>OZ057400.1:110996853-111374353 GCA_964056695.1 Melieria picta
AAAACATCAACAACAACAGCAAATTCTTATCGAACAATGACAATGGTGCAGACGCCAAACTAGCGTAAATAAATAAATAAGATAACAATACAAAAAAACAAAAATAAAACAAAAGTACAAACAAAGCCAACGCGAAACATTACCAACCGACCATTTCTCACTTTACGTTTGTTTTTATTGCAGATTCAACAAATTCACAACGCACAGGGATAACACAAAACCCGCATCGGCACTCGACTGCAATACAGAAAAACAAAAACAACAGAGCCAAAATAATAACAACAACTACTACTACGCAAATATTAACAAGAACAACATTCAGCAAATCGCCAACCACGACTGAGGCAACAAATGAGCCAAACACTGAACCAGCAGCACAGCAGCGGTTAAGGTCAAAATTGTTGGGAATTTCAAATGGCGAGGCAATAAACTTCAATCGAGTGAACAAAAAAAGAAACGACAAAGACAAAAACAAAAGCGACAAACAAAGCGGCGCACGAAAAGCAGTAAAAACTTTGATGCCGACAGACAAACGGCCCAAACGAAATGACAGTCAGCGTGAAGTGTCGACATAGCGAGGAGAACACGAAAAAAGTGCGAAATTGAAACGGAAATGGAAGTGGTGAAAGTGGAGAAAGTGCAAAACAACGTCTAAATAAAATTAGTTTGACTCACAGTCACAGTCACACACACGCACACACACACTCACAATACATATCAAAAGTTGTGCACTGAAATATCACAAATGAAGCGACGAGCCGTGGCACAACCGAAGCATATCCGTTGCGCCAGCGAAAGCCAATAAAACATGCGACACCAGCAAAGCCAATAACCATAAATGCCAAACTTAACTGCAGCAACAACAGCCACAGCCACAGCCACAATTGCAACAACAACAAAGACAGCAAGAACGCTGCCGCAAAAATTATGCACAACAGTTGCCAATAGCACCGAAGAAAATTCATTTGGCATTTTTGCACGCAACACGTCTGCACGCCCGAAACTATGCTACAAGCAGCACACGTCTAATTGCGCAAATAAATAAAAAGACAAAGTAGTAGAAAAAGCAGAAGAAGCAGAAGTACCCAGTCAATAGTCACACAACACTGCTCCGCACCGCACAGCAGCCGCCGCAGGCAATCAGCAATAGCAACGCATAAATTACGCCTAATTGACGCATAAATTTAGGCGCACCAAACCCCGCACTCGCTGTCACTCTCACAATCACTGTTGCTGTGCTTTGAGGCGTTCTCCGCTCGGCGCCTGTGTCGTGCGAAACTTCACACACACACACACACACACGCACACCAGTGCGCCACTTCAACGCCAGTCCGTCAGTCAGCCAAGCCGAGCGGTAGCCGTGTCCGGTAGCTGCGCGCAGATATGGCATTCATATGGCGGCGTCGATCGGCGTCCATTGTGAAAATTATCGCCGCCCTAACCGCCATCTGGTTCACCATCGCCTTCCTCATCTACAGCGACGACACACAGCCCGCGGCCAACAAGTGGAATGGCATGTCGCTGGGGCTGAAGAGCGGCGGCAACAATATCGATGCGGACGGCGCTGCGGGCGGCTTTGAAGGTGGCGGCGGCTTCGGCATCGAGCGTAACATGGCCGACTCGAAGTTCGCGGCCAACAAGCGCGAACATCGGCGCGGCGTCGGCGATGTGCCGCCCACCGATGTGAATGCGGTGCGCGAAATCGATGAAGATGTTGTTGGCGACCCCGTCGACATTAATGAGGGCGGTGAATCAGTGTTGAATAATGTTGTGGTTCATCCGAATGAAAAAGTTTATCACGGCAAATTGATTGCCGGCAAAAAGCCCAGCAAAAGCAAAGGCAGTAAAAAGGATCAACGGCCACCGGATGATGGTGAGTGCTTTTAAACTGTGCGCATAGTTGTGCGGTTAGCGCATGTCATTGTTTTTGTTTTTTTGTTGTTTTTGCATACGAGAGCATTAATTTGATGAAGCAATACATTCGATCCGGAATCAGGCCACTCGAAATGCGAATTGGCTGTCGCTGTTGTCTGGCAGTTAGCGGATATTTGCATAGGTCCTTGTTGGGCGTTGGCGGTTGGCGCAATCAATTGAAACTCCGCGATGCGCCAAATTAAATGATTTTTGCTGGAATGCTTTTCAGGGTTTTATTCGCAGCGTAAACACAGGTCACCAACGATGGCTGCTTAATTGGAGGGCTTTGCAATTTACAAACTGGCAGCATAGTTCGATTTAGAACGTGTTAATTAGTGCTACCAAATACACGAATTCAATGTTTGACATTCTTATTGGGAGCCCAGCTTCCTGTGGTTTTTGGGTTTAAGTCCAGTTCAGGTCAAACGAAGCCAACAACTATGAACAAATTCAGCGAAATACAGTCAAATAACCCTAAGCGGTAGCCCCACCAAGTTATACCCTACCATCACGACTTTCGGCAACTCTGGGTTCTCGGCTACACGCTCACGAATGCCTCGATGTGCTTGAATGATTGCATGTGACGGTGATAAGGCTGTCTTTGTTTCAATCTCTGTATCGGTCTCTAAATCTGTATGTCTCCGTGTATGCCTCAGTCTCACTTTCCTTCTCACTCACTGTCTCTGACTCTGTTTTTGTCTTAGGCTTAGTTAGTCTTAGTCTTAGTCTTAGTCTTAGTCTTGGTCTTGGTCTTAGTCTTAGTCTTAGTCTTAGTCTTAGTCTTAGTCTTAGTCTTAGTCTTAGTCTTAATTTTAGTCTTAGTCTTAGTCTTAGTCTTAGTCTTAGTCTTAGTCTTAGTCTTAGTCTTAGTCTTAGTCTTAGTCTTAGTCTTAGTCTTAGTCTTAGTCTTAGTCTTAGTCTTAGTCTTAGTCTTAGTCTTAGTGTTAGTCTTAGTCTTAGTGTTAGTCTTAGTCTTAGTCTTAGTCTTAGTCTTAGTCTTAGTTTTAGTCTTAGTCTTAGTCTTAGTCTTAGCCTTAGTCTTAGTCTTAGTCTTAGTCTTAGTCTTAGTCTTAGTCTTAGTCTTAGTCTTAGTCTTAGTCTTAGTCTTAGTCTTAGTCTTAGTCTTAGTCTTAGTCTTAGTCTTAGTCTTAGTCTTAGTCTTAGTCTTAGTCTTAGTCTTAGTCTTAGTCTTAGACTTAGTCTTAGTCTTAGTCTTAGTCTTAGTCTTAGTCTTAGTCTTAGTCTTAGTCTTAGTCTTAGTGTTAGTCTTAGTCTTAGTCTTAGTCTTAGTCTTAGTCTTAGTCTTAGTCTTAGTCTTAGTCTTAGTCTTAGTCTTAGTCTTAGTCTTAGTCTTAGTCTTAGTCTTAGTCTTAGTCTTAATTTTAGTCTTAGTCTTACTCTTAGTCTTAGTCTTAGTCTTAGTCTTAGTCTTAGTCTTAGTCTTAGTCTTAGTCTTAGTCTTAGTCTTAGTCTTAATCTTAGTCTTAGTCTTAGTCTTAGTCTTAGTCTTAGTCTTGTTCTTAGTCTTAGTCTTAGTCTTAGTCTTAGTCTTAGTCTTAGTCTTAGTCTTAGTCTTAATTTTAGTCTTAGTCTTAGTCTTAGTCTTAGTCTTAGTCTTAGTCTTAGTCTTAGTCTTGGTCTTAGTCTTAGTGTTGGTCTTGGTCTTAGTCTTAGTCTTAGTAATAGTTTTAGTCTCTAATGCAATACCCAACTCTTTCCTGTTCCCTGTCTTATCTCAATCTCGATGTCCAGCTTTTTCCTTATCTGTCTCAATTTCCAACTCTCCCTGTCCCTATTTCAGCCTCCATCTCCTGTCTGTCTCTGTGAGTATCTCAATCTCCAGCTCTATAGCTCGCACTGTCTCGATCTCCAGTTTTCTCGCTGTTCCTGTCTCAGCCTTTATCTTCTCTTCTATCTCTGTGACTGTCTCAATCTCCTGTTCCCTGTTTCCCTTTCTCAATCACCAGTTCTGTCTCCATTTCAATCTCCAGCTCTATCCCTGCCCCTGTTTCAGCCTCCATCTCCTCTTCTATCTCTGTCCCTGTCCCAGCCTCCATCTCCTCTTCTATCTGTGACTGTCTCAGTCTCCTATTTTGTCACTGTCTCAATCTCCAGCTCTGTCTCCGTTTTAACCTGCAGCTCTATTCCTGTCATTGTCTCGATCTCCAGTTTTCTCCTGGTTCCTCCATCTCCTCTTCTGTCTCTGTGACTATCTCAATCTCCTATTTTGTCACTGTTTCAATGTCCAGTTTTCTCCCTGTTCCTATCTCAGCGTCTATCTCCTCTTCTGTCTCTGTGACTGTCTCAGTCTCCTGTTTTGTCACTGTCTCAATCTGCAACTCTGTCCCTGTTTCAATCTCCATTTCTATTCCTGTCACTGTCTCGATCTACAGTTTTCTCCTTGTTCTTGTCTCAGCCTCCATCTCCTCTTCTGTCTCTGTGACTGTCTCAATCGCCAGTTTTGTCACTGTCTCAATCTCCAGCTCTGTCCCTGTTTCAATGTTCAGCTCTATCCCTGTCGCTGTCTCAATCTCCAGCTCTATTCCCGTCACTGCCGTTCCTGTCTCAGCCTCCATCTCTTCTTCTTTCTCTGTCACTCTCTCAATCTCTTGTTCTATCTTTGTCGCTGTCTCAATCTCCAGCCTTGTCCCCGTTTCAATCTTCAGCTCTATATCCGTCTCAATCTTCAGCTCTATCCCTGTCCTTGCTCAGCCTCCATCTCCTGTTCTGCCTCTGTCCCTGCCTCAATCATCTTCAACTCTATCCATGTCACTGTCTCAATCTCCAGCTATGTCCATGTCTCTGTGTCAATCTTTATCTACGGCTCTGACCCTGTGTCCTTGTTTTTGTATCCTTGTCCTCATCCCAATCTTTGCCTGCAACACTTCCATCCGAATTGTGTTCTCTTTAAACTGACCATCAGTTGCTACCATTTCGCTACACAACACATGCAGCATTCATCACGTCAGTGTCGATAAATCTTACCCACTCGAATGCAACCATCGGTGAAAACCCCAACAAAAAAGTAGTTAAATATAAAAGTCGCATCAACCACGCACTCGAGTCCGTGTCACAAGAGTCTGAATGGTTGTGGAAAATCAATGAAGCTGACACAAATACGAAGCGCCAGCTTTAGCGTCGGACAGCACGTGTTGACGCGGCCGTCAGTCATGTCGTTGCTGCAGCCAGCCAGTAGGCGCTGCTACCGGCTTGACGAGCAGCCACAAATGCTTAATTTTGACATTCAGACACGGCCAATGAGTGCAGCGAGGCGCGTTAACGGCGCATAAGCAACGCATCCACTTATATGCGCAACGCTGCGTTCAGCTGTCGCCGCGTATCGGTGTGCGGCGTTTAAGATGTGTTATCACGGCCGAGTGGGCCAGGACGCAATTTGACTGCGCGTGAATGTGTTTTGCGGGCGCGTCGTACGGCACGTTGACGCAGTGAAGCGAACTGTGCGGGGTTGCTGCAACACCACACCACGCACAACATTGTGGCACCGTGTCGGCATGGTTTAGTTGGCTAGTGGAAAGCGCAATAAAGTGGCGCAGCAACTTGGCATCAGCGCAATGTGGCAACTGCCATTCACACTTGCAGCGTGTTGCAGCGTTCTTGCCGGTTCTATTTGCCTTGTAACCACAGCGCAGCCATTGAATCTTCCTCGTTTATTGTTTGTTTTTGGCTTAAACAGTTTTTCCCATTTAAAGTCAATAATGACTTAACGATCCTTAGTCGCTTCGCAAAAATCATTAAAATGAGACTCAATACATCGCTACCCAATATGTGCCTCATGCTTCTCGAGAACGCTGGACAGTGGCAGATGTAATCGCTCCGATCATGAGTCGCAATTCTTTTCTTTCCAGTCGAAGAAGAAAGTCCGAACTCTTCTTAATCCGTGCTTTTACAAAACACTTCGCGATTCTGCAAGATTCCACTCCGGTCCATTTCCCCATGTGAACACTGCTCGCATGATTCTTGATCCATTGTAGGACCTCTGCAGCGCTGGCGCCTACTGCTGGCTCTGATCACATTGGCTTACCCTCTGATCCCAGATTGGCCAGTTTATCGGCTACTTCGTTACCAAGAACGCCAGCGTATCCTGGAACCCATATCAGAGGCAGCTTATTGTGTCTTGCGATACTTCTCAGCTTTGCCTTACACTTGCTTACGATCTTTGGGTAGTTAACAGGGTTCTGTAGGGCCTTTAGTGCAACTTGGCTGTCGCTGCAGACCCCTATGCGTTCCCCTCGCAGTTTCTGCTCAATGATCCAGCAGGCCACATATTTCTCCTGTGGTGGATGTACTCGTACATGGATTTTTCGTGCAGGTACCAACCGGCTCCAATTCCTTGACAGATCTTGGCGCCATCTGTGTAGAATACATGCGTGAGACCCTGAGTCGTGAACTCTGGATTGCTCCATTGTTCTCTTCCAGGGTATATTATAGCGTAATTCTTTCCAAAATGAATGTAGGACGCCAGAGCATTCGTCGGCATCGAGAACAGATCTGATCTGTCAACCGACGGTGAATTTCCCTGTGCTCCACATCCATATTGTCGTGCCAAGCTCCATTTGATTTGAGCCGGCAGAGCGCCTTCATTGCCTCTATTTGGACATGTATCTCAAATGGAAGCTAGTTTAAAACCGCATTTAGAGCCTCACCTGGAGTGGTGCTCATAGAGCCTGTGATACCAAGGCACACACTTCGCTGGAGTCTGGCAAGGGCAGCCACATTGAATTTAACTTAACTTCGGCCGCAAAAAGGGCCCATTGTGATACCACAAGAAGGAAATGATCTAACTAACTGCAAGTTAAAGTGACAATTTGTTTTGTGAATAAAACCTAGCAAGCCCGTTATGCTGACTGATCTGAGGTCGTCCCAGTTGTCGAAGAAAGTGGAGCGTAAGGTTTTTCACCTTCGTATTGAGAGAGCAGGACAGTGACAGAGAAGGTGACTTATAGATTATTCCTCCTCTTGGTTTTGACAACTGCGGCAAAAGTCCCAACTTGTCTATTCCGAATAGACAATGTCCCGTCAAATTCGAGACGATCGTACTGATATGTTGCCTGCTAAGCGAGACAAGAGTTTTTACCTGTAGCAAGAGGGAAGAGGGAGGGAGGGAAGCAAGGGACTGTAATAGTGGTATTGTCGTCTGGTCGGGTGGTGCTACGTCTGGCGAGCTCATCGGCTATGCAGTTTTCCCTGATATCTCTGTGGCCCGGTACGCAAATCAGAGTGATGTTTTGCATACACCCCTAGCTCGTTGAGCAGGGAGCGGCAGAGAGACACCACTTTCGTTGTGGTGGAGGCCTTCTTGACACTGCAGAAATCTGGACGGTGAAAACTGTCTTCCATGGGTGGGTCAACACTCCTACTCTACCATCTACCTTGGAGCCATTTGTGTAGAAACATACTCCAGTCCTAGACACCATGTCTTGTTTCCACTCCTGTCTTTGAGATATGTGGGTTGAGAATTTGTAGTCAAAAGTCCCTCGAATGGCGTTGATCGCTTGGCGCCCGTTATGATAAGCGCCGCCGATCTTTGAACCGAGTCCAATGGCTTCTGATACACCCTCTTCTCTAGGGCTGCCCACCAGATTACCGCTCCATAGAAGAGAATAGGCCTGACCACTGAAATAAAGATCCCGTGAATTATTCGTGGTTGCAGGCCCCATTTTTTTTTGCCTTGCGAAACCTTTCCAGTATGTTCGCTTTCCAGCTAAGTCTCCTGTCCAGCAATATACCAAGGAACTGTATGCCATGTTACTAGGAATGATTTCTAATTTCACGACTGTTTCATCTTTTTGAAGGGTCTCGACAAAAGAGTTTTGTTTTCTGCTCGCAGAGTCAAAACAGTTTTCACAGAGTTGTATCTTGTCGTCGAGAGGTTTTCGTTTATGTTTTCGCTGAAAACATCTCTCTAAATAAATATACAGCTACGTGGTGCATCAGCGGCGCCTATAACTGCGCACCAAATCGATCTTAGCGAAGTCCCTAACCATCTTGCTGTCACCTCCTTTACACAACAGATGGCAGTCTAAGCGGTAGCTCACAACATCGGTGGCGTCGTTCCTAGTTAAGCACCGGTAGATGGCAGCCCCATCATTTAGGACTACCTACGACAGGCGAACAAAGGCGAAAGCTCTTGTTTTCAATGTGTTTTAAGCTGAAAACACGAAACAGTTCAAAATACTTTTTTTTGTCGTGGGAATCTGATATTACAGATAAATAAGAAAAGACTACCTCAGACTGAGATATAATCGAACTATTCGAAACTAATTAACTATTTTTTTCAATCATATGGCTCATAGATTTTTTAACATTATGAATCAGCGACAATTACAAAAATGCCTCAAATAGGATCTACTATCCATCAGACTACTAACTTCCTCACTTGCTTCATACTTCAACACACATTTTCATCAAAAATTGTTCATGGCCATTTAACAACCATCCATAAATCTCTGCAACAAGACAACTTACCAACCAGTGAATGCAAATTGCAACTGACTTCCGAAAACATGTATAACGCCAACACAGGATTTATTACGAAAAATACAATTCAGCAAAGTTATTACCGCCTCTAAGTACCGCTTCACCAAAGCTGTCGACCGCATTCCACATCGTACAACGAACCCGATTTGTGCTTCCGCCAAATTTAGGCCACTCACTCGCTCCTACGTGCGTTTTTATGTAGAACACATATGTGCAGGACATACGAATTTCCATAACTACTACACACAGACTCGCACAAAACATGCGCACATCTCGTTGTCGCCGGCACATTTGTTATAAACACATTGCTGTGGCCGCTGTTTAGATTCGCCTTTCGCACACGTTCCATTCCAACTTGTAGTAAGCCTTTGCGGAGCAGTTGGCACGCTTCCATAGAATTCGACATGCAAAATTATGCTCAGATATTGCATGCTCGTCCCCCTACAAACGGCCCACATATTTTGACGTTTTTACTGTTATTTTTGCTGTTGGTGCTATTAAATTGCCACCAGCTGCAGCGTTCATTTTCACCATAAAATACGATTTATTGATTTGCTCTGTGCACGCTTTTCCATTTCCTCTGCTATCACTGCCTCTATTGGCGCGCTGCCTTTCTTTCTTCGTGATTAAATGCAGTCACACATAGGATACTTGTACATAGGCCCATATACAAACAGTGGTGTATACTATATGTTTGCAGGTGTGTGTATTTTTTTTATAATTTGTATCTGTCAAATACGCGACTTATCATGCGATCGAAATCGCATCTTTTACCTACTAAACTCGTTCTGACTAGAAATTGACATCAATAAAAAGCTTTGTATTGAAAACTCATTTATATTTTTAGCCTTTCTTTGCAAAAAAAAATACAAAAACAAATTGTATTTAATTGGCACGCCCCATTGTAGGTTAGCACCTGAGTTCACCAGTTCGTTGGTTGTATTTGTTGCGTACAGTGTTATCCAAAATGAAGACTTGGGTTGGTTGTATGAATGAACGATGCAAAATATACTCAATATGTAGAATGCATCTTATTTACTTCTATCATATATAACTTCCATATACCATACCATAAATCAGGGGCGTAGCCAGAACTTGGTCATGGGGGGGGTTTTAAAAAATTGTTTTGCCAGTTTAGTATTACATGTTTTTTAAAGTAAAGTGCACTTTCCAAATAGGGCATTTGGTTGTGGCTTATGTGACTTAATGCATTAAAAACTAAATTTTTTCCCTGATTTTTAGTAAAAATTTCATGAAATTCGGTGGACTGAAAGCGAAGTTATTGCATCTGAAGTGGAAGTATGTTTGTGTCATAGTACAAAAATGTGCATCGAACAAAGATCCAATATTAACTATTGTTTTAAAAATGTTTAAACTTTAAAAGAAGCATTTAAATTGATAGACCAAGTTTATGGTGATTTTTGTTTATGCCGTGGTGGAGTTCATAAGTGGTAAAAGCGATTTAAAAACGATTGTCAGAACATAAATGATGACCAAAAAGTTAGCCAACTGAATCCGCGATCACCGTAGAAAAGATAAGCCAAAATCTTCATTGAAATTTTTGAAATTGGATTTAACCTTCGCTTTACTTATACTCAAATGTACCTGGGTGATCCCAGGCGCTTTCGCATTCACGATAAATTTTTTTTTGCGTACCTCATTATGTGTTCAATAAACCCTCTGGAAAGAAATCTTCTAATATTTTCCATAGTCTCAAAATAAATCATTAAAGTTAGGCCTTTTTTCGAAATACGAACTATCGCCAGAGGAAGATACTAAATACTGAACTATGAAAATCATTTATAAATTATTATATATTTATTGTGAGTTTTACTCAAAATAGCGGCGGACGTGCCTGGGATCATCTTTAGTAAGGCGAAGGTTAAGCATCTCAATAGCATAAATTTATTGCATTTTAACTGAACACTTGGCTATCGAAGGATGCCATCCCATCTATTGACACTTGTTTTGACTGTTTTTTGTTTTCACATAATGTGGCACCGTGCGAATTTCACCTTTTCAAAGAATGCATTTGCCGATGAAAAAAGCGTTTTGAGAACGTAGAAACCATCCAAAAGGCTTGTACCGACATCCTGAAGGACATTCCGGTCGACGAACTAAACTACTCTTTAGACATGTTTTTAGAACATGCAAATCGCTGCATTAAGCCTAAACGTGACTTTTAAAAAAACAAATTAGTTTCGGTAAAAAAAGGGTTTTGTTAATATTCTTTTAAATATTTAAAGATGAAAAGACCTTTTTGCTAATGTGGGAACGTACATACGATGTATAGTGATTGAAAATGTTGACAAATTATAGGCTATGGGGGGGGGTTCTGACACCCTAAACCCCCCCTTGGCTACGCCCCTGCCATAAATAACGGTAGCACTACAAAGATCTAAGATTAAGCTTCCTTTAACCTAATCTAATTTATCTATTCATCCATTATTTGTACACAAGTAAAAGTTATACTGTTTTAGTTAGATTTGTCGAATTCGAACTGCATTTTGAGGACTTTTGATAGTAAATTATTCTTAGATACTTAAATAGAAATCCCCTACGCATTGGCTCGTATATTAAAAAAAAACAAATGTTGCTTTATTCCTCAAATTTAACTGATTTTAGGTTAACTTAACCAACTAATATCGCGTTCAAACTGACGACTTAAACATGTTTAATGAGCTTAAACGAGTTTAATGAACAAAACTAGTTCGAAAACCTGTTTATTAACATGCAATTGTTGTTGGAAATTAAACGTGTTAAACCATTTAACATGTTTTGAAACGAGTTTAGCGCAGGGTTGTATCCGAAAGCTTTCTATGAAAAAGCTTTAACTTGATTTGCTTGGAATTTCAGCTCTAGCAAGTTGACTTAAACCTTAAATGGAAATACACCCATACCTCACTTTGCGTCGTGGTTACGTTCCAAAAAAACACGACGCAAACTGAAACGACGCAAAGTGAATTATGATTTTCTATAGCAAACTATGTAAAGATCGAAGATAGGTTCCAGGGTTACGAAAATACAACTTTTTAAAAAGAAAATTAAACAAAGTGAACATTTAAAAAACAAAAATAATATAAAATTTTATTACATACATACAAAAAACAAAAAAAAGAAATTCAATTAAAACAAAATAAAATATTCAATTAATTTATAAAAACAAAATACAAATTAATCACTGTCTAATGAGTCCATAGTGGCTGTTGTCGTAAGTCGGCTTTCTTTCACAAAAAATTGGTCCAATGTTTGCGTTGATTTTCAGTTAGAAAGGGAATCCCCGAGTTTTGATGGCATGGCGCAATTAGAAACAAAAGTCGTGCCATCTTTAAGAAAAAAAAAAGAAAATTAAAAAAAAACAATTAAAGACTCGAACCCAAAACAACGCAACTTCGAAAATCTAACGACGCACAGTGAAAATTAGTACTAATTCAGCAGCGACGCAACTTCGAAACAACGCAAAACGAAACGACGCAAAGCGAGGCATGGGTGTATGGGAAACAGTCTTTATAACTCATGAATTAAAACACATTTCAAGAAATTAAAAACAAAGTATTGTTGCGAAAATTTAGTTTTGCTGACCAAAGCAAGCATAGTTCGTATCGCTGGATTGTGCCAAAGTAAAACATACTGAAATTCACTAACACAGTTTGCCTTTCTAGTCATTTTATTTACAATTTTACAAAGTCAGTTCACTTTCACCTCACTTTCACATCCCGTTGCACCGTTGCTTGTCAAAATCAAACTAAATCGGAGCGTAACTCGTTCTTGGTAGTCTGTCAGCTTTATTTATCTACACATGTAAAGCAATATGGGTATGAAATGATTCAGCATATGACTGTGGTGAGCATAGGCTATATAGAATTAGTCACGCCCACTTTTTGCGCCCACTAAACAAATAAAACAACTTGTTAGTACATATCTGCAAATCAATATTGATATCAAATGATTCTGTGTTTCATAGAGGTAAATATAGGCTATATAAGATTGACCACGCCTACCTCATGTCCACGCCCTTAATAGTGGCAGAAATCAGCTATGATATACTTTTGATCTTTACTCTGTTTTCTTCAAATAAACTCGTCTTCGTTGCGAAATTATTAAACAGTTAAAAGGTTGAACAAAAATATGTACCCGAGAGTACTGAACGATTATTGATGATCTTGCGGTTTGGTTCTTTACCAATAGCCAATTCCCTAGACGCAGATATGAATATAGGATGTAGCTTAGACCCCTGCAAGGGATTTTTGGTAGATTATTATTTTATTCGCAAATTGAAAAATTCAAAGGTTTCTGGGGACCGATTTTTGGCTTTGTTAGACTCGCTCATGTTGGTTTAATGAAAAGTTCAAAAGATGTAGAATTTAAGGGGCTTTCTGAGAACCCTTTTTCGGCTTCGCTAGAAATCGCTTATCGTTTGCTTGATAAGAAGTTCGACAGATTTAAAAATTCAAAGGTTTCTGAGGACTGATTTTTTGACTTTGTTAGACTCGCTCATGTTGGTTTAATGAGAATTTCAAAAGATGTAGAATTTAGGGCTTTCTGAGGACCCTTTTTCGGCTTCGCTAGACTCGCTTAAGTTTGCTTGATAAGAAGTTTGACAGATTTAAAAATTTAAAGATTTCTGAGGACTGATTTTTTGGCTTTGTTAGATTCGTTGGTTTCATGAAAAGTTCTAAAGATTTAGAATTTAAGCGGTTTCTGAAGACCTATTTTCATCTAAGGTAGATTCGCTATTATTTACTTGATAAGAACTTTGAAAGATGTACGATTGGAGGGATTTTTTGAGGACCTATTTTTGACTTCACTAGACTCCCGTAAGTTGATTTCTTGAGAAGTTCTTCGGCTTAGCTAGACTCACTTATGTTTGCTTAATTAGACGTTTCAAAGACGTTTGTTCAGTTTGAGGTGTTTCTAAGGACCGATTTTTGGCTTCATTAGACTCGATAATTTTTTCATAAGTCCTTTTGGAGGACATATAATTTGAGCGAGTTTTGGCATTTTATTAAAATCTGTGCTGAAACGACTTATGCCACTTTGATGAAACAATTAAATAACTTAGCTTATGGGGCTGTTAGTAGTTTATTGGGTTTTTGATCTTCAATCTGCAGCATTTTAAGAACAATAGATCATAAAAGTTAACTATGATGGAATCACACTCACAAACCTCCAGTGTATTTTTTTCACTCTTCAATAAAATGATTTTCTTTATTTCTCCACCATTAATTGAACAATTCTGCAATGAATCCCTAAAAGCTCAAAGCGTTAATGGCGCATTTAAATGTACTATGCGGATTTATTGCATTAAATGCTTAACACAATTTCACTGCACTATGTTCAAGTTGTAAATGTAAAATGTATAATAGTAGTAAAATGTAACACCTGCAGTGCCTGCAGGCGTGTAGTCATAAGCATTCGCTTGTTCGAGAACAAAGGATATGAATGCAATATTTTTAGATAAATGCAAATTTTTATGCACGAACATGTGCAATGAATATTTGTTTGATGAAAACAGTTCTGGCGATTGTTGTTAGTTTTGTCATTGTATTTATTTGAAAATTTGTTTTTTCAAATGATGTAAACAATTTTTACTTCAAAGGGTATAAAAATGTTAAGCTGTATCCGGTTTATTCTGAGAGGAATTTTTATTACAAGAGAAGTTTCATATCTGTCAAAAATTTATATTTTTTTATTCAAATTTTGGTATAAATTTGAATAACATGTGCTAGAGATCGTTGGTTCGATTCCCAACTTTCAAATTTTTCCTTCATTCTAACAGTTCTTTATCCCTTCATTTACCAGCCAAATTCTTTACCTTTGGTCAAGCTTTTATTCTTTTCACTCCAATCAGTTGTGATGATCAGACCAGAGCAGATTTTCATATCCATTAGTCGCACCAGTGCAACAACAAAACTATTAACAGTGTCAGTTTGGACTAACGGCTTTAAATTGTTTTGTCAATGTTCCTCATTAGCCAGAAGAAGGCACAAGTTGCTCGGGTCAGCTTTCTTCATTAGTCTTCTTGGTTCTCAGCGCCGTTAGGGTGAGTCACGCCATCCACCGTGATACCACAATGAGACGAAACTATGGTTTCAACTGATATTGGGCTGAAAAGTTGTGTCTGGGACCTTACACAAATGAAATCCTGTGTGCGCAGCACATACATCAACCAAAAGAAGCTCATCAAAGACACTAACCTCTGCGTTTTTCAACAACACCTCCGTCCTAGCAGCAATGGAAACACAGAGGGATGCTCTACACAACCCAGTAATAAACTTTCACATGCGGAAATGTCTCTGCTAGGTGGTCGAACAGATGGAAGAACCATCACATCAACCAAAAGAAGCTCATCAAAGACACTAACCTCTGCGTTTTCCAACAACACCTCCATCCCAGCAGCAATGGAAACACAGAGGGATGCTCTACACAACCCAGTAATAAACTTTCACATACGGAAGTGTCTCTGCTAGGTGGTCGAACAGATGGCAGAACCATCACCTGGAACTGGAGAGGGGTTTGCGTACAACTTTTGAGCCTAATACCATTTGAAACCATGTTTTGTACCAGCAATTTTTGTAATTGGGAGAGGATTGAGAACCCCAAACCCCGACCCCCCCCTTGAGTGCGTCACTGACTGCAAGCCATAGGCTAATCTCGTACACGGACACAATTTCAATCGATATCTAAACGTTGCCTTGTTGAGACTCAATGCTACCAAGCGAAGTGAATAAGGAACAACAATTTTCATTTTTTTTAACAGAAAATTAAGTTTATAAAATTAGAATTTTTTTAATTTAATTTTTTTAATTTTATATTAAATTTTAAATTTTAAATAAATTTTAACAGAAAATTAAGATTCTTATAAAGCTTCACTTTCAAAAGAGTTGCTTCAAATTCTTGAAAATTTTACTTTATTCTAACCTAAAAAACATTCCAATATTTAATTTTGACGAATTCATTCTGCTACTAAAAAACTGCAGAGTTGCCCCAACCATAGAAAGACGCCATGTTGATGCCACTTCATAATTTGTTAAAAGTATTTAAAGTCCACATTCCAAGCATTGACACCTAAAATCATAAATTCATAATCAAACTTTCAACTACAAATATGTAAAATAAAATGTGCTTAAACATGCATGTGAACTCTATTTTTAGTGCCAAATATATTTTATGGTGTCACATCTTAACAGGCAAATCATGTTCACTGCCAGCAACATACGAGAACCGTTGTCAAAGTTCACATCCGGGTTGGCTGCACAGAATTAGCCATTTTGAATGTTCGCCCCCGTTCAAATAGCTGTCACACAATTGCTTTGATTGTCAATAAAATTTGTCAAATGATTCCCAACAAACAACAAATACAAATACATAAAAACCCCATCACAGCCGAGCGCCAAATAAACCTTTTTCGAATGGTGCACTCATAAATAATAAATTTCATTTCCATGCGCAGCATAGCAACAGGCGAAAATCTGAAAATGTGAAAATGTGAAAATGCGAAAATGCGAAATGTTTGTAATTCAGCGCATCAACGCTGAATGAACGCAATGCCATAAATCGAAGTTTCCTAAATATGCCAGACGCATGAATAAATTATTTCGATTTCATTAAATCAGGCAACGAGCAAAAAGAAACAAACCAATAACAACAACACTTCAACTACTCGTAACTCTGCCTGCATGTTGTCCTGTTGGCCAGCCCAAAGTGGGCGCTCGAAGTGCTTGAAGGCACTTCATGATGTGCGTATGTGCTGCTCCTGCTGCAACCTGACATTGACAAATCGAAACGTATTCATGAAAATCTAAAAATCCCATTACGTAAGAGGAAAAAGCAAGAATTTTTAACTGCTTATACGTAGCGAATGTCAGAACAAGAAAAACTGCTGGCTCGCGTTGGAAAAGTGCCAACACGCTCACACACACAGAATGGACAACAACTGACACTTGAACTGAATGCTCGTAGATAAATTGAAGATGTTCTGCCATTTGCAAATCCGTAAACGTGTTTGGCTTTCATTGCGCATTTCTTTGCCTGATTGCAATCCTGTGATGTGAGTGTGAGCGCAGCCAAACTGCAATGTGGCACAGTTTGCAGTAAATTCAAAAATGCTCATTTTTATATTTAAGTTCGGAAAATGCCATTTAGACCTCTTAAATATTCTATGCATCTAACTGGGTTTTAAGGAAGAAATTCGTTGCCTTTCCATAAATTTTCGATTTGAATCACTTATCGTTGTTTTATACTGAACTGAGTTAGTTTGTACCAAATTAGAAGAGACGTTTTTTTTAATCGTAAAATTTAAATAATTTGCAAGTTTACTGTCTTAAACTTAAAAGTGGAAAGAAGGGTTGAAAAACATCCAAGACGAATTTCTGTAGGACTAAATGAGGAACTGCACAAGAGATCTGAAATAAGATGCTTTTTTATCTAAAATTTTTTGCCTAAAATTCAGTTTCGACAACTGAAATTTTAGCCTCCATCTATATCTGTTCTGCTCTCGGATCTGCTCTCCTTAATCAAGAGGTCGAACTGGTTTGAGACTGAGATTGAAACTGATTGGTTAGCTTTAGAACCATTTAAGAAGGGATTCACAATGGGCCAATTTGGTCTCCAAGTGGAAGTGCGGCCTCTAACTATATCTGTTCTTTTTGAGCCTCTGGGTTAAAGCAAATATCTGCTTTTCAAATATCAAAAAATCTATATACATATAATTGTTTCTCCTGACTGACTGACTGGCTGACAGATTCATCATCGCCCAGACCAAACCGCTGAAGCTATAAACATTAAAATTTAAACTATAGGGATATCTTGAAAAATGAACCTTCACTAAGACGGGGATTTTTTTAAATTCGGGCACTAAAAGGGCAAAACATGGGTTAAGGTGTTGTATGAAGGGACGTGATTTATTTAACATATTGATTTCGAACTTCCTGAAAATACTCCAAATCAAAAATAGTTCGACACATATTTTATAATTTTTCGAAAATCAAAATCTAACGGGGTCAACAATGGGTTTGTATGGAGAAACAAGATTTATTGGGGCTTTTGACTTCAAACTTAGCAAAAGCACTTTAATCGGGAAAGAAATCGGAAATTAATAAAATTGGATAAAATCGGAAATTAATAAAACAAAAGACATAAAAAGTAAACTTATTCAATCAAATAAAAATGTCATTACAATACTTATAGAGTTTAAAGAAACAACTTCTCATTCTAAAAAATAACATAAGTCACTTAATAAAAATCATAAACTTATAACAAAAAATCTTGAACTAAAACAAAAAAGAACTAAAAAGCTAATTCTACAAATTGATAAATTTTTCACGATCTAAGATAACAAGTTATATCACTGACACCACAAATCAATATTTTTTTTAAACTACCTAGATATAATCAAAGTATACATATATCTCTCTTCATAATTAATAAATTTAAAGGAAACCAGTGCAAAAATAATAGCAAGAATTCCCGAATTTTACCTCCTCTAAAAGAATAAACCCCAGAAAATACCTTACCATGTTGGACCTATTTATTTCAAATTTGGTAAAAAAAAAGTCCAAATCAAAAACTATTTGACACGTATTTTTAAATTTTTCGAAAATCAAAATTTAACGGTGTGATTCGTATACGGAAAGACTACGAAAACACCCTGAACCGATTGGCCTATTGACTTCAAAGTTGGTGAAAACATTTGAAATCGAAAATAATTTTACACATCTTCCTCATTTTTTTTTAAATCACAACTTAAAAGGGTGAACTAAGGGTTAAAAGTTTGTTTGAAAAAACATGATTTTTTTACGCCTTTTGACTTGAAACTTGGTGAAAGTACTTCAAATGTGAAATAATTCGACACGGGTTTTTTATTTTTTTGAAAATCAAAATCTGACGAGATCAACGACGAATTAAAAGTTAATATGGGAAGCTGTGAAAAAATGAATAAATGAGCCTTCAAACTTGGTAAAAGTACTCTCAGTGAGAAATAATTCGACACGTGTTTTTAATTTTTTTGAAAATCAAAATCTGATGGGGTCAACGATGGGCTAAAAGTTTATATGGAGAAACAAGATTTTAAACTCTTAGTAAGAAATAGTTCGACACGTGTTTTTCACTTTTTCGAAAATCGAAATCTAACGGGGTGAACCAAGGGTTAAAAGTTTGTAGGGAAAAACAAGATTTGATGGGCCTTTTGACTTCAAACTTAGTGAGAGCACTTAGCATCTGAAATAATTCAATGCGTGTTTTTCATTTTTTCGAAAATCAAAATCTGACGGGGTCAACGATGGGTTAAGAGTTTGTATAGCGAAACATGACTTAATGCGCCAATTGACTTCAAATCGGGATCAACAAAGGGTTAAGAAGAACTTGGTTTATTGGCCCCATTGATTGCAAACGTCGCGGGGCCCTGCCAGTTTTTTATATTTTTAAAAAGTCCAGAAACAAATATAAAATCTCTTGAAAACACATCTCCTTAATTTGCATCAGTGGTACTTTATCAGCAATTTAAAAAATTCTTTTATGTTCAATTTCGGCAACTGAAACTTGAAGCCCCGCATCTACTTCTGTTTTATGAATTTTCAATACTTTTAAAAAATTTTAGAAATCTTAAAAAATAATTCGAAAATCTCCTAACTTTACCTTTCTTTCTTTTTAAGGCAAAAAAGCCCTGGACGCGCCTGTTGGAGAGGACACTCTCGGCGCAATGGGAAAACCAGTAACGCTGCCCGCCAATATGTCCGCCGAAATGAAAAAGGCCGTCGACGATGGCTGGACAAACAATGCCTTCAATCAATATGTTTCCGATTTGATATCGGTGCATCGCACACTGCCCGATCCACGCGATGCCTGGTAAGCACTACTTGCAGAATTAAATAAAATATATATATAATAATATATATGTACTTCTTTTGTCTCATTGTGCAGGTGCAAAGAACCGAATCGCTATCTAACCAATCTGCCTACTACCGATGTTGTCATTTGCTTCCACAACGAGGCGTGGTCGGTGCTGTTGCGCACCGTGCACTCGGTTCTGGATCGTTCGCCAGAACATTTGATTGGAAATATCATACTTGTCGATGACTTCTCCGATATGCGTAAGTTGTTGTTGTTGTTCTTCTTAGTGTACTGAACATATGCGCCTGCTTTGCATTTTAATTAGCCACTTGCAAGTTGTTCATAAGAATTTTAAATATTGATTCTTTTTTCGTTTTGTCTTAGCTCATACAAAGAATCAGCTGGAAGACTATTTCGCTGCGTATCCAAAGGTGAAGATCATACGAGCGCCAAAGCGCGAAGGTCTAATACGCGCGAGACTGCTGGGCGCACGTTATTCCACCTCGCCGGTTCTCACTTACCTGGACTCGCATTGCGAGTGCACCGAAGGTGAATTGCCGCATAATTTTTTTTTTATTATTTTATTATTATTTTTAACTTGAATGCAAATGTTTGCACATTTTTACATATTAAGCTGAAAATTATTCGTGCTGAATTTGATTGAAATGTGTATGTCCGATTTATGTGCAGAGCACGTGGTAGAATTTCAATCGTTGGCAAAAGAAATTGTGTGGATAAAGATTCATATCTTTGGAGACGTTCTTTCATCAGCTAAAGGAGTGAGAAAGAGGCTCATAAAGTGAGCAATTCTTTTTCATATCAACAGTGAACTGCTAAATGGCATTCAATGTCATCAAAATCGGGTCCATGGATGACTTGTAGAACATAGCGAATACGACTTAGAACTGGATGGCAATAATTCTGTTATCTAAGAAAATGACCGCTTAACCCTTTGCGACCCAGCATACACAATTGTGCGATCTAACTTTAAAAACACTGTAGCGTAAATTTTGAATTTATAAACAATTTTGAATTTATGTCATTCGACATTCGAACAAATGTTTTTCGCCAATCGTTTTCCCGTTATTGTGTAAACAATTAAAAAATAAAAAATTTTATACAATTGAATGTGTAACATTTTCGTGATTAATTAAAAATTTTCACTGGGTCGCAAAGGGTTGAGTTAACTTAAGACAAAACGTGCTGCGTAAAAAACTAAAAAAAAATCGTATGAAGAGAGTTGGTTGAAACTTTGTTATTTTAATTACATTTTCATATCCACTAAGTTCTATTAAGAGGCTTTAAACTACAGCTCAAGTCATAAGTCCAAGTCCAGACTGAATCCCTAATCATCAGCCCATGAAAAGATGCTATAGACTGCTGCTAAAAATGGTTTAATTTCGATGTGGAGCTATTTTACGCCAAAAGTTCTGCCTCACAAAGTGGAAGAAAAAGGACCCTTTCGACTCGACAATATATACCGAAATATACGCATACTGGGACATTATCTATTTACATTTAATTGTTTGTCTTGACTGACTGACTAACTGATTCATCATTGCCCAGTCCAAACCGCTGAAGTTATAAACATTAAATTTGAATTGTGGATCCACTTTAGAAAATGAACCACTTACATAGATGAGATTTTTTGACATTTGGCGTCTAAAAGGGAAAAACATGGGTTAAGGTGTTGTATGAAGAAACGCGATTTGATGGACCTTTTGATTTCAAACTTGATGAAAATAATCCAAGTCCACTCAAAAATAATTTTACACGTATTTTTTAATTTTTCGAAAATCAAAATTTAACGGAGTCAACGACGGGTTAACAGTTTATATGAAGAAACAAGATCTTATGCGCCTTTTGATTTCAAAAGTGGCGAAAACACTTAAAAAAAAAGTAATTTTACACATATTTCTCAGTTTCTCGAAATTACAAATTTAACGTAGTTAACAATGGATTAAGGTTCGTGTACGTGAAGACAATGAAAAAACCTGAACCGATGAGCCTACGGACTTCAAAATTAGTAAAAATATTTCAAATTATAAATAATTAAACACGTGTTTTAATTTTTTTATTTAAAAAATCAAAATCTAAAGGGTTAAATAAAGTATTAAAAATGTGTATGTAGAATTGGTATGGAGATTTTATAGACCTTTTGACTTTAAACTTGGTGAAAGCACTTCGCATGTGAAAAAATTTGACACAAGTTTTTAACTTTTTGCAAAATCAAAATCTGACGCGGTCAACAATGGGTTACCAGTTTGTATGAAAAAAAATTAAATAATGGGCACATTTATTTCAATCTTGGTAAACGTGTTCCAAATGAGTAATAACTTGATATGCGGTTTTAATTTTTTTGAAATTCAAAATCTGACGGTGTCAGCAATGGGTTAACAGTTTGTTTGAAGAAACATGATTCAATTGGACTATTGACTTCAAATATTATGAAAGCACTCCAAAATTAGAGAAATTATTAGACAATTAGTTTACTTTTTTTCTATCCAAATCTGACGGGGTCAACAAAGGTTAAGAGAAACCTGATTAATTGGGCCCATTGACTTTAGACTTGTATGCAAAGTCGCCGGGCCCTGCTAGTATTTAATATCTGTTGAGCAAAACAACAAATTATTACTCCTCCTGGCGGTAGAAATTGAAGTACCAGACGAGCAAAGTTTCAATATTTCTTAGGTTATGTAACGTTAGGTTGGTTTTCTCGAATGGTATGTGTGCAGTAGTAGCTGCACTTGCACTCGGAAACCTAAAAAAGGTTGTTTGTGAGTCTCTTCACATATTTTTAAGTGAAAGAATATCCAACTGTTCCTTTACCCAGCTTCATCTAGAACCCATTCGGCTTTTTGATAAAGTTTAGCGAGTTCTATAGTTCAGCTTCCGCTGTGCCACCCAGGTTAGACAGGAGTCTAAACAGCAGCTGGGTAATGATAGCTCGATAGTCTATATTTCTTGTTTATTAACGCAGCTTCTGCCAACATGGCTGAACGATAATTGCCACTTTACTAGCAAAGACCATTTGGTACAGTGTCCTGACTGTCCTCATGACTCCAATGAGCAGCCTGACAGAAGTACAAGTCAGCGACAACGTGTACCTTGTCCTCTTCAGAGATAATCTTGGCCACATGGTTCCACATGTATCACAATCGGTCTTATTGATGCAAAAAGATTCCGTGTCCTGTTAGCCAGCTTTAGACCATTTTTTGCTAACTCATCAGCAAATCTATTCCATCTATACTACAGTATGTTTATTTTTTCTTAGTCTCCAAGATTTTCGGAATAAAATTAAAAAAAGAAAACAGTAGATTTATTTGGCTCCAGCAAAAACAGGGAAATACCTTGTCTGTAACTTTCATCATTTGAAGCAATTTGGCTACAGTTTTCTGAGCAAAGCTTCTTCTACATACCTCTTCTTATAAATACTTATTTCTTCTTATAAATACATATAAACATACATTTACATATGTAAATGATAAGCAAATTTCGCATTTTTAGCCTCGGCTTAGCTGTTATGAATAAATAAGTCAGCCAGCCACTTTTGGGCTTCATGCACATACACACACACAAACATACGCACACATACGAAGCATCCATTTCGAAATTGAAAGAAATACAAAATTACGCAACAGACACACACATTTTGTGCAAAAATCTCCAACAACAAAAATTGAATTAAACCAAAAAATTCAATTTAACCTTTCACACTTTATGGTGATCCCCCGTTTCAACAGCCAATATTTAGTTGCCTTAAAGCAACGGCAAAAGGTCAAAAACATACACATTTGAAATAGCTTCAACAAAACAGTACTCAACAACCACAAAAACCTAATCCTTTGAGTGATTTTATTGCAAAGACCGCAACAACAACACAACTACACTAACCATTTGACATTTTGGCCAACAGGTTGGCTGGAGCCATTGCTGGATCGTATTGCACGCAACAGAACAACGGTTGTTTGTCCGGTCATCGATGTTCTCGACGATACAACCCTGGAGTACCACTATCGGGATTCGACTGGCGTTAACGTTGGCGGCTTCGATTGGAATTTGCAATTTAGTTGGCATGTGGTGCCGGAACGAGAACGCAAACGCCACAAGGTAAGTGTGATTGTCTCTTTTCCCCTGCAACTTTGTGGGTTTAAACCTTATTTTTGCCAACAGCAAAACATTAAAAAGAAACCATAAAAGTTAAAGCTTACTCTAGCCAAACTCAACCAAAATAAATGCGCGTTGTTTTTCTAGTGCCAATGTTTGCACACACACCGGGCTTAAGTGTAAAAAATCTATTATACTTCCGTCGCACTCTGCCGTTTCCGCACGCTTGTTCTACCAATGAAAACAAGCGTTTATAATGGCGAAAGGTTGGCTGGCAGCAGCGGCAGCTACAGCGGCGGTGGCAACGAAAACGAGCAACGGAAGTCATTCCCGGAAGCGGATGCTTATATTACAGCTATGAAAACAGTTATCAGAGTGTGCGCTTCCTTCTATGCCCCGTCACACACACACTCACGACTCGGTCGCACACGCACACACGCACATTTGCGCACTTGCGTACTCATGCACGCGCGCGCGTCCACGTGCATTGGGGGGAGCGCCTTCGTATCCTTTTTGCACTGCTGCCAGCCAGCAATCGGCATTGCTAGATTTACAACTTCCATTGTAAGCGCCAAAACGTGACAATTTTACATAAAAGTGACATTGCCGCGTCACATGCCGACACATAGAAATTCGCGCTCATACGTACGAGTACTTGTGCCACCGCCTACATAATATATACATATGTACGTACATATACTCGAATTTGTATGTATGTCTAATGCACAAGTGGCATAGGTACAGGAATAGAGAAAAAATGCAGAAAAGAAATTTTTATTTCCATTGTTTTTCAACTTCCTCTGACTGTTCGCTGCTGGCTTTCGTTGTGAACGTATCGGCGCATAAAATCAGTCAGCACAGTGGTCGATTAATGTTAATGCACCAAATAAATTCACTTCATTTAATATGTGAATAATATTGTTGGCAATTAGATATAAGTTTGCATTGCTTCCTCAACTACGAGGATTTGAAAAGTAATGAGCCTCGATAAGAAAACAAAACTTTTTCTGTCAAATGTGATTTTAGTTTTCATCTGGTTTTCAACTTTTAATGAGGTCTGCAAACCAAAGCATCAGGGAAACTGACTTTCACTTCCTGATTCCATGAAAATCTGTTGCTACTTAGTAATTTTTCGTATTTGGAAATAGCCACAGGAGCCAAATCTGGAGACTAGAGTGAATGAGGTTGCAATTCGTACTTGAATTCATTCAATTTTGCCATTGAAGTTTGTTCTTACAACATTACAGTAATAGCACTTGTTCTTCTTCAAATGAATCCGATTTTATGCGGCACTCAACTTGCGAAAAGCTTCTTCAAACCCAGTTTTCCGTTCTATTTGATAGTATAACCAAACTCTGTGGTGGGGTCAAGTACTCACTGAGGGTTTCCGCTATCAATGAGGGTCCGCGAAAAGACACTCGGTTACCGCTCACTACATTTATGCCATCAATCGTAGTATAACCAAATTTTGTAGCGGGGTCAAGTACTCACCGTGGGTATTTGATATCAGTGAGGGTCCGCGAAAAGACACTCGGTTGCCGCTGACTACTTCTATGCAATCAATCATAGTATACAAAAATTTTGTAGCGGGGTCAAGTACTCACTGAGGATTTCCGCTATCAATGAGGGTCCGCGAAAATACACTCGGTTACCGCTGACTACTTCTATGCCATCAATCGTAGTATAACCAAATTCTGTGGTGTCCGGTATTAATGAGGGTCCGCGAAAAGACACTACTAATATGCCATAGTATACCATAATTCTGTGACCAGTTCAAGTACTTTCTGAGGGTATCTGGTTTTGGTCAAAGTCATTAATAAGACACTTGGTTACCGCTGACTACTTATACGCCATCGATTAAAGTATACCCAAACTCAACTGCAGTCTCAAATACTCACTGAGAATTCCTGGTAGCAGCGAGAGTTCGCGGACAGACACACTGTTACTGCTGACTACTTGTATACCATCGATTATAGTATACCCAAATTCTGTACTCACTGAGGGTATCTGGTATCAGTAAGGGTCCGCTGACTACTTGTATTCCACCGATACCCAGATTCTTTTCTAGTATACTCCCATTCTATGGCAGGTTCAAGTACTCCCTGAGAGTATCCGGTATCAATGAGGGTCCGCGAGAAGACACTACTAGTATTCCATCGATCATAGTATACTAAAATTCTAAGACCAGCTCAAGTTCTCTCAAGGGGTATCTGGTTTTGTTCAGGGTCGGTTACCGCTGACTACTTCTCCCATCCATTACCGTCGATAAAAGTATGCCAAAACTCAACTGGAAATTCAAATACTTACTAAGAAATCCTGGTAGCAGCGAGAGTTTGCGAAAAAACACTCGGTTACTTCTAACACCTTGTACACCATAGTGTTCCCAAATTCCATGGCAGGTTGAAGTACTAACCAAGAGCATCTGATGAGAGGCTGTGAAAAGGCACTCGGTTAGCGTTGACTACTTGTATGCCATCGAGCATAGCATACCTAAATTTCATGGCAGAGTCAAGTAATCACTGAGGGTATCTGGTATCTAAGAAATTCGCAAAAAGACACTCGGTTACTGCTGACTACTTGTATACCATCGATCATAGTATACCCAAATTCTATGGCAGGGTCAAGTACTCAATCAGGGTATCTCATATCGCTGTGGGTACGGTTCACGAAAAGACACTCCGTAACTGCTGACTACTTGTATTACATCGCTAATAGTGTACCTAAATTCCATGGCAGAGTCAATTAATCACTCAGGGTATCTGGTATCTAAGAGGATTCGCAAAAAGACACTCGGTTACCGCTGACTACTTGTATACCATCGATCATAGTATATCCAAATCCTATGGATCAAATACTTACTGAGGGTACTTGATTTCAGTGAGGTTCCGCGAAGAGACACCCGATATTACTATCGGTCATAGTCTACCCGAATTCTATGGCAGGGTCAAGTACTAAGAGTATCTGGTATCAGTGATCCATGCAAAGAAATTCGGTTACCGGTGACTACTTGTATGCCATTGATATCCACATTCTAATCTAGTATACCCTCATTCTATGGCAGGTTCAAGTACTAACTGAGGCTGTCTGTGAGGGTCCATGCAAAGAAATTCTGTTACCGGTGACTACTCAGTTCTGTAGTAAAGTTCTGTAAGGATAAAGGCTGAGATTCCATTTAAAGAACTGTTAACTGTGGATACCAAAGATTCGAAAAGGTATCTGTAACTCCTTGGAATCCACTTTTACGCTTCAATTTTTACACAATTTCAGTGTTTTGCTTATATTAGACTTTATGAAATTTAACTTCCCCGCCACATTCTTCAAAAAGTACACAAACATATTGCGTGCCCTTTATGGCAACTTTCATGGCATATTTGTATTTTACTTAGCGTATTCGACAAGTTAAGCGCCGATACTTTCAAACTGCACGCATATTGGAAAAACGTGCCATGCGTGGATGTGTGTATTTTTTTCACGCATTCCCAATCTCCACCAACCTATACTTAACATATGTATGTATATGTAAAAGTATATGTGTATGTGTGGGTGTGTGCATAAGTTTGTGCTGCTTAAATATTGCTTAGTATTTGCAGTGAGTACGCCAAACTTTCGGTGTACATTTTGTAGAACATTTATTGGAAAACTTTGCTGCGGCTTTTACGAATTAGTTCAAACGTAGTTTGAGGCGAGCAGAACGTGTGCAGGGTCGCATTGCTAATGCGTAAAGCTGCATTTCATTTATTTCACACCGAGTCTACACAGCTGCGTCGTATTTAAGTATATTGAAGGCGTTAATACGTTGGACTCAATGCTCAAACAATTGGATTAGTGTTCGATTGGAGTGCACAGTTTTTTTGATAAGCTGTGTGCAGTTATTTTTTCAACTAATTTCATTTTAATTTTGTGTCTAATTGGTCTAATTGTATGCGTTTGTAGACTTTTTTTAGTAATTAAATTTTGCAGCTTACTTTTGAATTTCTTTAGCAACTACATTGAAATTTGTGGCACTAAATTTCATGAAATTTCCTTCAGCAGCAGACGAAATCAGTAAATGGCCAAATAACTAGTGAGCGTTGGAAGTATTTTTTAGACATTTTTTAGAATTTTTATAAATTCAAAAGGTGTGTTTAGCTGAAAAACTTAAAACTTAGAAAAACTTAAAAATTGCTCTTAAATTCATGACCACCGTAACTAAGCTCGTTACTTCGTTGACCCATAAGTCTGGCGCGATTTTCATACTTAACATTAAAATATAGAAAATACATTTTGTCCTTTGGCCGTCTCGGCAGAAAACGGCAAACCTCTAAGAGCGAAATTTCTTTGAATCAAAATAAAACTGTATATCCTTTTCATTTACAAATCCAAATGTAGAACATAGATGATTGAAAAAACTTGATTGGAAAGCTCGGCTTTAGTCTCGTTATGCCAATTATGTACGTATGAATTCTCTATAGACTTCTCAGTGCTCTGATTTGATTTATCTGTAGTTATACTTACTGCACTCAAATGAGGTTAGAGTCATTGAACATACCTAATGGCCCCACAGCTAACTTACGAAGCAAACAAACGCTTCAACGTATAAAAATAGCAAAAATCCAACAAATCCAACAAATGAAATGAAAAAGATGAAAAAATGAACTCTTCCAAGTGTGGCAACGAAACTGCCGGCCAATATGTTGCAAGGATCAAAAGGCAAAACGAATGCGGTGCACACTGAACTATGGACATACGAGTTGTATGTATGTCGATTGAGCGAGTACGAGTATTCCGCAGAAGTTAAGTGCCGTTTATATGTGAGTTAAGCCACACAGCACTCGAATGCATTATGAAATGATGAAGCTGCATTTACCGCAGTTGGCTGTAAATTTATGATTATGACGAACCAATGGTAAATAGATGGTTTACTAGTGAGCAGCGAAAGCAGCTACTAGACTACAAAGAACTCTGGAACTACTTTACATGCGGTTTTCTGATTAGATTCATGAATAATTTTTTTGAAGTAACAGTAGAAAATGATTTAGTTACGTTATTGATTTAGTTATTTACAAATACAATCATAGCTTTTAAATGTTTTATTACAAATAAAATATTGAATTGATTCGACTTCGGGTATGTTTCTTTCAAATCTCCTTGAAAGCAGTCTTGAGCGCTTTGCTTTTGCTTTTGTTGATTTGAATTTGAATTTATTTAGAAGTAAATGTTAGTACAATAAATTGCATGAATAAGAATGAAAACGAATACCACACAATACAAACATACCTCAGTTAGTTAGTTAGTTGGTTGGTTAGTTAGTTAGTTCGGTAATTTAGTTAGTTAAGTTAGCCAGTTAGTTAGTTAATTTGTTAGTAGATCGTTAGCTCGTCAATTAGTTAGTTAGGTAATTTAGTTAGTTAAGTTAGCCAGATAGTTAGTTAATTTGTTAGTAGATCGTTAGCTCGTCAATTAGTTAGTCGATAATTTAGGTCATTTAGCTAGTTAAGTTAGCCAGTTTAGTTTATTAATTAGTTATTTATTAGTAGTTAGTGAGTTAGTTAATTAATTTATTAGTAGGTCGTTAGTTCGTCAACTAGTTTTTTAGATAGTTAATTAGTTAGTTGCTTCGTAAACTAGTTTGTTAGTTAGTTAGTCAGCTAGTTAAGTCAGCCGGTTTAGTTCATTAATCACTTTACTTGTTAGTTAGTTAGTTAGTTAGTTAATTGGTGAGTAAGATGGTTAATTAGTTCGGTATTTTAGTTAGTTAAGTTAGCCAGTTTAGTTCGTTAGTTAGTTAATTTGTTAGAAGTTCCTAAGTTTGTCATTTGGTTTGTTAGTTAGTTAACTAGTTAGTTAGATAATATATTCTATAGTTAGTTAATTAGTTAGTTTGGTGATTTAGGTCATTTAGCTAGTAAAGTTCGCCAGTTCAGTTCTTTAGTTAAGTTATTAGTAGTTAGTTAATTTGTTAGTAGTTCGTTAGCTCGTCAACTAGTTAGTTAGTTAGTTAATTAAAATTTTCTTCATTTAGTTAATTAGTTAGTTAGTTCAGTAATTTAGGCAATTTAGCCAGTTTATTATAATTTATTCAGTTAATTTGTTAGTTATTTAATTAGTTAGTTAGGTTTTTGAGGTAGTTTAGTCCGTTAAGTAAGCTAGTTTTGTTCGTTAGTTAGTAAATTTGTTAGTAGTTCGTTCGTTAGTTAGTTAGTTAATTCGTTAGTTGGTTAATTAGTTAGTTAGGTAGGTTACTGAGGTAATTTAGTCCGTTAAGTTAGCCAGTTTATTTCGTTAGTTTGATAGTAGTTCGTTCGTTAGTTAGTTAAATCGTTAATTAGTTAATTCGTTGCTTAGTAAATTAGTTAGTTAGTCAGGTCAGTTTGGTTAGTATTTTAGTCAATTAAGTTAGCCAGTTTAGTTCATTAGATAGTTAATTTGTAAGTAGTTAGTTAGTTAATTAATTCGTTAGTTATTTAATTAGTTAGTTAGGTAATTTAAGTAGTTTAGTCAAATAAGTTAACCAGTTTTGTTCGTTAGTTAGTTAATTTGTTAGTAATTCGTTCGTTAGTTAATTAATTCGTTAGTTAGTTAATTAGTTAGTTAGGTAATTTAAGTAGTTTAGTCAGTTAAGTTAGCCAGTTTAGTTCAATAGTTAGCTAATTTGTTAGAAGTTCGTTGGATTGTTAGTTAATTCGTTAGTTGGTGAGTTAGTTAGTTAGTAGTTTAATTAAATAGTAGTTAGTTAGTTGGTAAAAATTTAACAGCATTGCGCGTTATTTCCCATCTGTTCCTGACGTCATACCGCTACAACCTGTTGTAATTAAATATCAAAATATTTACAACGCTCCAAATGAAATCCTGATAATCGACTAACCGAGTGTGCTCCCTTGCCGCTCTCTCCCTCTCTCTCTTTTTCGCATTTTACTGCCACACGTTTCTGTTGGCACTTAAACTTCGCATTGTTTATACCATTTTCTAACTCAGACTCTCATGTGTGTGTGTGTGTGTGTGTGTTTGAACAAAAACACGTTGCTGAATTTCGAACAACGTTCTTACCCCTTGCCAGAGCACCTGCCGCTTAATCATTATAAATTTATAGGGCTCCAACTATGGCACATCCTTCCGTTCTTCATTATGGCCGCTGTCTATTGTATCCATGTGCAACAATACATACATACATAGGTACAAGTGAGTGTCTGTGTTTTTGTTCGTGATTCCATAATAATGTAAGGAAAGTGATGAATTCAACCCTGACATGCAATCCGTAATATTTAGTGTTGCTGCATCGAAAAATCCTCAGCAAACAGAGCTCTTTTTAATTGTGCGTGTTTTTCCAACACTTTTCTACTTGTTTTTATTCTTCGTGTTCTTCTATTCTTCTGTAATTCATGCCTGGTTTTGTGTTTTATTTTGTAGGAAAATAATCTCCTTGTGTGTTTACCTAAATTTTTAAACAAACTATTTGTATATTTCAAACGTTGATTTATGGTGTTTTTGTGATACAGTGGTTAATTGAAAAAGTTGTTCATTTTATAGAAAAGAAAACGTAAGTTTTTGTTTGTGTTTTTTTGTGAAAAGGTGCATAAATAAATCAATTTCTATTTTTTGTAGTGAGAAAAAAGTTTCTGTTAGAAGTCCTCTTAAAAATCTCACAACTCAACATGTTCTATACTCACCAAAAAACTTAGAAAATTGCTAAAGTCTTTTTTGTTCTCCTCTTGTATTCTCCCCTTTCAAACCCACATCAGTCATAAAGCAGCTTTCATTCTTTTCTCAAATATTTGTATGTATTTTTGCAGCCAAAATTTATATTACATTCCTCGCTCAGATCTCACATTGTTAACAATCTCTGGTGCATTTTGTGTGCAATTAATTTTAATTTGAAAATCTCCAACGTCTACAACTCATCAAAATCATGCAGAATTTTTTCTTTGTTTCTCCTCATTGAAGTCGTCATAGCAGTTAGTTCGAGAGGCGATATTTAATGGCACGCAAAATCGGATACTTGTCGCCCGTGCACGAGCCGCGGAAGTCATCAAAGGACAAATCGAATAGCGCCACGCCGCCCAAATTTAACTGTCGCACATAGCCCGCCTTCTCGGCTGCGGTGTCTGGGTCCTCGTAAGCCACCCAAATGCCGTTGTCGCCGTTCTTGTCCGCGGCCCGATAGGCGTAAATGCCGAAACGCTTAGTCGGATCGATGACCTTTCTGAGTGGTGCATTTTCGCCCTTGGCATGGGCGTTGTTTGCGTTGGGCAGCAGCGCACAAACTTCCGGCCAGCTGTAGATGCCCGTCACGCCCGTGTTGGGACCGGCTGGCGCCTCATTTTCCACCTTCGACACTGGTGGCGAGCCCGTCTCGCCCGAGTCGTCGGTCATTTTCCAGACACGACCATAGGCCGGCACGCCCACATTGATTTTCGAGGCGGGGCAATTGTTGCGCAGCCAATACTGCACCTGGTAGTTGACATTGAAGCGGGGATCGCGATCGGCCATTTCGTAGAGCGGTGCCGGCAAGTCGGCCAGCTCGGGATTGCGTTCCGGTGTGTAGAAATCGAACAAGCCCAAATTGACAAAGTCCAGGTAGTTGACAATGGCCGGCACATCATAGAACACTAAAAACATATACACCTGTCAGCAGATCCTTAAATGTGGTAAACAACTGTAGGCAACTTACGGGATGAATTCACATTGGGCAGCACCGACACTGACAACAGAAAATTGTCCGGTCTGAACTCGTTCTTGAGGTCACGCAGCAAAGCAGTAAATTGTTCCTTGTGCGCTTCGGAATTCTCATCGATAATGAAATCACCGGTGAAGGCCTTCTTGAAGCCCTTCCACAGGCTGCCGAAACCACTGTGCACCTTCTTCGGTTTGTTCTTGGGGAATTGCCATGCCACGTCGAGACCATCGAAGCCATAAGTCTTCACAAGAGCATAAGCAGTGTTGATGAAGCGTGCACGTCCTGCTGGATTCTCCAACAATTCCAGATACTTGTTGGGCAAATCTTTGGCATCTTCGCCAGTTTCAATGTCCTTATCGCCGCCAAGACTGAGCAGTACCTTAAGTTGGGGATACTTGCGCTTTACACGGGTGACTACGCGATAGAGTCCTTTGCCCAGATCCAAGTCGAGATTTTGATTCAAGCTAACCGCTTTGTAGGAATCACGCTCAATGCCCGCATAACCGTAAACCAGATAGTCGCAAAATTGCAGAGCCGGTTCCAAGTCGTCGATAATCAATTTGCCGAGACCTGAGAAGAGTGAAGAAGTGTAACGTAAAAATTGAAAATATTTGTATGAATTTATATTATAGGTAGACTGATTGGTGGGTGTTTAGGTTGGTATTTAGTGAAGGTAGATTTAAGGGTAGGTACGTAGTTGGGTAAGTAGGTGGGTAAGTAGGTAGATAAGTGGGTAAGTAGGTATATAGGGACGGGTACGTAAGTAGATATGCAGGAATGTTTACCTATACATAGACAGGAAGACGGGTAAACAGGTATGTGGGTAGATAGATGGGTAGTTTGGCAGATAGTTAGGTAGGTAGTTAGGTAGATAGTTAGGTAGGTAGTTAGGTAGATGTGTAGACAGATGTGTGACCAGGTAGGCAGGCAGAAGTGACTGCTCCGAACGAAGTTCACTAGGCAATAGAGGCTTATAGTAATATAATATTTAATCGGACTGAGATCCCCCTTACCCCAGATGTTACTCACTATGACCTGTTAGATCTATTGCAACCCACTAATGGCTCATAAGATCAGAACGCACTCATCTCTAGAGTCTCTGTCATATCAATATTTGCTACAAATTTTTGAATATCGGAGTGTTGGATGAAGTTGAGGGATTCCTTTTGTCCGAGATATGGTCCACGTAGAATCTATGACTCAGATCTACCTATCTATCTATCTATATCCCAGAACCAGTTGGAGTTTCCAATTAAGTTGACCTTGATTGTTGACTCTGGATTGTTGAAGAAAAGTTTCATATGTGAGTCCTTCTTCTTCTAAAAAGTCCAGAACAAGTAAAAAATGAAATCAATTTTTTTCTCTTTTCTGTCCATACAACTCAAGCATAAATCTTTCGAAAACGGTCCCAACCTTTTTGCGTGGATATCTATGGACAGTGACCCGTCAGAACCCCAATCAGGGTTCTCAAGTGGTAATTTTTAATCATACCTAATGGGAAATTAGTATATATCACCCTATATATTAATATACATTATATGCATATTGTATCCAGTGTCGCACACATTTGGGGGAGAGGGTTCATAAAATTTTTGAGCTCGATTTCATTTCAAACCATATTTTGAACCAGAAAATTTTCTATTTGGGGACGTTTGAACCCCCAAAAACATATTTTGAACCAGCAATTTTTCTATTTGGGGGCGTTTGAACCCTGAAAACCCCCCTGTGTGCACCACTGGTTGTATCTAAAATTTTTTTTTTATTTCTAAACCAAACTCCCAACGCTTCTGGCGGCGACAATTTAATCTCTAAGACCATCAAAATTCACAATTTTTTTGGACTTCACCTGTTAAAATATTACGTAAGAAATTGTTCAATTTGAAACGTTTTATAAAATTTATTTTTAAGAAATGAATATTCGAATTTTTATCTTAATTTGGTTCAGTGTCCTTCAGTGGCTCTACACACTAATTTTTGCTTCTATAAACAAAATTTCTACATACAGACAACTCAGATAGGTGAGAGCTTTAAATTGTTTGCAAAACACAAGAACAACAAAATTGAAGTTCAGAGTTCAAAAGTATTTCCAACTGTTTCTAAGAATAATCTCACAGATCAACACAAACAAAAATATTTCGCACTGTGACTGGTGCACCGATTCACCGATTTGTTATCTCTCTGTTTTTACTTTTTTGTAAAGTTTTAAAGGGAATTTTTGTCCAACAAACAAATAAGTAGAGCTTATTAACTCAGACTTCTAGTAAAATCTGGTTGTCAACAAATAAATTATTTTAAAAAAAATCCTATGAATTCAAGCTTTTGTCAACTCATGAGCCGCTAACAGCCGTTAATGCTAATTAACATTTTAAGTGTACAAAAACAAATTAACACATCAGCTGCCACCTTACGTAAGCACCAAATGAAGGTCGAACTTGCACTTCACCGGCTAAACACGAACTCACTCACCTTCCTTGATGAAGCTGCTCGAGTCGTAGTAGCAAACCATATGTTTCTGCGGTCCGGTGGGCTGCTGATTGCCCACTTTGACGGCCAGTGCGGCCGCAATGAAAAGTGAAAACACTAAAAATTCTTTCATTTTCACAAAAACAATGCGTACACAGACGCGCGGGGCGGGACAGGTGAATTCGCACGCGTACAGTCGAACAACGAACAGCGAACAGAGAAATCAGAGAGCAGCGCGATCCACTCGACGCTCCGTCAAAACTGAAACTGATCACAGCCGTTGTTCGAGATGCGAATCGAAGGCCGGCGGTGGCTGTCGTTGATGAAACCGAAATCGAATTCGCGCCCCAAGGCGGCCACACAGACAATCTTCGCATTTCAAATACAACACACACGAGTGTCTATCGCTTTGACTTGGAAATTGATTTTCTGTGTATTTATTATAAATAATTTGTTTCGCTTTTATTTCTTATCAATTATACATACATTTGGCTGTTGTTGTGGTTAATTTGTTACTGATTTTACAATGAATGTGAATATTTTCGATTTCATTGTGCGGTCCATATGCGAAACCCTGCATTGAGGTGTAAGTTTCTATGCATTTTGGTATATTTGGGCTGATTTGGCCTCGTGAATCAGTGCTCAGTGTGTTGAGTTACGAGTGGGAGGGTAGTAGGTTCGAATGCAAGAAATTTGTCGTTCATCGAGTGCACTTCAAACAAATATTTAAATTAAATTAAAATTAAATATTTTTATCTATGGAATACTCGAGCTCTCCTCTGAAGGTAGATGAAGCTAAATTTCAACGGTTTCAATCCACTGGTTCCCACCATAACTTTCCAAGAACTTAAGCCATAAAAATTAAATTTTATGTTGTGGTTCATTTCTCAGTGTGTTGAATTTCGAGTCAGAGGGTAATTAGTTCGAATGATAGGAATTCTTTTTTCGACGTGTGAATTTCAAACAGACAGTAACAAACATTTTATACAAAACGTATTATTCGGGCATGGAATTTACATAAACTGTATATAAAGGATGATACGGTTTCATGATACGGTGCCCGCTATAACTTTTTAAGAACTTAAGATATGACAGTGAAATTTCATACGGGAACTGTACTTGGACTCTATGAAGTAGTTTATAGTGTGTCTATTTTTAAATAGAAATCTTCCCTATTCAGTCTTCAACTATGCTCTTAGGAGTTTCAAGTCAAGGGATCAGAATTTCTTTTTTCGAAACCTTGTTTCATAACCTTTGCATTACGAGGTGTGACAATTAAGTAATGAGACTGATTCCATAAAATCCGTACCTATGTTTAAAAATTATTCTACAACTCTGCCATCCCCTTCAAAGTAGTCCTCTTGGGCAGCTATACAACGATTCCAGCGCGTTTTCCGTGCTTCGTAACATTTCTGGAACGCTTCGACTGTTATGTCCGCGAGTACCCTCGTCACGGCCTCGTCACGGATGTCCGTAATCGACTCAAAATGGGTTCCTTTGACCACCGATTTTGTTCTAGGGAACCAAAAAAAGTCACAGGGTGACATATCGGGCAAATAAGGCGGCTGTTGCAACACGGCGATCCCTTTAGAGGCCAAATACTGGGACAGGCTGAGGGCGGTGTGGCACGACGCGTTGTCGTGATGAAGGATCCAGTTACGAGCGATGTCTGGGCGCACCCTGTTGACTCGTTTTCGCAATCTTTCGAGTACTTGATTTATGGTTTGCCCCGATGGAACAAATTCTTTGTGGACGATTCCACGGCTATCAAAACGCAACGCTATCGCGACGCGTTGCTCTTGATTTCGTTTCTCCATTTTCGTGACGAGCGATGGTAAATATATCAATGGAGAGGGGAAGGATGCCGGGGAAGGGGAAGGGATTTTCAAGGTCGCAGGTTTACCACAAGCGCGGCAATAAAATCAGTCTCATTACTTAATTGTCACACCTCGTATTTTAGGACCAATGCAATAATAGGGGATTCTATACCAAAAAAAAGGGTTGCCATGGGTTGTCAAAACTTAAGTACCCTATAAGACTATTGTGCTACTAATATATATAACAGTTCATATACATTTCTAAATGTTTTTCTTATTTATCTCTCTGTCCAGACTTCTCTACGTTTTGACTTCTTAACAGATCAGAAGCAGCAAATAAATTCTGAGCATTGAATATAGTGTATAGTACCCTATTTGTCGAGTTCCTACTGGTAATGTATCACCTTAGAGTATCATTGTTGATATAGGTGCACTTTCGATAAGTTCCTGACTATAAAAATATCACTGGTCACTGTGAATGTGGTGAGTTTTCGAGATAGGGCTGAAACCCACTATTAGTGTGAGCTCAACTTGATCCAAGAAATTAACTTTCAAACAGACGTTCGTTAGCTCAACTTGATCCATCAAAGGAACATTCACAGAACTCAACATAGCATATTTATTAGCTCAACTTAATTAAATAACAATCAAATAGCTCAACTTGATCTATCAAAATGACAATCAAATCAACATTCGTTAGCTCAACTTTATCCATCAAATTAGCAATCAAATAGCTTAACGTGATCCCTCAAAATAACAATCAAAAAGAGAGATTCGTTAGCTCTTTAGCTTGATCCATCAAATTGACAATCAAACAAACATTCATTCGCTCAACTTGATTGATCCATTTAGCAATAAAACAGACATTTCTTGGCTCAACTTGGTCAAACCAGCATTTGTGCTGTGAATGTAATTAGCTTTCCAGATAGGTCCCGAAACCCACTGTTTGTTTGGATCCATCAAAGTAACATTCACATAGACGTTTATTTATTAGCTCAACTTGATCAAATAACTCAATTTGATTCATTCAACAATAAAACTGACATTTATTAGCTCAACTTGATCCATAAAAATAATAATTAAACAGACATTCATTAGCTTAACTTGATCCATCAAATTATCATTCAAACAGATATGCATCAAATTAACAATCAAACAGTTCAAATTATTCCATCAATCTAACAATAAAATAGATTTTTATTAGCTCAACTTTATCCATCAAATTAACAATTAAACAGACATTCGTTAGCTTAACTTGATCCATCAAATTATCATTCAAACAGATATTCATCAAATTAACCATCAAACAGTTCAAATTGATCCATCAATCTAACAATAAAATAGACATTCGTTAGCTTAACTTTATCTATCAAATTAACAATTAAATAGACATTCATTTGATTTATCAAATTATTATTCAAACAGATATGCATCAAATTAACCATCAAACAGTTCAACTGAATCCATCAATTTAATAGTAGTTCAATAGTTTTATCGGCTAGATCCATTAGATTTTTTAACAAAAGTTGCCTAGGTGAATATTTCTTCTTTTAAGTAATGAAGGACAAGTACATAGAAGGTGACACTCCTTTTCTTTCTCTTTCTCGTTCATACACCTTCGACACAAGTCATTAGAAAGCAAGCCCAATCAATCATTTTTGGTGAGAGAATATACATACCTACATGTAACTTAAAAAGGTTTAGTTTAAAAATATATATTTTATGTGCCAATTTAATCACAAATAGAACTTAAAATGGGTGTGGCCTATGTCTTTAAGCCAATTATGGAACCAACAAAATTAAAAAACCTCAGCCTTTTTTAATTAAATTTCATGTATCTTGCTTTGTAAATTAAATTATTCATAAATAGACTTTCAAAACTGGTTTAGTAGTTCGTTCACTAACCGTTCATCGATTAAAACTCTCTTATCTAGTTTTGTAATATTTTTATGACACCTATCTGTAAAAATTTACATAAATCAATATTCAAATGCCATATTGCGAAAGTTTTTTGACGCATTACTTCAGTTATTTTCTAATCAAATGATTTAGCTCTAAATTTTCACACGTCTGCTAGTCAATAACCACCTGACAATGATGCCACATATTTACTAATAATATTTGAACTCAACAAATCTGTGTCACTGACGTCACTACACACTACATCACTTATGGTTTCCAGTTGAATGATTTATAAATAACGTTGATATATGTTAATAAAAACTAAAAAATTCTCAACGTACACCACATTTAAATTATTTTTAAAAGCTACAATTGTAATATTAAGTTGTATTTATTCAAATTTTATATGCAAAGCTATGCTCAATTAACTGAGCAAATATTGCAAACCCCAATTGTGGCATCAATTAAAATTGGTTTATTTTAGCAGTGGGATTTTTCCCTCAAATGTTATTTATGCTCCCGATTGGTCATCGCTTTGGCCATTAAAAACAATCAAATGGTTCTTTTTTTCGTACTATTGATAACGTCATATCGTGGTGTCAACAATTATTGTTTGACCTTTTGCTGATTAGCAATTCAAATGTGTCCATTCGGCGTGTCTGCGTTCGCTGTTTGTGTTCGCGGCGTTGATTCGCAGTCGCCTCCGACTGGGTTCACGGTGTGTGGGCAGTACGTGGCAGTCGCGTTCCCGCACAACGTATCCGCCCGTTTGCCTTGTGGCTGCCACAGTCAGTAGCTCTCAAATGCTGATCTATGGATTCGCATCTTTGCAGCGCACACACTCGGTTGATTTGCATAAATGCTGGCAAAATATTTCGAGTATTTGCTTTGAATTATTTGCCTGTGTATATATGTATATATATATGTATGTATGTTTGTTTATTTGTTTGCTATTGTTATGGCCGCGGTGACCATAGTTTTACAATCAATAATGGAGAAATAAACGAAATAATAAATAGTACCAAACTACTATTTAAAACTTAAAAATAATGTAATACAAACGAAACATAAAACCTTTCAATAATTAAAAGCAAAAAATAATACAAAAAAACTTAAAAATAATAACAAAAATTTTAAAATAAAATCACATATTTAACGAAATAACAAAAAATTCAATAAATTAAAGAAAAACAAATAAAAATTGATTAATAATTAAAACAAAAACATTAAATGAAATTAAAAAATTAAATCAAAAATTAACACACAAATTTCAAATAATGAAACCTAAAAAAATAACATAAAAAATAAAAATAATAAAATAATATAAAAACATAATAGAAAAATTTTACATTTTGAATAAAAAACAAACATTTTAAATAATAAAAACTAAATAATACAAATTTTAAATAATACAAATTTTTAAAAACAATAAAATTGTATAAAAACGCTCAAATAAAAATTTTCATAAAAAAAAAAATTTAATGAAAAAAACCAAAAAATAAACAAACTGATAAATAATCTAAAAAATTGTAATTAACATTGAAATTTAAAATAATAAAAATAAAACAGACGCTAAAAATAATAAAATAATCAAAAAATCACAACACAAACAATAAACATTTTACGAACTAACAAAAAATTAAATAAAATAGCAAAAATTAAAAACTAACAAAAAAGAACTAACAAAAAATTAAATAAAATAGCAAAAAAAAAAACTTGATAAATAATGAAAAAAATTTTATCAAAAAATTAAAGACAATTTTAATATACAAATTTCAAATAATAAAAACAATAATAAAAATAATAAAACAGAAGCTACAAACAAATATAAACTAATATAAAAACAAAAAAATTAATCATTTTACGATATAACAAAAAATTCAATTTAATAAAAAAGAAAAGAAAAATCGAGAAACTTGACAAATAATAAAAAAAACAGTTTTAAATAAAAACAAAAAATATATACAATTTTAACATGTAAATAAAAACTAATATAAAAATAAAAATATAAAAAATTTACGAATTAACAGAAGATTTAATTAAATAAATTTAATTTTAAAAAATACAAAATTAAGATATTTATAAATAATAAAAAAATTAAATAGTAATTAAAAAATGAAATTAAAATTACCTAAAAATTTCAAATAATAAAAACGAAAAAAATAAAACGTAAGGTAAAAATAATAACATAATATAGAAACAATAAAATAAAATATTTACGAAATTTAAAAAAGTTCAATAAAAGACGAAAAAAAAATTCATAAATAATTTTAAAAAAATTTAATAAGAATTAAAAAATTAATAAAAAAAACAAAAAAATAATAAAACAGTAGCTAAAAATAATAAAATAACATACAAATAGCAAAACGACATAAAAGCAATAAAATAAAAATTTTACAAAATAACGAGAAATGCAATTTAATAAAAAAATAAAACAAATCATAAATAATACCAAATTTGAAAGAAAGAAGTTACAAAATGAAATAAAAAATTAATATAAAAATGTAAAGTAGCAAAACAAAAAACCAAGTAAACAGAAGCTAAAAAAAATTTAAAAAAACCAATCAAATAAAAAGTCTCATTAAATAAAAAAATAATTCATAGCAAATAATTCCTTTAAAAAAAATAAAATTGTAAAAAACACAAGAATGGAATAAATGATACGAAAGAGAAAGAAACAATTACAAAAAAAACTAAAATTAAAATTCTGGAAATAAAATGGGAAAGAACATAGTAAAAGGAAATTAAAAAAGTTTTCAATTTAATTAAAAATAAAAACATTGCTCGTTTCTTAAAAAAAAATTATTTCTAATGTTATCGTTAGCTTTGAAGGTTTTGCAACGTAGCTATAAACTTTGCATACTCGTACTATAGAATACTCGATATTGCAATAAATATTTCACACAACAATTTTACCAGGAAGAATCAAGAAGAAGCGCTTCGTGACCCAACTATCCAAACTGTCCAATACCACTATCCAACTATCCTTCCTCTTCATAACTAACTGCATTGTGCCCGATCTCTATCAGGGCTTATTGGCTAATAACCCATAGATCATACTCTTCTATTTCCATATACACAATCTCCCACTATACCTTATCGCACAATATAAATTGTAAAGTCAGAAATGGGCTTCATTACATTACATACGAGTAAGTGTCTCTCTTGATTGCTTGCAAACACAGCTCATAAGATTCATCTTTCGTAAATGACAAATGTCCGTAAGTTCTTCCCCCAAAAACCCCTCTTCTAAGTTTACTTTTTGCTTGCTGTCTCCAATCGAGGACCCAATTTGCCATATGAAATCCAGACTTCTATTGTGAAACCCAGACTTCTTATCTGCACATCGTTTCTGAACCAATTCTCTAATTCAGTGAATCAAATTGATCCAGACATCACCAATCCAAACTGAGAATCTTGTTCCCTAGCGGCTGTTTTGAATTTAATTTTCATATAATGGAGAAATTTTGAATTCAGACATTTTTGAATTCTGTAAGATTTATAACCATAATTTGAAATCCTAAGGAAACCTTAAAAAAATATACTTCTTTTGCATTGTAGGGTCACCGTAGTTGTGGTTGATTTCACGCGTGATTTACACATTTATTTGAAAAGCCTATTAAATGCAAAATAGTCTTTGCAAATAGTCTTTAACCAACAGACACACTTGTGTACTTGCATACATATAAGTATATAATATGAGTAAATATAAATGTATATATATAAATGTATCCAAAGTCTAATTTTCTTGACTCTTTGAATCTGTAAAATTCTGAATCATCGAATATTCGATTCTATGAGTTAAAAATATTCAGTTTCCACATAGTAATGAACAAATGCTGTCTTAGACCACAAACCAGAGCGCATTGGGTTCGTATCACAACATAATCAACATTAAAGAAAGACATCCTTCCAGGAGACAATGGCAAACGTCTTCTTAATTTTTATACAAAATATGTTATGTTAGTCTAAGAAGTCTACTTTCTTCGTGCATTAGTTGAAAAGATTTCAAAGTGGTTGATGGTGACCGCCAAAATTTTCTGTGTAGCCACTTAAATTTGGAGTCTGTGCGGATTTGAAATTCTTACCTGATCTGAGTTCAAACCGGCATAAGCCAGGTTGGTTTCTATAATATTTTAGTACGAAAGGTTCAGTGGTTCAAACGTGTGTTCAAATCTAGTCTTAATTAACTCCTTTCCAGAGGATATAACTAGTAAAACTTTTTCGAGTATATTACAGAAAATTTAAACTCCTCAAGTTCATATTTTGTATCAGCTGAAATTTTAATGTTCTTAATGACAGTCGCCTTGTCTCAGTGGTTTATTCATGCGTTCTAACCTCAAATTAGAGCGTATTGGGTTCGAATCCCAACTTGATCAACCCCAAAGAACAACCTTCCAGAAGATAAAAGCATATCTCGTTTTAAGTTTTCTAATAAACCTTTTTCAAGTTTTTTACAGAAAATTTAAGCTCTTAAAGTTCATATTTTGCATTCGCTGAAATTTGAATATTCTTAATGAGTCGTCTCTCTCAATGGTTCATTCGTGCGTTCAAATCTCAAATCAGAGCGTATTGGATTCGAATCTGAACTTAATCAACTAATAAACCTTTTTCGAGTATATTACAGAAAATTTAAGCTCTTCAAGTTAATATTTTGCATTAGCTGAATATTCTTAATGACAGTCGCCTCGTCTAAATGGTTCATTCTAATGTTTCTATGGAATATGTTTTGCTAGCTTATCCAGTCGATTTTTTTGTGTATTAGCCAAAGAGGATTCAAAGTTGTTGATAGCGGCCCCACGTCTCAGTGGTTCAAATGTAACTTACCCCAAAGAAAGACATCCTTTTTGAAGGCAATTTTTAAACCTCTCTTTTCTATGAACTTATGAACTTTCTTAGCTTATGAACAGCTCCCAATTACAAAGTTTTATTTTCTTTTAATTAATTTGTGCATAGCCTCGATTTATCAACGATTTCCAATTGGTCTTTATTGCATTAAAGCCTCTAGACTAAATATTACATTAACAAAAATGCAAATATACTTCAAACAAACAATATTTGTTTTGGCCAAATTAGAAAACATAAAAAATTGTAAATTAAAAAAAAATGCGCCAAACTCATTGAAATCCATTTAAGCCACCAAAATTTCGTTTTCTTTTTTAATTAATGCTACTAGGCAAACTTTGCGGCTGTGTAGTCGAACATGTGGTAATCAGCCAGAAAACTGAGGATTTTTTTTTCTGCGCCTCGCAATTTCGTTCCCTTTTTGAGGCCAAATGAAAAGCTGAGCATTTTAGCGAATGAAAAAATCAACGAGCTTACTTCAGCAAGCAAAGTGTACCTCCTGCTCAATACAAACTTTTTGCATTTGTTTTCTCTCTCGTTTGATGTTTACTTTCGCTGGCTTTTCTTTATTTGCTTTGGCTCGTGTTGACTCTATAGACGAACCAAAAAAAAAGGGTAAGAACGGCGCATTTAATTAAAATTCAAGTCAACCCAAATGCACTGAAGGGTAATACTCGCTTTTGGGCTCGACGAGGTCTCGTGTTTCAAGCGCAAATAGCAGCACATGCATACATATTTGTATGTAAATGTGTATATAACAGCTTATGTGCAGAGATTTAATTTGCATGTAGGCTGCAGACCACCAAAACTGGCCAGAATTAAGGTAGCAAAAATACAATTTTTACCGAGTTGACATGCTTAAATATTTGTGAAAACAGTAGCTGAGGAAGAAACGTATGGAAATATTTATTAGCACTAAAAGCGTTCCAAGCTCTGCTACCGGTCACCATTTTACACAACAAATCAATGTACTTGTAATTTGTCATGAATGCACTCAAACTTGTGCTCACATGTGGGTCATTCATGTGCCAAATTGTCATTGATTAGAACACCTTAACCCATTTCGTACCAATATTTTGTAAACGTTTTTTTTGGGGAGTGAAATAAGGCTCGAAAAATGAGTTGGAGCAAGATCGATTATGGCATTTTTTCATCATCGCAGATTAAAATTTGATGTTTTTTAACACTTTTGGGCCCTCTGTCGTCATGTGAACAGATCTAAACGTTTTTTATTTTAAAGAAAAATCACTAATTTTCTCTTTCCAATCGTTGTGTTTGGATTTTGCACAAGTCTAGTTATTTTAAGTACTTTAAAATAAATTTAAGAAAAAATTCGAAATGTGAGGTTTTTTCAATGCCCACCCAGCTTTATTAGAGTAGGCGTGGCATGGCAAAAAAGATTTTATTAAAAAGCCAATATATCCAAATATAATATAAAAAACATAATCTTAAAATTACACAAATTTATCGTATTAAAAAAAAACTGCAAATAATACTAATTTCAATGGTTCATTAACGAATCAAAGGTACGAATTGGGTTAACCGTTTTAAAATAATTCCATTATAATGCAAAATTTGTGTGGCACTTTTTCAATCATTCTTTGATGGTTTTGTATAAATCTGGTTATTTTTTGTGTTTTTGAAGAATTTAAGAAAAAAGTCTATATATGAGGTTTTTCAATGTCCACCCAGCTTTAATAGGGAAGGCGTGGCATGACAAAAAATATTTTATTAGAAAGCCAATAGATCTAAGTGTAATATAAAAACATAAAGTTTAGATTACATAGGTTTATCGTAGTAAAAAAAAAACTACAAACATTACTAATTTCTATGATTTGTAATCAAAGGTTCGAAACGGGTTAAGTAATCCTTTACCTTTTATAGATTAGTATTTCAGCTTAATCTAGTATAGATTCTAGTATGTGTACGACCAATGCTTGTGCCCCTTATTTGTGTCATAATGAAAGGAATTTTTTTAAGAGTTTTTGCGGGTTTAAGGTTTCTTAAAAAGTTTTAGTAGGTTTGTTTGAGTTCCCCGATTTCTAACTGTTACTGACACAGGCGTTATCTACTGATATGAAATATAAGACCGTAGCGAAGGATGATGTGCCTAAATCTAACAAGGATGGTATCAAAAAAACATTTTGAAGACATTAAGGTTAAACACCACTGACAATTTTCCGATTGAAATAAAGCTAAAGTGTATATCATTAAAACGCAATCATTTCAACTGGTCATATACAGTGAACAATGATTTCATAATATCAAAAGATTTAAATGCTGCAACGTTTATGTTTTAATCTCTTAGGTATGATTTCAAATTCGAGCTCGGCCTACAATATTTTCTTGGCATTGTCTTTAAAAATACATAAAAGTGTCAAACAAAAGACAATAAACAAAAGAACAAACTTATTTGTGCCTTTTTGCCCCCTTGTCCTCGTTCTACTTTGACACAGTTTTACTCGAATGTCTGCAGCTTTATTCATTTATTTCATTTGAGCGTATTTACCTTTACACTCAGCCTTTTGTCCTGTTGCTCGAGTTTTCCCCAGGCATCATACAATTCTTTAGGTGGCCATTCGACGAATGGATAAAGCATACCGGAGCTTTCAGTTGTATTTTTGCCTTATTATTATTTTTGTTTCCAAATATTTATCCGGTTAAATCTGATTTAATCGGAAGCTCCCACTTTCCTGAGAAAAGTAAGGAAAGATGGATGAGGAGATAAAAAAAATTCTCATAGAAACTGCTAGACTTGTTTCTACCAACAGCACAATGCGCTATCTAGCCCGAGTGCTTAAGAAATTGGACCCTCTTTATATGTATCCATTCTACCAATCTGCTACATTCTTATCGACAAAACCCACCCCCTGTTCAGAGTTTGCCGAAGCCGTCCACATAGTGGGTCACTTTTCGTTTCCAAGAAATTCATGTCCAATCATTCGAAAGTCTGCCCTTAATCATCGACTTTACTCCTAATCATTACTTTACTCTACGCATTATCTCTAATAGACATCGGTGACTTATGGTCTTTAACTCGTTCTATTTTATAAACGTTTGTCCCAATGGTGCCAGTTGTCACCTGAAATTTGAGAGCTCTCTGATCAAGATTAAGATTTCTTCCGACACACTGCTCATGACTGTCTACAGTGGGCCATCCCATTCCACCTATAACCGCACTGAGGTCACCCAAATTTCGATCAGTTCTTCGACCTCTGAATTGCTTAGTCCATTTCTTGAATCGCATAAACAAAAGTCTTGTTCTGAAGTCTTCTTAACTGGACAATCTACCAATTCATTTTCTCCGCACTGACATGTCCTCTTAGGTACAATTAAGATACCCTATTACTAAGGCCGTATTTGTTGCGTTTGTGGACACATTCGAGAGCTAGTTAAGATGATATCATCGACTAATTATCCAGCGCTATAAAGGACATCTGGTTTTGAATTCGGAGATCCAACGCACGAATCATTCCCAGCATCTCTGCTTGGTAAATCGATAAAAAACCTCTGAGATGTAGACAAAACCTCCGAGAAGGTTATTTTCTATCGAAAACATCTCGGTCCTGCATGCCATTCATGAGAGATCCCTTCGTAAAAAATACGAAGGTAGCTCTCCTCATACTCCTTGGACTACTCTTTAGAAGCTCGTCTACATTTAGTATATTGTAGAACCTTTCGATCAACCTCAATCTATCTTTGCCATACATGGACGTTTGTGTCTTTTGATGCTGACTTGACTCAGTTTAAGGATCCTTCTATGCTCCTTACGCCGAACTTGTTTTATGTACTGGTCCCGTTTAAGTATAGCGCCTTTCGTGCCGCTATTTTCAGTGTCACAATGTTGAGCGGCCTTAGAATTTGTCAAAGAGAAGAATGTTTCTGTACAAGAGCCAAGCAGGCCATCGAACCTGAAACAATAACATCCAAGAATGTGATAAGCTGTTGCAAATCTATGAACTAAATGCCTAAGCAGCAAAACGTACACCAAATCTAGGTGCTCTGTCCAAAGATAATGAGGGTATCTCTAAGGCCAGAAAGGAGCCAACTGAGAACCAAGCTAACTTAGAGTAAATTAGCATAGAGCGCGTCTGGGAATCACGGTAAATGAGCTATGCAGATTCTGTTTGGAAGACGATGAAACATCCGTACACATAATAACGGAATGTCCTGCCCTAATACACGCAAGGATGCGGATACTTGGAAGGGAACGGATACACACGGAAGAACTTCCTGAAACTGAATTAAGGAAGATCAAGGAGTTCCTAGATAATCTTTAAGGAGACGAACTTCTACTATAAGAAGAGAGATGAGACACTAACGCAGTTTTTGCTAGGTTCCTGTAACTAATCCAATCTAATCTTAGTACCTTAACTTGTTAACTGGCTATAGGAGATAAGGTGATCAATACTGTAAACAGTATTTCTAGGACGGATAGGTCAGTATACCAAATTTGTCCAGCGTTCAGTTCATGCTGCAGGTTAGGTTAGGTAGGGAAGGGTGTGTGCGGCAGGACCGCACTTCCACTCGGAGGGCAAAATGGCCCATTGTGAATTCCTTCTTATGGTTTTCTGGAGCTAACCAACAGTATCAGTCAGGGGGCAAACCAGTTAGACCTTTCAATGAAGGAGAGATTCGAGATTTCAACTTTCGCCGCGCAAGCCAGGTCTGTCAGGAATCTTGACCCCAAGGAATAGGCGTTCCTGCAGAGCCGGGCAGTGGCACAGGAAGTGTTGTATCGTTTCTACTTCTTCTTCATCTCCACAGCTACGGCAGACATCACTGAACGAGAAGCACCATTTGGTAAGCATAGATCCAATAGCGCAGTGTCCGGTGATGACTCCAACTAGCTGCCGAATGAAGGTACGACTCAAGGACAATACAAATCGCGTTTTCGTCAAGGAGAGAGAGCTGTGGAGATGAAGAAGAAGTAGAAACGATACAACACGCTGTAGGTCATCTGTGACCTTCTGACTTTTGCAGAAGTTATTGAAGGCGTGAAAGAGTCAATCTTACAAATCCTCGGTGAGAAGGTTCGAACATTAAGTAGGTCTGCGTCCTGAGGTATCAAACCGGGCCAACCTGACCTGAATATGGCTGAAACCAGCCTCCTCTACCTACCTGCTAAGTCCTGAGGTATCAAAACGAGCCAAACTGGCCTATGCGTGTTTTCGTGCATATTCTTAATGCAGATAGCGTCTACCACCTATCTACCTGTCCCAAAGTTACGTGTCCCCTTGATTATCTACTACGGTCGTTATCTATGCATTTATCTTATGTTATCTGCTACCATAACTGATTGAATGTGCCTAGATTTTGTGGTTTGTAGAAAGTTTGATTAAATTCAGATTTATTAGAAGAAGTTTCTGCTGGAAGAATGAGCGATTGTTTATACTTGGCAGATATCCAGCATTCAAACATGTCCTGAGAACACATCTTTGCAAACAATCAGTTACCTAAAAGTGATGTGGAACCTTTTCTATATTCTTAGAGTTATGCTGAGCAATCAAAACATGGGTTTCATAAACCTTAATGATCTTTTAACCCTCAACAAGTGAAAGACCAAGATAGTCGACATGGCTCCATTGAGGTCTTTTTCTCTTAATAACTATTATGGATTTGCTTTCTGAAAGGAAATCTTCTGTGATTTTTTTTTAAATTTGTAATGTTAATCAACCACAAAAAGTTGGTATATAAGGAATCCAAATGACTCTATCTGGTCATCTAAGGAAGGTACGTTTCACGATCTAAGAAGATTAAACTCCAACTGTCCAAATGATATCTTCCACCAAAACACATGGTCACCCTAATCATGCTATGTATGTAGAATAAAAAGTTTGTCTATATGTTTTTGCGTGTGAAGTTTTATGCCCCCATCATTCCACCCCGTTACATAGCTTTTTTATGTTGCTTATGTTTGTTGTCATAAAAGTAGCTTTCACAGTTGTTATTATTTTCTTTCCTGTATTGCTGTCAACTTTTGCGAATTCGTTGTTAATTTTTTTTGTTAAACTTTTTATTTGCGAACTTGAACTTTTTGCCGAATTTTTACATTATTGCATGAACAATGCTGCGTGCCTGTGTTGCTGGTAAATAGTCAGAAAGGCATACAAACATTTGCCAAGAAAGTTTATGTACTTAGCAAATTAAAACATTCATGCAACTGAGACTTTAGATACGAATTTAACGAGTATTCTACTTTACATGTTAACATTTCCTGGTAAATATTGTATTTTGTTGTTTATGAAGAGAGCGACGAGATGTTTTGATGTGTAACAACTTTTTTATTGGATGTGTGCAAACAACTGGAAATCTGTTTGTGTTTCGCTTTTTTTCTCGTTATTCACTTAGCTTAGGTGCTTATTGGGCTTCAATAAGGCAAATGCTTTGTGTTGGTTACGTTTATCGATTGAAGTTCTGCCAGTGTGGGCGATTAGCTGGTAATGGTCCTGTCATCTGTTGTCCCCTAGGAGATACGCCTACGTATGTGAAAGTTTATTACTGGGTTGTATAGAACAAACTTCGGTGTATCTGTTGTTGCTACCGGAGGTGTTTTTGGAAAACACAGCGGTTGATGTCTTTGATAAGCTTATTTGGGATGATGTATGCGCTGCGACATATTTCCGTTAATCGGAATCGATGCTGCTAATGGTGTTGTTGTTATGCTAATACGGTTGATGGATATGGAAATCTGCTGCGAGCTACTTGTAATGAGATTTTAATTTACAACTGATTGAAGTAGGAAGGATAGGAGATTGTCCAAAGGCAAAGTATTGGACTGGGTAACGCTTAAGGGATGGGAAATAATTAGCAAGAAAAATGTTAAAAATGTTGATGCCGGAATACATAAATTTTGATAATTGTTCCATAGCGCCGAGAAAAGTATAGAAAAATTTATAAATTTTTATTCAGCATATCTACGAGAGTCGATTTTACGATATCTGTGTCTGGTTATCAATCAACTGACAGTACAAACTTTTTCTAAGAAGTCGAAATTAAAATCAGTTTTGATTAGGATGCTTGTCTCAACATGGCTTTGAAACTGAGGCCTAAATTTCTCACAATCGAAAAAAATTTTTAATTTGAACTTCATGAAAAAATATCACTTCACTGCTTATTTCTGTTTCCAACTACTTTAAAATTGAAAATTAATTTTCATTTTCATTTTAACTTCTAGAAAGGATATCATTTCAATGCTTCATAACTTCCAATTATTTTCAAATTTAAATTTAATTTAAATTTTAATTTCAATTTCTTGAAAGGATATCATTTCACTGGTTCATAGCTTCCAACTATTTTAAAATTGAAATTAAATTTAAATTTTAACTTCTCGAAAGGATATCACTTCATTGCTTCATAACTTGCAACTATTTTAAAATTGAAATTTTATTTAAATTTAAATGTCAACTTTTTGAAAAGATATCACTTCATTAGTTCACAGCTTCCAACTTTTTTAAAATTGAAATTTAATTCAAATTTTAATTTCAACTTTTGACAGGATATCTTCAATTCTTCAATTCTTCATAGCTTCCAATAATTTTAAAATATAAATTGAAATTTTAGTTAAATTTGAACTTCTTAAAAGGATATCACTTTATTGCTTCATAGCATCAAATTATTTTAAAATTGAAATTTAATTTAAATGTTATTTTAAACATCTTGAAAGGATATCACTCCATTGCTTTAGATCTTCTAACTATTTTAAAATTTAAATATTATTTGAGATTTAAATTTTCATTTAAACTTCTTGAAAAGATATCACTGCAATTCGTCATACCTTCCAATTATTTTAAAATTGAAATTGAAATTAAATTTTAATTTTAATTTCAACTTCTTGAATGGATATCACTTCATAGCTTACTACTATTTTAAAATTTATATTTAATTGAAATTTGAATTGAAATTTAATTGAAATTGAAATTTTAAATTTAAATTCAATTTAAATTTTTATTTCAATTTTTATTCAAATTTTAATTTTAATTTCAATTTCTTGAATTGTTTCATACCTTCCAACAGTTTTAAAATTGAAATTAAATTTTAATTTTAATTTCAACATCTTGAAAGGATATCACTATTTTAGAATTGAAATCTTATTTAAATTTTAATTTCAACTTCTTGAAAGGATATCACTTCAAAGCTTACTACTACTTCAAAATTTATATTTAATTGAAATTTGAATTGAAATTTAATTGAAATTTTAAATTTAAATTTAATTTAAATTTGTATTTCAATTTTTATTCAAATTTTAATTTCAATTTCTTGAATTGTTTCATACCTTCCAACAGTTTTAAAATTGAAATTTAATTTTAATTTTAATTTCAACATCTTGAAAGGATATCACTATTTTAGAATTGAAATCTTATTTAAATTTTAATTTCAACTTCTTGAAAGGATATCACTTCATAGCTTACTACTATTTCAAAATTTATATTTAATTGAAATTTGAATTGAAATTTAATTGAAATTTTAAATTTAATTTAAATTTTTATTTCAATTTTTATTCAAATTTTAATTTTAATTTCAATTTCTTGAATTGTTTCATACCTTCCAACAGTTTTAAAATTGAAATTTAATTTTAATTTAAATTTCAACTTCTTGAAAGGATATCACTTCAATGCTTATCATAGCTTAATAATATTTTAAAAATGAAATTTAATTTTAATTTTAATTTAGACTTCTTGAAATGATATCACTGCATTGTTTCATTGCTTCCAACTATTTAAAAATTTAAATGTAATTCACATTTCAGCTTTTTGAAAAATTATTACGTCATTTCTTTCATTTCTTCTACAAGTACTTTATTTCAAATTTCATCATTTCACCTCGTTCCACCTCCTTCCATGCTGCCAAAATTGCTGCTCTCATTTCGTTTGTCCTCTTCTAACTTTGCAATATTTTTACATCATGGTATGCAAAATCTCTGAAATTAAACTGCCGCACATTAGCGTCTCTTAGACCTCATCATTCTTTGAGTCACCGCACGCTATCAAATAAATTACCGCCCGGACAGAGAACGAAGAGGAGCAAAATGTTGGCCATTTATCAGGTTCAACTGCAGGCCGTGCTACGAGTCTTCACGCTGCATGATGCTCGGCATAAGCTGTGTGCGATTCTAAATGAAGTCACCATTTACATTAAGTGGTTTCTTAATGATTTTTAAAATTGCCCGTAAAGTATGCTCAAAAATTTTCTAAATTACGTACCCGCCATATCTGCAAAGAATAATAAATGACTATTGCAGCGCGTCGGACGGAGGCACCACGCCCACACTATTGACACGCCAGTCACGTACGCGACGTCGACGAAAACAAAAAGAAACTGACGCAGAAAAATGCCTAAAACACACAGCGCACACAAACATCGACAAACGCAAACGCAACGCCAAAACTTCAAACCCAAAAAAACTAAAGCGCCCGAAAATATGCCACATGCACACATCAACACACACACATACACACACACTCGCTAGCGCTCATTTTTTACAAGTTGGCTGCTGCGCATTGCTGGCGTTGAGTGGTGCCGGAGGGGCGGCGGGGGGTGGGGGGGGGGGGGGGGACGAACGCGCACACAAAGAATACGTTTTATTATGACGGCGAAAATGTTGAGCCAGCAATGTGGCAAAAGTTTGGAGCAAGGAGTGCTAAAGGTGGCAGTGTGAAAAACTGTGCCCGCGTTGCACCTTCATTTTTATTCGTTTGCCTTTTTTTCATAGCAGTTAAAGAGAAAAGTCGTTAGTGGCAGCGAAAAATAGAGTTTGAAGAGCAAATTATGCTTTGATAATGTGAAGTGTTGGTTGCTTCAAAATGTGCAGCAGGGTTATAGATGCACGTGAAATAACTAAGAGAAGCAATTTGCTTTACTTGAGCAACTCTAACACACTTTTCTCTGCATAAATTCAGCGTATTTGAAATAAAAAATTTAGTTTCCTTAAATAACGATTACTTCAAATTGATCAAAAAGTGTGGCCATAGTAGAAACAAACTCATTTTGGCCATTTGTTAAGAAATTATATTTTTTTTAGATTTTTGATTGATTTTGAAATAAAATGTATGTTCAGAACCTTTTTGTAGTTTGAGTAAAGGAGCCTCATCCATTCTAACCAGAAAAGATAATCAGCAGGAATCGATACTGGATAAACCAACCAGGTCAGAACATTCCAAGGCGATTATGGGGCCAAGAAAAGATTCGAGGAATGTATGAATCTTTCAATGAATAATCTAAGGATTATTACAGACAAGTTGATAGGACATTGCAAGTTGAACTATCAACTAGCTATGCAAACTAGGAACTCGTGAGAACGAATGTTGCAAAACTGCAGTAAATATACTAGAAGAATGCCCTAGAGAGGAGAATGCATGGTCTAAAGCAGCACCTGGGGTATTACCTCATAACAGGCACAAATTTAGAGTCCAGAGGTTTAGCTAATATACTAAAATTTCTCTTGGATGCTGCACTCATGGACGAACTGTGAGTCCATGAAGGAGGCAATCGATATTTTTCGTAGCAGTGCAGTACCTCCAGCATTTAAAAATAATAATTATAACAGTAATATTTTTTTAAATATTTTTAAAAATATTTTTGAATTTTTTCTTGCTTTTTTTATTTTATAAAAAATAAGAATACAGTAAACGCTCACAAGTTCGAACCACTTTGTACAAGGAGTAGTTCGATTTTCCGAAATGTTCGAATTTCTGGACGTTTTTTAATCATATGAAAAATCCAAAAAATATTGAAACAATATCTAATCACTTGAATGTGATGCCATTTTTTTCACATTAAAAAAATTTAATACGTTTTATTGCAAACAAATCTCTTTTTAATAGTCGCTTACAATTTTCATATAATCCATAAATCGCTTAGCTGTGGATTTATGGATTATATGGAAATTTTAAGCGGCTCTTAAAAAGAAATGTGTATGCGAATAAAACGTATTACATTTTTTAATGTGAAGAAAAAAAGCGATTTGCCTGAACAATTTCATATTTCGCAAACTCGAACCGCCACGCGCGCCAGTTCGAATTTTAATGATGTTAAATATGAGGTTCGAATTTCTGGAAGATTCGAATTTGTGAGAGTTCGAACTTGTGAGCGTCTACTGTATATAAAAAAAATATATTTTTTAAATATTCCCAAATATTGGCCATACAATTTTTGGATTGTATTTAGTTTTTTATTACTTTTTGTAATAAAATACATATGTTTGTTTTCAAAAAATGTATGCATTTCTTCTTGTTTTTTTATTTGTAAAAAATAAGAATATGTAATAAAATATATATTTTTTAAATATGCCCAAATATTGGCCATACAAGTTTTTGATTTTTTTCTTTTCTTTTTTGTTTAATTTTATAATAAAATATATATTTAAAAAAAAAAAGTGTATTAACATTAACTCTGTTGTCAGATTGAAAACAAATTACACTAAAGAGATTCGTGGCTCATTTGATCATCAAAGCTTTTTTGAGATTAAAAACGTTTCTAATTTTTAAATTAAAATTTAAATTGAACGATCATATACCCTGAACCAGTTGCAAACTGAGACCATTAGAAAAAATTAAAATTTGTTGTAAAGAAATAAATTCTTTTTTGAATAGCTGGATTTTGTAATCTGTATTTGGCTTTATAAAAGTTTGATCGGGTTATGCTGGATAAGATTAGGTAAGATAAGATTTGGTACTAGAAAAACTTCTCATACAGTTTTGTGATTGCTTGACTTAGTTTTATACGAACGCGATTCAGAAATGAACACCAGCAAAGATAAAATACGTCATGTTTTATAGTTTTTCGCGGTCTACCTCGATAGTCCAGTGGGCGATGGCTTCTCACACCAGAGGCTCTTGGTTCGAATCCTAGCTGGGGTTGGTGAAACGCTCATCTACTTCAATCGCTATCCACATGAAGGAGATGAGAATTACAAGAATCGCTCAAGTGCGCTCTTGACAGGCGATGGCGAAACTGCGAACCGCCATTTGGATTCGGCGTTAAACTGCAGGTCCCACCTCCCCCTTGACATGTGTGTTGTTACGAATTTTAGAACAGTGTTCCGTACACATTTCAAAAACGGGTGAAGTATGTGGCCTTTCAAACCTCCGAGTGTGTCTCTTACAGAGGCAGCCACCATAATCTAACCTAACCTTATAGACTTTCTTTGATAATAGTGAAATTGCAATCCAGGCGACTAAGAATGGTTTCGTCAATTCTATTCCGGTAAATTTTATGCCATCCACTGAAAAACGAATCGTCGAAAATGTCAATAAAATCATGCAAATCGTCGAGTCTGACCATCACTGTTTCGATTGTCCAAGAGCTAAACAGTACATAAAGAAGCATTTGGAGTCACTTGAATGAGGCTGGACATAAAAAATGCTTCATGTATGGGTGCCATAGGAAACTACTTCATAGATCGACGTTTCCATTTGCGAATCGATACAAAATGAAATGAAATGAAAAGCAGTAATTTGCTTTTTGCACGATGTCAAGTGAAAACTTTCGTGGTCGGATCGCGGTAAGCCGGCGCGGTTTTGGTTTTGTTGCGTATTTGTTGGGATCGGCAGAGAATCATCTGCTATGAATTGCTCTCCTATAGCCCAACTCTTAATTCGGACCTACACCATCCACAAATTGACCTTCAGACGGTCAAATCGACCAGAAACGGCCGGCTTTGGCCAATAGTAGAGAAATTGTGGTCCATCCACGTAACTCTAGGTCGCACATATTCATAGTGACTCGCCAGAAGCTCCGGCATCTGAGTTGGGAGGTTCTTATGCTTCCTCCTTATAGTCCAGACTTGTTTCCAAGTGATTACCATCTGTTTCCGTCAGTGTTGACTGATTTTGCTGGTGAAAAATTGTCTCAAAAGAAACTTATGAACTTGTGAACCAGTTTTGTGTTAATAAGGAAGGGGGATTGAATGAGAGAACCATAAGAAGTTGTTGAAAAACTGTGCATATTTGACCTAAATCGAATCGTTCTATGTTAAATAAAGTCTTTCACATCATGACTTTAATTTCATAATTAAACCTTATAATAATTATTATAGTTATAATAATTATAATTAGTAAATTGAATCACTTCATTGAAAATTCATTCTTCTAATTTACTGAATTTATATTTAAACTTTAACTAGTCCACTGCTTGATATCAATGCCAGTTAATTACAATAGCCGTCTGGCTAGAAGCCTCAAATAACGCAAACACAAAAAATAGAATCCACTACAAAAAATTACCAAGTTTGTCTATAAAAAAATCTCCTTTTAGCAAAAACGCTTGTCGAATACACCAATCAACTGAGTTTCCTTTTCTCGAAAATAATTGCCGCAAAAAATTCAACAATGTTCCGGGAAACCCCTTCACTGGCGCAAAATTTGCATAAATACCAACAAAAGAAAAGGGGAGAAACAACTACTAACGACTATGAAAGGGGAAACGCTGTCAAATTTTGCGGGCCACGCAAAACGCTGAAAATGCCGAAGACGTTGTTAAATGTTACAAGACTAGAGGGTGAAATTATGGTAATTCGAGGCAGCGCCCTGAGTTCTGACTTTACTAGCTTCGCACTGCGGCGAGGGAACGAGACAGATCAAATATCGTTCACTGAAACATGCTGAAACTTTTCGCAGAAAACCTTCACCTGCAACGTTGTTTCTTTAGTTTTCATTCGTGGCTGTCGATATTTTTAAACAACACAAAGTACAAAATTTTTATTGTGAACAAACTTTTGGCATTTGTGGTAATGGTTGCCCCAAAGGTGGACGTTTAATTAACCGCAAACAAATTTGCTTTGTCGCCTCGTTGCCATCTTTGTATTGCTGTCTTTGTCTTTGTTTCTGCTTGACTGAACTTTGCGCACGTTTCAGGTTATGCGTTCAAAATTTAAAAAATTAACACGTCCTTTTCTGAACCTTTTCGTTGAGTCTGTCAATCGTTGCGGCACACAATTTTTATTTTTTTTTATTTGTATTTTTTATTACACTTTGAACTGCTCTCCCCCCAAAAGACACGTGCTGCTTGTTTTTTTTTTATACTGCACAGCAATTCGCCCGTTTTGGTGTTATTATGTTTTCAAACGCTTTACTTACATTTTTTTCTATTTGGGTTTTGCTAGTCACTCAAGTGTGTTGTGAGTTTGGTGTTTTTGGCAGTTTGCAAATTGCCTCATGATTTTGGTGCGCTTCGTTTCCTTCCGCACTAATGCACCGGACCGGCCTTTGCTGGCTGCCGAATTGCTGCGCAACGCACAGCTGAAGTGGGCTTTTCAAATTGCTCCCAGCAGCCGCGCTACACGAGGCCGCTGCCGAAATCTGCTCGCGTTCTTTCCCATTTGCTCCATTTTCCACTACACTTCCGGCAATGCCTGACCAATTTCGTACTCACCGGCAGGCTGTCTATTTGCCCATCCGGATTGTTTGTTTGTCCGACCGGCTGTTTCACTGTTTGTTCGTCTCCATGCCGGTTCAGCTGCCTAACGTAGTGTTTGTCTGACCAGCCAGACGTGATGATGACGAAAAAAGCCGGAAATGGTCTAAACTGAAGATTGTTGTTCATGGGATTTTAAAGCTAAAAAATTCTATTTTTTTTTTTACAATAAAATTTTTAACTGCCAAGTAGTCACTATTGATCTGTGCATGCATTGCTTGCAAGTGGACACTCAGCAAAAATGACAGATAACGTCAGAAATAGTGTTAGCTAAAGGCATTCAATTCATAGATCGATAATGTTGATAAATAGTCATGTGATTCATTTGCACGTTTGGAGTTTTTGGAAAAACTCAAAACACAGCAAGGACCAAGTTATATTACATGAACAAAATTCAATCTAAAAATTCTTTTGAAGGAGACATGAGATTGAAAAAATATCTTTGGATAAGTTAGGTCTTCTTATAAAAATTAATGAGGAAAATTAAAGTGAATTTATGTAGAAAATTAAAACCAGAAATATGAAAAAAAAAATTAATCTGCTGTAGTCATTGACTTTCCTGTTAGGGGGCGTAGCCAGAATTTAATCATGGGGGTAGGGAGGAAAGGATGAGTTTTAAAAATTTGTATTTAACAAATTTAATATTCGTGCGCCCTAAAGTTCAAACAAACTACACAAACGTTGGTGATTGTATGCACACTTAACCTAAAAAAAATTAAAACATTACATTTTATTTTTTTTTTAAACATTAATATATTTTTTTTAGGTGTCACGGTGGTAGAAAAAATATATGTTGTTAAACATTATATGAGAAATATATAAAATAAAAATTCGTGATTGTACCAAAGTTCTAACTTGATAAAAACATTTTTTTAAATAAAAAAATTTTTTTGAGGTTATATTCACTTCACCGATACGTCTAAGTGATATCTATAACACCGTGCAGAAGATTTTGGGTTTTAACATACTTACTTTTCAAGAAAATTTTCAAGGATATAAAGGATTAAAATTTTCAAAGGACCTTTTTCATATCCTTTTTTACAAATAGATAAAAAATCAATTTTATTTAAATTCTTGAGCCTTTCATTTGATATACATATCGCTATATTCTAACGAGCTTAAGTATTTTTTATATTTTTTTATTTTTCATCCCCTTCAAAATTTTGAAGTCCTTTTAAAAGGACAAAGGATGTAGAAATGAAAAACTGAGTACGCAGTATTACTATATTTGGTGTCTAGTTTCATGCCCATATGGACTTTTCCGGTGTGAAAATTTTTTTTAATTTTTGTTGCACGGTGCAATATGTCTTAAACTCATATAAATCGAATGACCACTTACAAAATTATTAACTTTTGTTTTTGTTTACTATATAAATTATGGCAAATTATTTGGTTCAATCGAAAGGGATTTGAGGTGCTAAAATCAACATCAAACATAGAGCCAATATTAGTGTTACGAAAATTAGTTCTGCCGGCCAAAGCAGGCGTAGTTCGTAACACTGAATTGTGCCCAATAAGATAAGTAAGATAAGATAAAATAAGATAATAAAATTCTTTAGCACAGTTCACCACTGTAAACACTTTATTTATAATTTGACACTTCACTGTTTTTAAACTGATCTCTTATTTTACTTCACTAATTTATTAGTCCCTTTTACTTCACTTTTTTATCCCTATTGCACTATTATTTCTGTCAAAACCAAACTGACCCACTGTACCCGGCTTCCTTTTATATTTGTTTGCCTGGCTAATTCTCTGCAATAATTCAACCGAAATTACCAAGTTCCCTAAAAGTATGCAATGCCGCTACGGCCAACAAATGCCTATACAGTTGCCTAACTATTGTGTTGCCTATACTTGAGGGCCCGCAGTTGCGCAGTGCGTGCTGCATGGTCGTCAAATTATGTTTTGTTTTAAACTTGGTAAAACTTTAACCGAAACCGTGGCTGAGTTCATGAGTTGTATAGAGAGATTTAAAATATTCGGGAGGACATAAATGATGACCAACATGTTGTCTGAAACCCGCCTTTACCACAGATTCCATCAAAACTATGCGTGAATTCATCAAAAAAATTAGCCAAAATCTTCATTGAAATTCTTGAAATTGGCTTTAGGCATCTTCAAAATATCAGGTTATAGCATTTTAACCAAACATTTGGGCTATGGAACAGTGTGTGTACGGTTCGTTCTGCACAAGTTGAGTGACCCCAACTTATCCCCATCTGATTTTTTGGGAAAGGGAAGCATTTTGAGAACAGAAGCCATCCAAAAGGCTTATACCGACATTCCGACATTGAAGGAAATTCCGGCCAACTATCTAAAACACTCATTAGACATGCTTTTAGACCGTAATAGAGGCTGTATTGAGTCCGAAGGGAACTCGCAAATGGGTTTTGCCCAAAAAAATGTATTGTAGCATGTGTAAGCATTTACAGAAAGTCAAAATGACTCCATAGAGAATCTTCAGAGAATCTTCTTTATAGAATCTTCGGTAACGTTTACTACCTTTTATAGCCAAATTAAATAATCAAGTATTGTTAAAAGAATGTCTCCTCTTTTTTGTAACAAAATTTCGTATGGTCCGAGTTAACTGAGACAATTGAAATTTGTTGTTGAGTTTTTTGTACTGTAAAATGCTTTCCCGAAAAATTCGACATTTTATGCTAGTTGCCACTCAAAGTTGGGTTAAGCTGGTTGGGCGCTTTGGTCACGCATGGGCCCTGTTGGGTCTCTAGCTATACCGGTTGGAGTTTCTTAGACGTTAAAAGCTGGTAAAATAATGATTGTTTAGGATGCCTGTGCTTTTAGTGAATTTGAGAACTGAGAACTGCTACTAAAATTCGCCATTCGGTTTGAACAGCGTCTGCTTAAAATGACTTGAACAAATATCAAAAAAATTTTCTCTCACCACAAAAGTGCAATTTGATTCATATTCACTTCCGCACACCCAATGCTCACTCACACTCATTTGTTTTAATTTACCACAACAACAACAAATGTGTATTATTCCACACACGTTGCAGCCGCATTTGGTGCTATTAAGGCCAGACTCCTGCTGGCGATTTCTGCCATTTCATTTACCACAATGGCACATCTCATCTCATTGCACTCTATTGCCACACAGTGCCAAAAGTAGACAGACACTTGGCATACTTTCCACACGCACGAGTCGTGTCATGCAATTAGCGTGATGCTGCTTTGTTTCAATTACGAAAATTAAATGATCTTATGTGATTCAATTTATTTCTAAGCTGCCTGAGATCCGCTTCTTGCCCGGCTACACACTTACGTACATACATTTACATGAGCATCAAATATGAACATAACGAAATGCACAGCAGCTCATATCAGCTATCGTCGCTCTTGTCCCTTCAGCTGAGGCTGCTGATGTCAGCCCGATAGTCCGCGCCATACAGACACGTACCTACGAGCACGTAAGCGCCGCTTCAAGGTTTGCCACCTTCCCAAATAACTGCTTATTGCATCTCTTTCTGGCACTTCTCTTCTCTCGCTCCATCTCTGTCTGTATTAGTTTCTGGAGTATGGCATCCTGCCACTCATTGTGCGTCGGTTTCGTTGAGCTGTGTAATTAACAATTGTGTTGCAAAAACAAAGCAAATAATCCAGCAGTTATGCGCTGGTTGCTTCTATTCTCGCAAATTAATCAACTCTTGTATGTATTTTTTTTAATTACAGAACACCGCCGAGCCCGTCTACTCGCCCACAATGGCCGGTGGCCTCTTCTCTATTGAGCGTACATTTTTCGAAGAACTGGGCACCTACGATTCGGGCTTCGATATATGGGGTGGCGAGAATTTGGAGTTGTCCTTCAAGACGTGGATGTGCGGTGGCACACTGGAGATTGTTCCATGCTCACATGTGGGACATATTTTCCGGAAACGTTCACCCTACAAGGTAAGTGCAACAATGATATCCATTATAAGTGAGAAAGGTTTGATGTAAGGGGGAGGGAATGGATAAAATCCTTACAAATGGATCTGGCACGGAGCCGGGAACTCTTTTCCGAAGCTCTTCGGGGCGAAAAATCATTCAGGTTTTCGGATCTTTGTAGAGTCTTTAAGGAAGAGATCTATGCCATATGGAAGGTAGCTGAACTAAATAATACTACGAAGTGGTTTATAACCCTTTTGAATCAAGATTTTCAAGAATGAACATACTTAAGGGCTTATCTGGCCATAAAGGTCGCATTACATAATCCCCAGCAATAATAATAATATCTGGCCATAAAATCCCATTACTGGGTTACGTCCTGCCGCAAAAGTTCCCTCCAGGTGCCTCTGCGTACACCTTCTTCATTTTGTCACACCAAGAGATGATAGGATGTCCTCAGCTTGGTCCTTACACCGGAGACACGGCCTCCCTCTTCGTCGTCGACATCCAACTGCCGCATCGAACACTTTTTTCGCTGGAGCTTCATCATCTATTCGGCAGACATGGCCAAGCGTAGCCACTGGATGCCGAATCTTTGTGCCACGTCCGTGTTGGTTTGTATACGATAGTCGTCGCCAGTACGAACAGGACCGAAAATTCTGTCTACCTTTCTCTCGAACACCCCAAAGTTCCCTCTGTCGTTTTGAATACAATCCTTACCGGGTTAGGACCTATCGCAAAAGTTCTCTCCAGGCGCCTCTGCTTTACGTGTACCTACCCCAGTTGGTCACACCAAGAAATGATAGGGCGTCCCCAACTAGGTCGAAGACCCAGTTTCCCTTTTCACCGTCGACCTCCAACTACCGTATCAAATACCTCCTTCGTCGGAGCTTCATCGTGCATACGCCAGATATGGCCAAGCCAGCGTAGCCGTTGGATGTTGATTCTCTGTGCTACGTCCATGTTGTTAAACAGCTCATCGAGCTCGATTTCGTATACGATAATCGTCGCCAATACGAACAGGACCGAAGGTTATGTGAAGTACCTTCCTTCAAAGATAATCAGGCTATACAAAAACGCTTCAATTAGTGGTTGTGAAATCGGAGATTGTAGGTTAGATAAGGTTAAAGAAGGGCAGTGTGCAGCATGCACTTCCACCCGGAGACAAAATTAGGTCCATTGTGAATCCCTTCATTCGTAAAAATACCGGTGTCCTTCCCTATCTGCTGGGATCCCTGTAGATCCAGACGGGATCTTTTGAGAACCATTTGATCTTGGCGAGGAAATTGTGTAGATCGGTAATCCGTGCATCAGCTATTTCTGTAAGCTCATCCAGAAACCTGACTCCAAGAGTCCGGAGCCGTCGTTCTTGTAGTGATGGGCAATGGCATAACAATTTCTCGATTGATTCCACTGCATCCTCATCTCCACAGCTTCTGCATAAATCGTCAGTCGCCACTTGCATAGCATTACTTCGCAGATTGTAAGAGCTTGTGCCTTTCTACGAGCTATAAAGCATCACGACGTATGGGTTACTGGGTTCGTATACACTGCAGTGTAGACTGCAATGTGAACGTTGCCAAATTAACAAAAAAGAGGCGTTGAGATGGCTAACAGTGAAACAAACGACTCCGATTTCTTCACTGTTTCTAGACAGGAGTAGAGCTCACAAGGTCATTGAATCTTTCTGGTACGTCGACTGTGGTGCATCCATCCTGGCAGAGTTCAATTGATTAACGTAACCAAGCGCAGTGAATAAGGAGAAACAACTTCTTTATAATTACTTCTACACCGACTTGACTATGAGCAGCTCCTGCAAAGTCGTTTAAAGCAAAGTTTTTGTACGAAAAAATTTCGTGAAACTTGTACAGTTCGTTAACTTTAGCTGTCCCACCAATAATGGGCATCTGAATTCTTTATTACTTCAGGCGGCAGCTAAACATCATCACGTTAAATTTTAAATCCATATCAAGCAGCAGTCATTAGGAGCGTTTGTAAACCTATTAGTCACTCATGTGACCAGACGGCCTGTTTTCACTTGTCGCCCTTAGACAAAATAACAACAACACACTACACAATTTCGACAAGTAACATATTGCACTGACACACATACCCACACACACACACACACACACTAACCGAATAACGTTGACAATACAATAAATAAACAAACATACATTCGTTGGAATTACTTGTCTGTAAAGTGTTAACGTTCCATTTGTCTCAAACGACCATTTCTCATTCCCTCTACGCTGTATCCTCCGAATGATACGGACGCCTTTGCAGCTGTCCTCGTGCGTGTGTGTATGTATGTATATGTTCGTGTGCGTATTGGGATTGTATGTATGTATGTGTAGCACAGGACCACAATCTAAACAATCCACCACAATGCGTCCACCACCTCCAACCCATCGACCGACCGGCCGACGGACCGAATGGAGTTGTGCACGTGCGACACGACACTAAAACTTGCCGCACTGGGGGTTACTCATATATCAATGTTGTCCTGTCCCCACCCCCTTGAACTCCGGCCGCACTTTAACGGCACGTCTGACACCGCACAATCGTCCTGGCAGCAAAACGGTGCACTCATGTTTCGGCAATTATCGCTGCTGCGGTTTGTGCCACGGTTCCGCTCTGCGTCGGCAACAACACGCCACTCGAAACGAAACAGGGACTACAGCAAAATGAGCTAACCGGGTCAACATACCAGCGGCAAAAAACTGAAAACAAGTAGACCGGGAGCAGGTAATTAGTGATTCCTGTGCTGCGCTCGCACCTGGTCGAGGAGTATCATTTGTAATTTTGCGACCAGTCAAACACACACTGCCACGCAGCCAGGAAGTTATTTGTCAGAAAGAAAACATAGGCTAGATTAGGTTAAAGAAGGAGAGTGTGCGACATGCACTTCCAACCGGAGATCCCATTGGGTTCATTGTGAATCCATTCTTAAAAATACCGGTGACCTTCCCTATCTGTTGGGATCCCTGTAGATTAAGATGGGGTCTTTTGGGAACCATTTGCTCATGGCAAGGAAATTGTGTAGATCGGTAATCCGTGCATCAGCTATTTCCGTAAGCCCATTGAAGAACCTGGCCCCAAGGGTCCGGAGCTGTCGTTCCTGTAGTGATGGACAATGGCATAACAGATGCTCGATTGATTCCACTGCATCCATGTCTCCGCAGCGTCTGCATAAATCGTCGGTCGCCAGTCGCAACTTGCATAGAAAACATAACTGAATGCTTTCATAAAAAGAAGTATTGATCGAAGTGAGAGTTGAAGAGGTCTTCGAGACACATCTAAGCTAAGTTGTCCACAGTGTCAGGCAAACCAAAAGCAACACTCTGCAGCTATTTATTGATGGGAATTTAGGGCTATAACCATTTTATTTTTGACTTCTTTAAGACACAATGAAAATATTCCAAGACTCTAGAATTTTGAATGTTGGGTCCATTTCAAATGGGTTTTTAGAGTAAGGTTCTCTGAACGATTTTTGACCATCTTTTATAGATTATGGAGCTCTATAAGCTCTTTGGCCATAATGGGCATTTACTGGTTAGATTGGAGTGGAAATGAAATAGAAAGTTCAGTAAGGCCCATAATTTTAGGTTTATTACTGACCAATGGTGGACATTGTTTTTCTGACATTGTTTTCCTTTTTTTTGTTTTACAGTGGGGCAGCGGAGGCAACGTGCTGAAGAAGAACTCTGTGCGTCTGGCCGAAGTGTGGCTGGACGAGTTCGCGCAATATTACTACCAACGTATCGGCAATGACACGGGCGATTTTGGTGATGTGTCCTCACGAAAAGCAATAAGGTATAGTAAATGGATTTATGACGTAACTGATTTGGTTCCTATATTTTGTAAGCGTTTAAGAACAAACTTGGTAAAAGCATTTCAAATGGCAAATAATTAGGAAATCGGACAGGTAGAAGATCTGACAGATCTGACTTCAGACTTGGAAAAGTACTAAAAATGAGAAAAGCATACAATGCATGTTTTTCAATTCTCAAAAATGAACATCAGACGAGGTAAAAAATGTGTTAGAAGTTTATGTGAAGAAACATAATATTTGATAAAATCATAAAGTGGTTAACCCTTTCCATATATTGTGGCCATATGGCAACGTGTTACTGTGTGGACGTCTGAACCCTTAATGGTTTCAATAATACATTTTTTGTTCGTCCTTGAAATAACTTGAAGTTTTAGAAATAATACAAAATTAATAAACTGAAGTCGGCCTCGATAGCTCAGCGGGTAGCGCGCTGGCTTCTCATACCGAGCGCCCCAGGTTCGATTCCTGGCTTGGGCTGGAAAAAACACTCATCTACTTCTATCGCTATCCACATGAAGCAGATGAGAATTACAAGAATCGCACAAGTGCGCTCTTGGCAGGCAATGGCGTTAAACTGTAGGTCCCCTCCCTCCCTTTCCCCATCCGTTTGAAATGTGTGTTGTATCACATGTTGAAAAAAAAAACAGTGTTGCATACACATTTCAAACGGGTGGAATTTGTGGTATCACAACGGGTCCATAGGCCTAAGTGTGTCTCATACAGAGGCAGCCACTAAACCAACCAACCAATAAACTGAATCGGACAAAGCTTATATGCCGCCCGAGCCAAATCGCCAGAGTACCGTCCCTCAATTTTTTTTTAATTTCTTACGAAAATTATTTACCACATGTGGTCAAAATCACAAATGGTACCATGTAGTATCAGAAAGAAAAAAGTAATTTGAATAAAAAATATAATTTTTTATTTAAACAAATTGACGTAGAGAAAGTTAAATATAATTTACAATACGTATAGAAATTATTTCATGATATGGAAATAGGAAATTTTTTTCTTCACGTACAAAAATTTTGCCACAGTTCCCAGTATGCCGCCCCAGGCATTTGCCTCATAAGCCTCGTGCTTTGACCGCCACCATACTGAATGTTTAAGTCACATCTTTACATAGTAAAAGAAAAATAAGTAAATAGAAAAAAGTAACATTTTTACTTTGACTTTCTACTTTAATTCAGATAAACTATTTTTAATAATTTTAATTAAAGTAAATTAAGACATTTTGGAATTGCTATTATGCGTAAAAATATTTATGTTAAATTAATTACACAATGCATTTCTCCAATCTCAACAAATGGGGGACCTGGGTGATAAAACTAATTCAAATGCGCTAAATCCAACGGTGCTAGTAGTTTTTCAAAGTTAGATCGCGTTTTCGAGATCTCTTTAATTAAAGTTTGTAGGTTTTCGGGCCCCAAGATGAAAAAATTAGTTGCTTATTTTACCATTCATCAATTCAATGTAAATCGATTGGAAACTTCTCTATTGGCAAAAATAATTTATGAAAAATTACATTTGAAAAAAATAGATCCGAAATTTGTATCGATAAAAAGTGATTTTTCATAGATTTTTAACCAAAATAATTATTAAAACCAGAAAGATATGGTATCTGTCATATGACAACATTCTAAAAAAAATGGTTCGGTAATAAAAATTTTAAAAAATTATGTTGGAATGTTGTTCATATAACCACTCAAAATTATAAATAAATAACAAATAAAATTAAAAATTTTAACTTTCCCCAGTAAAAATATTTTTTTCTTTTTCAATGAAATCATAAAATTGTAAGAAACAAGTAGAGAAGTTTCTTTAAATTATTTTTATTGAAATCGGACCGTATCAGAAAAGAGGGGAAAGGGTTAAGAGAAGCATGATTTATTGAACCCATTGACTTTAGACTTGGAGAAAGCACTTCAAAGTTCGAGGATCAACCTCTGACAGGTTAAAAAATGTGTAAGGAGTAGAGCCCGACCGAAGGTGACATTTTAGCCGAAGCCGATTAATCGGCTACAATACTGACATTCGGCAAAACCAAACTCGAAGGTGAATTACTTAAAGAGAAAAGAAAGTAAACTCAATTTCTTTTTCATTTTGTGAGAAATAGTAGATTTATTTTGAATAAAAAAAAATTAAAATTAAATTAAAAATTAAATTAAATTAAAATTAAAGAAGTATTTAAGAATAAAATAAAAATTTATTAAATGAATGAAATAAAAAATATAAATACAAATTAAAAATATCTTATGATCCAACAAAAAGCACTGAAAAATTGGCCCTTAGTGTACCAGTTTTATAAGTGAACAACAACAATTCGACAGAAGCTGTCAGATAAAATCGGTTCTGGGTGTCAAAGAATCTCGTTACTGATAATTAAGTTTGATTTACAGATTTGTGTATTGTCAAATTATTAGGAATACAGATTAGTTCAGTCCGTTTTCAAAAGGTGGTTCTGGCTATCTTGAATGTGTGTGGGGGCAACGGTACCCGAAAGTGTGTGCTGGCAATGCTGCTTTTCAGCCGCTTAGCACTTTTGAATTCAACTGAATTTGTAACGCAGTTAGGCTACTTTTGCTTTCCCATATCGAGCGATATGTACTCAAAAAATTGTTACCTTCGGCTTCGGCTTTTGGTCTGTATTTTGGCCGATGCCGATTATTAGCCAAATGTGCGTTTTTGGCCGAATGTGGCTAAAAATAAAGCCGATTAATCAGTAGTATGGAGGTAAATGTAGAATTTTCTAAGAAGTTTGTTTAAAAAAGCATAATTTAACATTAAATAAAATCATAAAGCAAGTAAAGATTATTTCAAAGAAATCATAAAATTCATGAAAACTGCTAGTCTTCAATATTCCTTTGCACTTTAAGTTGCTTTAAACGTCCCAACTTTAGATAACTAAACAAAACGAATGCAACTGGACTCAACAAAATTCACTCGAAACTCTACTCGATGTTTTATTTTTGCTTAATGTTGTTAGAGCCACCTCGGAAATTAAATTTTTTGAATATTTGATGTTTACAGGGAGCGCTTAGGATGCAAAAGCTTCAAGTGGTATCTGGACAATGTCTATCCGGAACTCTTCATACCTGGCGATTCGGTGGCGCACGGCGAGGTAAGTCTCACGCCATTACCCACTAACATTCATTCAAACATACACACACATACACCTACTTACCTACTTATAACTTTACAAGTATTTATATTACTTTATACAACTAATGACATCTTCTTTCCACCAACCGAAACCATACAAACAAATCGATTACGCTTATGAACAAAATTTTCTAATTAAGTAAAAAACCAAATCAAACACTTTTTGAAGAAAACAAACCTTAACTAGAAACGGAAAATGTACGTATTAATTGTTGAAAATTTAATTTCCGAAAATTTAGATGCGAAATTTAGGTGCTGGCGGTCGCACATGCCTGGACTCACCGGCGCACAAGCGCGATTATAAGAAGGCGGTCGGCCTGTATCCCTGCCATCGCCAGGGCGGCAATCAGGTTTGTGCACAGACAAATGAAACGATGACAATGCGACCGCCACAAGCTCCGTGCCAAAGCCAAATTTACTTTACTTTTCCACTCGTATTTGTTATGTATACTTTTGTTGATCAATCAATTCAAATCGCCACAATAATACAATCGATTTCCCCCTATTTGCGGTAATGGGTTACCAACTGCGCCCATAGCGTAGCACACATATTCGTAAAATAAGCAAGTTTTGCATAGATAAGTACATAGTTGCAAATAAGCCGCGATTGCAATGCGAATTGCCGCAGAGAAGCGCCATGGCCAAATGCTAAAACATGCATACTTATCAATTGCATCCAAACTTCGTACAATTTTCAGATGGCTAATATTTTCACTGATATGTGTCTCGATTCGGCCGCCAAACCGGACGACATGCAATCGGCCGTTGAACCGTATCCGTGTCACGGCCAAGGAGGAAATCAGGTACTTTATTTCAGTTTTGCTCCACCTCCCCCTCCACACATACACACACACACACACACATATGCCAACCAACAATACCCTCGCCCTATATAAAAGTACATAAATATTATCATAATTGGATTTGTTTCTTTTTTGTTGGACCATTTAACTTTGTGTTGGGTTTAAATGTTAATTTTACAATTAACCTAAAGTTTGACGGTTGAAACGAATTTAAACGCCTCCATCTCCACGGGAATCCCCACTGCTCCATTTCGCAATGCTAAGTATTTGGTTTGGTGCGAGTAGCGATTCCACGAACAGTCAAAGCTTTTAGTGCTCGTAGGGACTCGCATTCGCTCATTCATGTTAAGCTGCTTTTAGTGCTTCAGTTCCGGCCCCCCCATTCACATAAACTATATTTCGATGCGTGCAAATTATAGAAACGACCATTATCATCATTGCAGTTCAACTCACGCCAATTCTTGCAGCCCTCAACGATGTGCAAGCAGACATTAAACTTTAAACTGCCAGCACAAAGGCTTTTGTGCTTTCATACATAAATACGAGTAGTGTGCAAATGTGAAATCATTTTCACAGCTAGTTTTATAAACATTTCAGAACTGCATCGAATTTCAAAAGTCCATATGACCAGGAAACACCATCAACTGGTTTGCTCGCTTTCATTCGGACCTTGGTCCAAAGTTGCACATTTCACATTTAAAAGTTCTTTCATTCTATGCATAGAAATAGTCGTTTAAGTTTTATTGCTCATAAGTTTACTTAAGTGAATTGGAAAACTTACAGATGAATGTGCAGAAAACATGTTAAAAAACTGTAAGAGTGTAGCATAATGAACTTTACGGTTTTCAAGTTATCAACTGAAGTCTTAAATTGATCATTTTTTTCAGTATTTCAGCGTTATCGAACGTTTTGTCAAAACTATGGCTTGAAAACTAAAAATAAAAAATAAAATAAAATAAAATAAAAAATTAAATAAAATAAAATAAAATAAAATAAAATAAAATAAAATAAAATGAAATGAAATGAAATGAAATGAAATGAAATGAAATGAAATGAAATGAAATGAAATGAAATAAAATAAAATAAAATAAAATAAAATAAAATAAAATAAAATAAAATAAAATAAAATAAAATAAAATAAAATAAAATAAAATAAAATAAAATAAAATAAAATAAAATAAAATAAAATAAAATAAAATAAAATAAAATAAAATAAAATAAAATAAAATAAAATAAAATAAAATAAAATAAAATAAAATAGAATAAAATGAAATAAAAGAAAATAAAATAAAATAAAATAAAATAAAATAAAATAAAATAAAATAAAATAAAATAAAATGAAATGAAATGAAATGAAATGAAATGAAATGAAATGAAATGAAATGAAATGAAATGAAATGAAATGAAATGAAATGAAATGAAATTAAATTAAATTAAATTAAAGAAATGAAATGAAATGAAATGAAATGAAATGAAATAAAATAAAATAAAAAAATTAAAATAAAATAAAATAAAATAAAATAAAATAAAATCAAATAAAATAAAATAAAATAAAATAATAAAATAAAATAAAATAAATTAAAATAAAATAAAATAAAATAAAATAAAATAAAATAAAATAAAATAAAATAAAATAAAATAAAATAAAATAAAATAATAAAATAAAATAAATAAAATAAAATAAAATAAAATAAAATAAAATAAAATAAAATAAAATAAAATAATAAAATAAAATAAAATAAAATAATAAAATAAAATAAAATAAAATAAAATAAAATAAATAAATAAAATAAAATAAAATAAAATCAAATAATAAAATAAAGTAAAATAAAATAAAATAAAATAAAATAATAAAATAAAATAAAATAATAAAATAAAGTAAAATAAAATAAAATAAAATAAAATAAAATAAAATAAAATAAAATAAAATAAAATAAAATAAAATAAAATAAAATAAAATAATAAAATAAAATAAAATAAAATAAAATAATAATAAAATAAAATAAAATAAAATAAAATAAAATAAAATAGAAAGTTAAATCATTTTAAAGGTAAATGAAGTTCCATATTTTCTCAAGGTCAAGAAGCTATAGATCATCTTTTCTTAAAAATTTTACTCAAAAATATGGAGCATATTTTCAATTAGGTTCAATTAGGTCAAGAAAAGTGTGTGTGTGCACTTCCGCTAGAAGATAGTTATATACATGGTTATAAGTTATATAACTAATATGTAGTTATATATAGTTTCTGTGTTTAAACTGCTTCCAAGTTTTTCTTGTTACGCAATAAATTCTACTGATTTTTTGAATTTAAATTTAAACTTTCGTTATCCTGGTTTTGCCCTGAGCAGCTTAGAGTGAACGCATTTTAATGGTCATCACCAATGCCACGGCAGTTGTTCCACCCCCCCCCCCCCGCCCCCACTCACACCGTGCTCCGAATAACCATTTCGATTTGATTTATTTGAATTTTACTTTATTGCGTTGTCTTCCCTCGACTCCCGCCCCACCACCCCACACAACAAATTAAATCAAACAAACCAAAAATGCATGTCCTCCATTTGGCAGTTGGGTATTGAATGCAATAACAACAACCGTAACAACAATTTCAACCACAGCTACAACAACAGCCGCCTCAATAAATGCAGCAACAACAACAGCACATCATGGCAGTAAAAAATATATATAAACAAATAAATAAATATTGAAAAAAATTGCATTTTCAAACACAATAAACATTTTGGTTGGTTACATTTGTTGCAAAAATACATTTTTTTTTTTATTTGCGCCCTCAAGTCAATTTAGTTTGCTTAAGCAATAAAACATATAAAAGCTAAACATTCATAATAAAATTATGACATATGTAATTTTTGTTTATTTAATTTTTGGTAAAGGTTGCAACAACCATAACTCAAACAAAACTTGCGCATGCACGCTCGGCGTTGTATGATTTTGCATAATTCAATTCGATTTTGTTTTTTTTTAAGTATACATACATTAATTTGGTTTGAAACACTAATTTACGGAGTTTGTGGCTACGGCTTAATCATTGACTTTGAATTTAAATATAACATTTATTACTATAAAATATCGTTATATTTTATTTACATGAAATATTTAATCAACATTGCATATAGACATATATACAAATATATATATAATACATGTACACATACTCAATATGCATTTTTACACTAACAGTCAACTAACCACTGGCACCATGCGAACATTATAAACTATATACATACATATGGATTAAATACCAGAGGTGTTGAGCACCACACATTGACATATAAAATACATTTCACTTTCATGATGATTCAACACTCAAACTTCCATGAATATTCATTCAAACTTCTATGGAGAAACCTCCGCCAATAACATACATATGGATTGCATATTCAAACTTCCATGAAAGATGTATTCAAAGTTCTATGAACACACTTCCTTAAACGCCAAAAACTTCATACATATAGATAGAATTTTCATGAAGATTGCACAATCAAACTTCCATGAAGATTTGTTCAAACCTCCATGAAGACACTTTGATTAAGGTCATTCATTCAAACTTCCATGAAGACACTTTCATGTAGATCATTCACAAACACTTCCATGAAGACACTTTCGTGTAGATTCTTCACATTAAACTTTTAGGAATCAGTGGATATACAGCCGACTAGTTATGACGGTCTGTGGTGTCCTAAAGTGCCGACTCTTTGGAGATCTGTGTTAGAATGATAAGAAGTAGCTAACAGAGTAGTCGATTCTCGGCCAACTAGTCACTTCAACGCACAACGTCCTAACTATTATTTTCTAAAGTGGTAGATTGATATACTGTGATAGTGATAGATAGATTTGAGGCTTTACTCTTTGGTTGATCTGTTCACAAGAACTTCTGGTACTAAAAAGATTTAAGATCTAAGATCTTTGCGATCGTTTGTAGAGAATTAGAATTACGAGAGAGTAGGGTATCCAGAAGACTATAATCTACAAGACCTATTATGTCCTTAAGAGCCTATTGTGAGTTATGAGGCTATACTGTGTGTGTTAGGGGGCTTTTTGTTAAAAATTAAGATTAAGAAAAATTAAGAGAATTTGCTAAATTAGGGCTTATTGCTAAGAATTAAGAACTTTGCCATCTTTTGTAGAGAATTAGAATAAACAGAGAGGGTATCTAGCCAACTAGTCACTGTGATCCAAAACGTCCAATTATATCATAAATTACCCTGTTGAGAGTTATGAGGCTAAACGCTTGTGAGATTGGTCCACAAGAATTGTGGTGCTAGATGGATTTTTTGCTTAGATCTAAGTTCTTCGTGATCGTTTGTAGAGAATTAGAATTAAAATAGGGTCGAATATCCAGGCGACTAGCCACTTTGATCTAAAACTCCTATTATGTTCTTGAGAGCCTATTGTGAGTTATTAGGTTATACTCTAATGAGATCTCTCCCAAAGAAGGAATAGTTTTAGGAGGGCTTTTTGCCTTTAAAAACCAAAATAAAGCAACAAACTGTGTTCTATCCTTTGAACCCTTAGCCCTATGGTTTAGCCCTATGGGACCAATGGTTGACAGCTAGTTGTGTCCCAAAGTGTCCGATTAAGAAACCCATAACAAGTCGGCCGTAAGTTCTGTTGAATACAACTAAATTCGCCTGGGGGTGAATTTTTAATTCAGTTTTTTTCCTTGAAAGTTCCTATTAAAACTATTTTTGTCTTCTAGAGCTTTAAGCTGTATCTAACAGAACTCAGAAGCAGTCCACAGAATGGCAGTAGCTCTATGAATTTATTCACAGCGCTTTTTCTGTCGAGTTGATCTAGTCTTGTTTTTATATTTGCAATGGAAAAGCAGTTTAATTAGAATCAGTTTCAAACCTGTTGGTCTTTTAGTATTATACTATATACTCTATATCCTATGTAAAACTATACTCAAGAATTAAAATTTTTCAGTTTGAGATGACTCTCTATTTTTATAATCTGTAGATCTTTTTACAGTCTGAGGTCTTTGAACACTATATATGCAAGTACATGGGAGCAGATAGTTCTTAGGTCAGTTTGGGCTGTTTTCCTTCCTTATAAGGCAGGTTCAAGCCTTTTCGTTATAATGTCTTTCAGTACTATATATGTAAAGCTATAGAATAGAATAGAATTTAATGGGGTTTGTTGCACTGATACCAGAACTGATCTATTGTGCCCCCTACAACTTGTTAGAGAACATCCCCTATACCCACCGTCCTAATGAAGCTTAGTAACTCACGAGGGCTTAGGTGCTTGATGTTCTCTTCTGTAAGCCAGAACTGATCCAGGTAGAGCATCTTGCACCGCAGTGTAATATGATGTGTTCAGGAGTCTTCTCTGCTGTTTCGCAGAGTTGGAAAACTTCTGACCTGTCTAAGCTCGTTTTTTTTCTTAGTTTGAGGCATTCTTCACTCCATTTGGGGTTAGAATCTTGAATAAAGATGTTCAAAAGCTATGCAAAGCTATACTCCAGGAATAAAATGTTTCAGTTTGAGATTACCCTCTCTCTTTCTCTCTCTTATAATCTGTAGATTATGAGGTCTTTTGAACACTATATATGCGAGTCAAATTGTACCTGTTTGGATCAGTTTGAGCTGATTCCCTGCCTTATAACTTGGTATTCTTTGAATACAAGGAGAGTTATTACATATTTTACTTGCTCATGAGTCAATTTGAACTGAATCTCGCCTTCTCTGAAGGACAAAGATCATTGATCTCCACTATTCGAACCAGCTTAAGCGGTTATTCTACCTTCCCACTTAGAGAAGATCTTGTAAGCTAAACTCGCAAAATTATTAAAGAATTTCTTTGCATTGTATTTAGACTTTTACTGCGCCGAAAAATTATTCGTCATATTCAGTAAATGCAGTAAATTTTCAGCGGAAACTTATAATTGATGGCAATCAATTTTCAGCCTTTTCTCACAAGTATAAACAATCGGCAATGACACATAAGAAAATTGTGTTGAAACAGAGTTGTAATCACATAAGTGGGGCCTTAGCTATTGTAATCAGTTGTATGTAAGATAAGATATTGCGAGTGTAGTGAGATTATATGATAGTCAGTGCTGTCCAGAAATCTGCTCAACAAGACCTTTAAGGCTAATATGAGAAGTTTTTAGAGAATTTTAGGTTATGCATTCTTTTATTTTGAAGGGATCACATACTCTAGAATGAATAAACTAGACATTGGAATGAATACAATGAATACTTAAGGATTCATACATTTATGAGACACATGACAAGTTTTGCTTTAAACACTCACATCACATCACATCATTATCACCATAAAATTTTGCCTATACACAAAGTCACAAACACGATCCTCATAGGTCCATCCTCAATCTTTTGCACTCAGTCAGAAATAATTGTGGACCCAACCAGTTCCAGATCATTAGAGAGAGAGAGATCATGTAATTTAGTATTTTTCTCACACAAAATCAATACCAATCCCTCACACGTTCATTACTGTGATTGGTGATTTAATATATTTCTCACACGATCTTGAAGATGTTAAAAAAAGAACTGCAATGGTTTCATCAAATGCATGAACCCTGGCTTCATGACTGAAATGTATGCAAAAATATTCATATCTCAAAGTGATCTCGTAATGAATGATCTCCTAATAAATGTCAATGAAAACGTTCAGGCTTTGCAAGCACAAAGTTCTTCACAAAAATGCAATTCTTATCCTTTCATATGACCACAAATTTCATTCAAAATTCAACATTATCATCTTTACCATTAAAATCATTATCATCATAATCATAATCATCATCATCATAATAATCATCAGTACCATTAATAATATTTGTACTTATGTACATGATTGCATCACTGCACATTGCTCAACGCCATCTGTCGAGCAAATTTCATTTGCTTTTCTTTTTCATTTTACATATACAATTTTTTTTTATTTATGCTTTTCTGTTAACTGTAATATTTTCATCATTTTTTATTACTTCCCCCATGCTAACGAAATAAATTTGGTTTTTTTCCCTCCTCACCCTCTGTCGCTGTTCGACGCTGCCTTTCGCAACGAATTTCATGCACGCGATGTGTTGCCGCTGTGCCGCCAATCGACGCTCCACTTGGATTTATGTAACGATGAAACGTTGCTGCCGTGCACATCCGGCGAACATTAACCAATCCGACCGTGCAACCACACATCATCCATGCAATGCCCACACAGTATTGGATGCTGAGCAAGCTGGGCGAAATACGACGCGATGAGGCTTGTCTCGATTATGCCGGACACGATGTTGTGCTGTATCCCTGCCATGGCTCCAAAGGCAATCAGGTAAGCCGAACGTAGTCTTAATACCAGCACACGCACACTCTCATACACACACACACATACTCATGTCCATAGGTTGCTCACAAACTGTTGATTTTCACCAGTGAGCTGGAAGTGATGAACGCAAGCTGGTAAACCCAGCTGGCATACACACATGGCTACATGTTGACTTATTCGGGATGTTTTCCAGGAAATTTCTTTTTACAGTTTTAATATTGCAGCAGCTATAAATTGTGATATAGTGAAATGATGAAAATGTTATTTTGCAGTACAGATTAAAAGTGCAAAAGATGGTAGTCCATTGGCATTGGTTGTCCATCTTGGAATGGATGGCATGGATGTGAGGGGAGCCGAGAAAGTGACCCTAGAGGGTCCAATTTCTCAAAAACTCAGACTCAAGGTCCAAGCACTCAGCTCACTCAGGCTAAGTAGCCCATTGCACAGTGATTCGTCCCATAGACAAAATTCAAAAAATGTATATGATAGTTTCAGAATTTAATGATTTTGATGTAATTTGATAGGTAAAAATCCAACTAAGAAAACCCCAGAAAATCTGTGCAAAAAATTAATTAGTGTGTGTGCAAAAGCGGCTCAAAGTTGAAACTTTTTTCACAAAAAAAAGTAAACACATATTTTCTGTTTTTTAGTCTATTGAGTAAAAAAATTTTTAAAATACATGGTTAACAAGAAGTTGCTAAAACAAGCTCAATATAGCTCAATATAGATTACAAAATGATGTGTCCATTTTCGCTTTTAATGTTTGCTCAAAATTTGCAAAGCTGAGGCTTTTACATCACTTTTAATTCAAAATATTTTTCTAAATTAAAAATCTGAAAATTGGCAAAACTTAAAGGAAAATATCTAAAAAGTATGTGAAAGTATGTTCCTGGATTTTTTTTATTTTAAAAAGCATTCCTTCTTTGTCGGATGATGAAATTACATCCTCCGATATCTTCCGATCTCAGAAAATAATTCAATTTGAAAAAACACCTATTTATCGACAAAATTTAATGTTTTCATCCCTAAAAGTATGCAATCAGCATGAAAAATTGAGAAAACTGCGAAAAAGCAAAACATACGTCTATTATTATCGTTTTTATTGCAAAACTAGAGCGTCCTAAGACAATTTCTGTTACCCTTTAGAATAATCAATGTTGACGTTACCGATTAAATGTAAAATCGGAAAAATCTAGCCAACACACTCGTTGCTATAGCTCACCAAAAATGACGAAAATCGCAAATTTAAGTCTCAGGCATTGCTAAACTACAACAGTTTAAGAAAAACAAAATGCAGATTTCAATTCAGCAGAAAATGGTTAACTAGTATACCAAATTTTATGAAGAACGGACCACTCCTTCTAATTTTGACCCGCGGTTGTATGGAGTTGAATCACTGTGCATTGTGCTCAAGACTCGAGAGGAAAAGGATGATAGAGGAGAGTGAGGTGGGGTTAAAGAAAGAATGTAGTAGGAAAGGGATATGAACTACAAATCTTCCTGCACAAACTTCCTGGATTTTTAAGAGAATATACCTCGTAAGAGAATATACCTCGTCCATCCTCATAACATCAGAACCCAAAACGAGAACGAGGTTGTCTTCTGTGCTGTCTACCTTATCCAGACAAGATACGCAAATTGGATCCTTGATGATGCTCCTTGTGGCCATATGTTGGCCCCAATAATTGTGTCCTGTGATTAGTGCGACCATCCGGCAAAAATCATTCCTTCTTAAATTCAGAAGGAATACCCCTGCCTTCCTGCTCGGGCCTAACATAAAACACTTGGCAGTCCTGAAACTTCCCAAACTAGACCAACGCTCACTATGTAAGCTGTTTAGATAGGATTTGATTCAGTCCAGGGTGTTTGCTAGACTGGTGCCGATTATTGCTTATGGTCCCAAGGGCGTCACACCTGATCCACAGTTAGCCAATTTATCGATAGTTTCGTTCCTTTGAACACCACAGGGTCCAGGAACGCAGATTAGTTGTAGCCTATTATGTCGCGCAACCACCCTTAGCATCCTCTTACATTCTTGGACAATTTTCGAAGTCACTCGCGTGTTCTTCAAGGCCTTAAGTGCAGCCTGACTGTCACTGCAGACTCCTATACGTTTCCCGCGCCATTTCTTCTCGATTATCTATTCCGCTACCTTAAGAATGGCGAATACCTCCGGCTGAAAGACGGTTGCCAGCCCTCTTAAAGAATAGTAACATTTGACACTCTCATTAAGATACTATTCAGCTCCAGTACCTTTATCGGTCTTGGAACCGTTTGTGAAGAAAATGCCCGTTAGGTCCCCTAGCATGGACTCCGGATTATACCATTGTTCACGGAACCTGATTTCAAAATTTCTCCCAAAGGATACTACGGATAACAGGAAGTCCTTATGGGCTATCAGCAAAGGATATGGCCCTGGAAACCTCGTAACGATTTCTGTGTGACTCAAGTTCCTTTCGTCGTGCCACTTTACACCATCCATTACACCGTGCGACAGCATTTTTCACACCGTAAAAAATCCATATGTGCGTGAAACTAGAGACCAAATATAATAATACTGCGTACTCAGTTTTTCATTTCTACATCCTTTGTCCTTTTAAAAGGACTTCAAAATTTTGAAGGGGATACAAAATAACAAAAATATAAAAAATACTTAACCTCGTTAGAATATGGCGATATGAATATCAAATGAAAGAGGAAAGGCTCAAGAATTGAAATAAAATTAATTTTTTATATATTTGTAAAAAAAGGATATGAAAAAGATCCTTTGAAAATTTTAATCCTTTATATCCTTTAAAATTTACATCAAATTCTCTTTGATCACGGTTCAAAATTTCATTACTTTAACTTTATTAGTTCGAAAGTTATTAAAAAAAAAAGCGGAAGCTGCAATGACAAAGGATGTAGAAATAAAAACTGAGTACGCAGTATTACTATGTTTGGTCTCTAGTTTCACGCCCATATGAATTTTTTCCGGTGTGAAAAATTTTTTTAATTTTTGTCGCACGGTGTTATGGAACCTTCTGCATAAAAGTTCACTTAGGCTCAGTTCATAGTGAGTAATTGTACTAAAAAAAGGGACTTTCCCAATTACAGCGCTTCCCTATTATTCAGTGATCATAGCTCAGTCGAACTTGTGAGAAATTATGATCCTCGAAGTTGTGGGTTCATTGTGTTGTGGGACGAACATTGAGAAAGTTATCTATCAGGTGAAGGTGATTTCCTTCTGCTGCTCTTAGCCGCAACCACATCAGAGGTCACCATACTGCAACGCCAGTCTTTTCACCACTTTTCTAGAAAGCATTTAAACTCATCTCAAGCACCTACACCACTGGCCTCATAATCGTGAATGTATTTGGGACTTTTTTTCTATGAATTAGAAGCCCTGCTTACTGGAATGATTCTGATATCTACTTAAAAACTTCATTAATTTAAAATTGGCGCCTCAATTTTCTTAGTTCTAATTCATTGAATCCAATTGATTCTGATACATAAAATCTTCATACATTTAAATTTGGCCCCTGAAAGTTTTTGGCTAAAACTTCTTGGCTATTATTTTTAACTCATCTTTCCGTAAGAACCAACGCAAATAATATTCCTGAGTGTTGCTCCAAAAAAAATAAATAAATAGCAAACCAGTGACAATGACTTTTAATACATTACACTATTACGATTTTTTTTATCGGCAGTGTCAAGCAAACACTGCACTCGAGACACAAATATTTTCATGATACTGCAACTTTAAGTTTCATTTTAATGTTTTTTTTTTAATCTACCTTACCTTAGAAATCAGAGTAGATTCCATGTGGCACCACACAAACCAATGTAGTCACTTCTCGGCACATCAGTGTCAAATGTCTGAAACCTGATTCGTGTGTAAACGCAACAGACACAAACGAAGTGGTCGAGCATCACATCATCCTCTCCACAGGCAGAACACAGCGCACTGTCTGAGTGCGGCAACCTTCTCCATGTGATTTGCCAACAGAAAATGGCCCGTCATTAGGCAAACCGACTGTCTGCAATCCCTCCCACATAGAGGCAGTCGAAACCAGGAGGGTTGGTATGAAATGAGCAAAAGATTGGCCCATCTGCAGTCTTCCTCCGCATGTCATGCTCGCTCGTTGATTGAAGCAACCCATTTGTTAGCAGTCACTTTGATGGCAACAGAAGGGAGTGGCAGAACAGAAGCAGGGCCATTAAGTTAAGCTTCAGAGCGCATTATGCACCTGCACTCTTGGAACTCTAGTTAGTGTTGGAATATTTATTATACGAGTATCTTGCGATATAGGTTTGATTTACAGGACTTGACTAAAGTGAAGGCGGTTAGAGTGACCATAAGACTATAAGCTCAGCTTGGCTGTCACCAATGAATGACACAGATGGATCTACTCTCTACCGCTTTCCACAGCATAGAGCCACGGTTTATTCTAGTCTTGAAGAGACATTATTCTACTATGTTATACTTTTTTCTTCTATTTATGAACTTTGTTTTACTTCCTCTCCAACTGCTTTCCACAACATAGAGCCACGCTTCTTTCTCGGAACAAATTTTTCTAATTTGTTGTCGTTTTTCGACTTTTATTTTCGGAGATTTGCGGTCCTTTGTAGTGTAGAGTGCCCCAATTAACATGCACGATTTACATTTTGTAGCATATTTTTCTGTGCAAATGGCAGCTTTGAAATTTCACATCTGCCATCTAAATATGATTCGTTCAATTATTAAATATGGAACGCTACAAAAAAGGAAGAACCAAACCATCCAAACCGAGTCTTCTGTCAAGATTTCATTGTCAACTGGCCAACAACGTCGTCTAATTTCAGGTCGGCCATTTCCTGGGGTCAAGATGCAACGAATTGATAAGATAGAACCACTTCTTTGTTAAAATAATATTAAAAATCGAAAAAGGAGTAAAAATATGTTATTCCATACTTATTATTATTATTATATAGGCTATAGTGCACTGCGACCAACTTGATCTTTTGTGCAGCCTTTGTTTTAACCATCCAAGTTAAGGCTTTTTATAAATTTTAGCAATTTTTGGGGTTGTAGTTTCCAGATGGTTGATGGCGGTATTGACGCCTGACAAAACTGGAGAAATCTCTTTCTACTGAGCGCAGGACATTCGCATAGAATGTGGAGTGATGTCTCCTGTTCTAGCTCACATATCCTGCACACATCCGTTGAGGATATTCCCATATTTTTGAGATGGTACCTAAGTGTATTCCATACTTAATCGAAAGACTGTCGGCCTCGATAATCCGGCGAGTAGCGCGCTGGCTTCTCACACCAGAGGCCCTAGGTTCGATTCCCAGCTTGGGTCAGTGAAACACTCATCTACTTCTATCGCTATCCACATGAAGCAGGTGAAAATTACAAGAATCGCACAAGTGCGCTCTTGCCATACAAAGGCAAACCCTGCAAGTGTGAAAGGAAAATAGCCAAAACCCCCGTAGTAGTAGTAGGCCCCCTTCCCCTCCCATACAGATTTCAAACGGATGGAACTTGTGGTATCACAACGAGCCCATATAGAGGCCTAAGTGCGTCTCATACAGAGGCAGCCACTGCAACCTACCCTACCTACCTAATCGAAAGACCTCAGAACAATTTCAACCATCGAGATCAGGAGACTTCTATGGTTTTCGGATCTCAAACAGTGGATTTAAAATACCAGCTAATATGAAGAAAAATAAGGATGTGGCATCAAAACGGCACTTTAACGCTAATTGTGCTATCTTGCTGTGGTAGCCACTAACCACTCAATCAGTCAACCACACTAATCGGAATATGTCTACTTTATAATGCAATAAAACTATCACCACTGCACAGCGATTCGATTCCATACAACCGCTGGACAAAATTAGAAGGAGTGGTCCGTTCTTCATTTCATCTTCATTTTGTTTTTCTTAAACTTTTGTAGTTTGGCAATGCCTGAGACTTAAACATGCAATTTTCGTCATTTTTGGTGAGCTATAGCACCAAGTGTGTTGGTTAGATTTTTCAGATTTTACATGTAATCGGTAACGTCAGCATTGATAATTGCAGAGAGTAACAGAAATTGTCTTAGAACCCTTTAGTTTTGCAATAAAAATTATAATAATAGATGTATGTTTTGCATTTATTCAGTTTTCTCAATGTTTCATGCTGATTGCATACTTTTAGGGATAAATAAAATAAATTTTGTCGAAAAATTGGTGTTTGGACCACTTTTCAAAATGAATTATTTTCTGAGATCGGAAGATATCGGAGGATGTGTTTACATTATTTGACAAAACAAGAATACTTCTTGAAATATAAAAAAATCCAGGAACATACTTTCACATACTTTTTAGATATTTTCCTCTAAGTTTTGCTAATTTTTAGATTTTTAATTTAGAAAAACATGTTAAATTAACAGTGAAGTAAAAGCCTCAGCTGTGCAAATTTTAAGAAAACATTAAAAGCGAAAATGGCCACATCATTTCTTAATACATCTAATTCTGTTTTTACACGGTCTTTTTTTACACGGTTTTGATTTAACACGGTTTGAAAATAAAAAAATTTTTAATTTTTCGTGCTAAATCGAATAAAATCTTGTAAAAAAATTTGTATTTTCAAACCGTGTTAAATCAAAACCGTGTAAAGAAAGACCGTGTAAAAACAGAATTAGGTGTATATATTGAAAGTTTTAGCAACTTTTTGGTAACCATGTATTTTTACAATTTTTTTTTACTCAATAGACTAAAAAACAGAAAATATGTGTTTACATTTTTTTGTGAAAAAAGTTTCAACTTTGAGCCGCGTTTGCACACACACTAATTAATTTTTAGCACAGATTTTTTGTGGTTTTCTTAGTTGGAGTTTTGCCTTTCGAATGACACCAAAATCGTTAAATTCTGAGACCATACATTTTTTGGATTTTGTCTATGGAACGAATCACTGTGCACTGGCTCAATAAATATGCGTTTAGTTTTTAAATTAAATTGTGTGTTTTTATTGGGACACCCTATACAACAACTATTCTAGGGAGTATAACTGCTATAGATTGATTTGTCAAACCAACGTCCATGTAATTGAACACTTCTTATAAATTATTTATTCTTCATTTAAAGATGATTCTCAACGTCGACGCGAAAGGGGCGAAAACTTTTCATAACGTTGGCCCTTAATAACTACCTTTCTTCACTTAACTGAATAAATATAACACTAGATTTAGTAAAAGAAGATTTTAAAAGGCATTTCTTTTAGAAAGCCATGCTATAAAATTAAAAAAAAAACCCAATTGAGTAATTTTGACTCGCTTGAGCATTCCAGTGTTAAACGAAAAGCTTCAAACTGAGTCAAAAACAATTCTGTTGCAAAATAATTCAATTTTACTACATTTTTTTTAAGTGCCAACTTTAATCGTTTCTCTCTATCTCTGTCTCTTCACTTTATCTCATTACAGTTCTGGAAGTACAACAATCAGACAAAGCAAATACGACACGGCTCCTCCGACAAGTGTCTGTCCATCACGGAAGCAAAGAACAAAGTCATCATGGAGGTGTGCAGTTCGAGTCAGCTGCGTCAGCAGTGGAAACTGGAGAATTATAATCCCTCGAAATTGTGAGGTTATATTTTTGCCAACGGCACCGACTTACTGCCAACGCACAAACGTAGAAAATAGCATAAGCTGCAACCGTATAAACTGCAACACAAACACAACCAACAGCAGCAGCAGCAACATCAACAACAACAACAGCACCAACATCATTATCAACAACAACAACAACAACACCACTCGACACAAGCTAGACAAGTGCAATATGGACATAATTATCCATGGCTTTAAATGATTTTATTTTCATAATTTTATTTTATTATTTTTACATAAATAAGACGACAAGTGAAACGCAAAACAAAGTCAAAGATGAAACCGAATCGGACTAAGCGTCGAACGACCGCTGTACAGTAGCGATAAGCGAGCAATGTAATTAACTAGCAATAGAAAAGTTGCGTCTCGACGTACGGAAAATGCTGCATTTAAAAGGATAAACCGAAATTTGTACGCGTATGCAACCGAAGGCGTTCTTCATGGCGCCGAGCAATTAGCAACTAAACTAAACAATTATGTAGTTGTAAGCGACATGAGACTTTCGTAAAGCAAAGCAAAAAATCTTAATCGTATCGCCAACAAATGTAAAATACAAAATATCACTTGAACTAAGTTTAGAATTCTAGCATTAAGTTAGAGCCTAAATATGTATGTAAATTATTAAAACGACACAAATAATTGAACAGAAAGAGACAAAAAACAAAAGAAACGCTAAACAGTTTGTAAGTAATGTCTGCACTCTTTCTGTAATTGATTGATTAGGATAGCGAATCTAAAATGTGTGGCAGTGTTTGCATGCGAAAGTGGTTTGTGAGAGGTTAGTGATACCGTAAGTCGCATTCCTGCTAAAAATTAAGTCAAGTTCTGTTGCACTTCAAAAGGAAAATTTTAAATATCTTGAGAAGAGTAACTGAAAAAAAATGGGATATGTGAAAGATGTTGATAAACCTATTTGTTGATTATTTGAAATGTTATTTTAGTAGTATCCAAAAACTATGTATGTAACCTAACGCAACGGGCCAAATCGATTCAAATGTGGCTTTTTTTCACACCGGCACTGCGTAGGGCCCCTGACTACTTTTGCTTATCTTTTATCATTTATCAGAGCTAACATTTATTTGTGTTAACATGAAGTAGTAGTAGTGATTGTAGCTCAAATCTTGCCTAAACTCTTTTGAACTGTCTCAAACACAAACCCAACGTTTGATTTAAATGTTAAAATTATTGACTTTTGTTAAATTTAAGAAATTCCTATGAGAACTGTTTGCAAAAGCAACTACAGCAGCATTTTATGGTGTGGTAAAAATTGTGAAAATGCAATTTAATTGCAGCTAAATATGCAATGTTGCATGGTTGACAAAGTTATAAGCAGTTAACACTAAAACTGCCAACACACTCAACCGAGTGAGAGCGCTGCAAATGCAACATTAAGCAAATAAAAAGCATTCAACAGTACATTGGAAGCTGCACAGAGAGTTGAAGGAGCAGTCAAGTACAGCTAATTTCTAACTGCTACATAATGCAGATAATAGAATTCGAAACGCTGTGCACATTTAGTTTAAATGTGACCTTTTCAGTTATACCACTCTATATTCTAAAATAAACCGGTCTGATGGTATAAACAGAATCAAGTCGAACTCTAATATTCGCCAAGCAGAGCTATGTGGTCGCATAATATGAATTTTTGTCCGACAAATTCATACAGCAATCAAGATTTTCAATAGATTTTTCCACTAAAAAATTGTTCGCTCTTCATTAGCAATAAAATTAAATCAAGGCGAATTCATGCAGGTGCAGGACCTTTTCAGTTATACCATTCTATATTCTAAAATAAATCGGTCTAATGCTGTAAACAGAATCAAGTCGAACTCCAATATTCGCCAAGCAGTGCTATGTAGTCGGAGAAATATGAATTTTTTTTCAGTGGAACAAAATGGCTGATTTGAAAACCAAATTCATGTAGCAATCAAGATTTTCAATTCATTTTCCCTCTGACAAATTTTTCTCTCTTCATTAGCAATAAAATTAAAATTAAATCAAGGCGAATTCATGCAGACGGGAGCATAATGTGACCGAATCTGTCAAACCAATCTGCAGCTAAAGAGAATTCGCCTGTATCTGTAGTCTTGTATTAGCTCTGCACTCAAGTTGTGAGTCCATTGCAGATCCCATTCTAGCCAACTTATCTGCTGACCCATTCCCATGAATGCCCACATGACCGGGTATCCAGTTGACCAGTTCAGTCCACCTGATCGAACACCAACCTCAACAATTCATTACAATCTCTGACTAACTTGAATCTTACTATTGGCTTGGTGAAGTGCTTTAATAGTCTTTTGAGCTTTTGGAAATGATATTAAAATCCCTAATCTTGAAAATCCCTAATCTTTTCAATTTTCCAATTATAAATAACTCAATCATTAACCAAATTTTAACAATCAAAATCTTTCACAAAATTAAAAACATAAATCAGCCAATTTAATTCGAACACTTTTTCAATTCGCCTTGAATTAAATTTATTCTCTACGAATAGTCGTCAAATTAAAATCGCTGTCGTTGTAATTGTGAACCATCACATTTACTGCTCTGTGTTTTAATTTTGACATTGCACTTTTGTCGCGAAAAATTCATTCAGCCATTTGATTCTGTTGATACCATAAATCTTTTGGAAGATGCTAGCCCATCCGCTAGTTTTGTCGTATTTCGAAATTTCTAAAAACACTACCCGATTGGGAATTCGTCCCTTAATTAGGCCCCTTTTCATTTCTTATACAAAAAGGATTATTAGTCCAGTGGTGATCTGCCGCAGTCATCGACCTTCTCCTACTACTTTGCCTACTCCAGAAGGTCTTTGTGCCTATAACTGACTAAGTATAACAACCAGTTGCAAGTTTACAGCCCGTCGCTAAAATTCCCACCAAGCGTCTCTGCTTCACACATCTCCTTCAGTTAGTCACACCAAAGGATCTTCTAATTGAACTTCTAGTTCTACTTGATTATTCTATTCGATCTTTTACCGTAGCTCCTTAAATGTCATTCGATTACAAATATTGTTCAGAAAAGTTGAGAATATATATTATTTCTTCACCAACTTCCAAGTTATTTTTGAGGATGAAATAATAAACGAATGCTTTTCAAATATTTAACACTAAAATGTATTGTAAAGTTTTCTATGCTTTTCATTGATGCATTTAATTGATTGCCCAAAATTTTGCATTATGAGTTGGGTCATTTTTGAGGCTGTCAAGTTGTCATTATGACAATCAGTTCTAAAAATATTTATGGCAGAATTGGAGACTTATAATCAATTTGATTTAAAGATAGTCAATGCTTTGTCTACGTTAAGTCAACTTGAACCAACGATGAGGATTCTTTCTATTAGATAGCTTTGACTGATGACACATGGATCTTGACCTTTTAAAGACTGTCAAGTTGTCATAATATTTGTTGTCATTATGACTATCAGTTCTAAAAATGTTAATGGCAGAATTGGAGACTTATAATCAATTTGATTTAAAGATAGTCAATGCTTTGTCTACTTTAAGTCAACTTGAACCAACGATGAGAATTCTTTCTATTAGATAGCTTTGACTGATGACACATGGATCTTGACCTTTTAAAGACTGTCAAGTTGTCATAAAATGACTATCAGTTCTAAAAACATTTACGATTGATTTAAAGATAGTCATTGCTTTGTCTATGTTAAGTCAATTTGGATAGGCTTTCAAATTCTTGATGTCAACACCATTAAAAGTTTTCTCTCAGTACTTGGTGACTAGATGAATGAAAAGTGAAACATTTCTGTCCATATGGAACGCTCAACTTTCCGCTCAAAATTAGCGTAAAAACATGGATTATTATGAGAAGCTTGAACTTGGTTCCTTTTGGAGCTGAGGTTTGTTTCATTTCCCTAATGTTTGACTGGCAAAAACTAATAAAGTGCAGTTCAAGTGTTATACAAATTAGAAAAGTGAATTACGTTAGTTCCATAACACAGTGTTAAAAGTTAAAGGAATATTAGAAAAGCAACACTTGATTGTTCTTGAAGTAATCAAAATTATAGTTGAACTTTTGACTTGAATTGCGCAAAGTGCTCACCACTTGTTACACGTTACTATCTTTTAGTACTCTTGTTCGCCAAAGAACTAGAAAACTTCGAGAAATCTGTCCATTTATTTTCAAAAAATATGCACAGTTAAACTTTTGGCCGCTCGAAAACCACCGTCAACCTCATCTCAAAGTTATCGATTCGGTATGCTGGGTTGGGTGAGTCTCACTGCTCAATTGCGCTGCTTTTTGGATCTCGAAAAACTCTCGAGCCACAATTTTTCAAGATTTTAAAGATCGCAGTGCACTTATGGCCATATTAAGTACTCTGTCCTTGCACATTTTGCTAAGAATTCAATGCTTCAAATTCGCTTTAATTAATTTAGAAAAATTTGTTTTTAGTCAGCCATCATCCCGCTTTGTTGCAGTGCTCGCAGTTTTTCGGAACCCATGGAAATTCTTTTCGTTTATTAATTCTATTTTTTAAATATTCTTTGCGTTTTCTCTACAACAATTCTATAGTTTTTAGCGTTCAACGCACAACACTTTTTTTAGAAATAAACAATTTTTAAATAGTTTTTAAAGCCGTTGCATTTTTTTAAATAATTTTTGCCATTCCAATACCATATAAAACATATTTTTAAATTACATACTGAATGTTTGCATTTAATTTTTATAAAAAACATAAATATTAAAAAAAACTAGCATTACTTGTCTTGTCGAACATATCCCGCAAAAGTGGGCAATCCACACACTAACAAAGAAAAACAATACATTTAAAAATATAGAAATGCATATGTTGGAAAAAGCGTATTGATTTTATTAAAAACTAAAGCTTTTCAACTCGAACGATGCGAATTTCATTCATTCATCGGTAGCAGTCAGCAATCAGCCGTTAGCGCAGCTCAACATAATTTTTGTAGTGCAGCCGGTGCACCGAATTTTGCCGAACACACAAATTTTTCCGCATTGCACAACAGCAACAACAACGAATATGTTTGAGTGGAAAATGAAATGAAGTGAAATTGAAATTGTGCCTTCTATATTGTAATTCTACGGTTAGCATTCATACCTACAATGCAAACATACATACAAACATACAAACAAACAAACAAAACATACCTTAATTGTAATGGAAAATAGTTGGCCATTGGCCAAATACAAATACAACAACAATAAAATTTAATTCGAAATTGCATTTCAATATGGCCGATAATACGTTTTATTGCAAATGAAACAGCAAACACTCACGCACACACACACGCACACACACAGACACAAACACATTTGCCAGGAAAACGCAAAGTAATTTTATGCTGCGGCATATAGACTCTAAAATGTATGTAAATATCTATTGTAAAATTATTTAGCAATTTTATTGTTTACGTTTTCGTTTATTATTTTCATTTCAATATATTTACACACGCACACACACATGCATACGGATTTTAATGAATTTCATTTCAAAGTTGTTAAGTGCATATCGTATTTAAAATACCTACCACTCGAGCGTAGCATAGCGTCTAATCAAATCGTATGTTGAATTGCATATTAAATGATGTACTAAAGTATGAAATCAGGAATTCAACCACAGCAAAAAGAAGAAACTTGATAAAAATGATTTGTCTGCGCCACAAATCAATTCATAAACTGAGTAAAAAAATTAGCTACTAGCGCATAGTTTTATGCGAATGCATAATAAATTATTGTACTTATCATAATGTATGTATTTGTATTTGTAATATTGTAATAGTGAAGCTAAATAAGTGATGAATTGAAATACAAAAACAAAATGAAAAGCAAAAGTTTACAAAAATCGAGAAAATATGTGTGTGTATGGACTTCATTTGAGTTGAAATTATACGAACATGACATCGAAATTAATTAACAGTAATTGGAATGACTAGTGGCGGATTCAGGAGAGGGTTTTGGGGGTTGAAACCCCCTCCCGAAATATTAGGGTCGACTTTAAATCTCCATACAAATTAAAAGGCATTTTGTTTTTTGAATGGTTTTAAAAAATGTTTAAGAATTACTTTTTGAAACACCCCTGGGAATCCGCCCCTGGAAATGACACTTCTCTGAGGACCTAAAACCCAAGAAATCACAACAGAGTTGATCCAAAATCAAGGCGAAAGCGTTGAACGTTTTCCTTCATTGCCGTGGTGTGGTTTACTTCGAAATTATTCCGCCAAGTCAAACATTAAATCTTAACCCTTTCGCTATTTTGTTGCCATATGGCAACATGCTACTTTGTGGACGTCTGCATCCTCTATGGTTGGAAGAATAAATTTTTTTGTTGGTCTTTATAATAGTTTGAAGTTTTAGGAAAAATACGAAATTAATAAACTGAATATTTAAGTTTAAAGAAGAGAAGTACTATATACACGTTTTTTTAATTGTATATCTTGACATAGTAAAGGAAGAAGAAGCAGAAATTAGATAACTTTTTAATTTGACTTTTTTGCTTTTTTTTTTTTAATTTTGGCTGAAGTAAATGAAGAAATATTCAAATTTTCGTTATGCGTAAAAAGTTTTATGTTTAAGTAATTATTACAGCCACAACGATGTGGTTGCTCTCATAGAAAAACACTCTGAAATACAGGGTCCGAGTATAAAAATTAAAAAATGTCTTATGGAATGTTGCTAATACAACCACATAGAAGCCTAAGACGTAAAATTTCAAATTTTAACTTCCCCAGTAAAAACCTGTAGCGAAAGGGTTGAGTAAGTGTAACGTGAGCGTTTGAGGGGAAATGTTTGTCACAAGAAGCCAGAATTGTATAGAGACAACTTGTGGTTGCTTCACCACGACAACACACTGGCTCACACATCTCGTCTTAAAAAAAAACAACGTTCATACCTTTCCGAAAGTGACTTTTCCTATTCCCACGACTCAAGTTACCACTTTGCGAAAAGCGTTTTGAGACAATTGAGGCTAAAAAGGAGAATTTGCAAAATCAGCCTATAAAAAGTGCTCTCATGATAGGAGGAAGCTTTGGATTCTTGTGAACTCTACGTTTTTAACTTAAGTGCATTGATTCACAGTTCGCAGAGGCTTCTGCTTAGTTCTCGCATATGACTAGGCAGACCATCACCTTTTTTAATATTAATTCATATTAATTCATTAATTACACTGGACAACAGCATGTCTGTTGCATGGAGTTTTCTACATGAATCTGAATCGTTTTTCCACGCTGTTTTCAAAACCATACTCCGTTTTTATGTAACAGCTCTAGTTTTCGCAAAAAATGGGCGTGTCACTTTTTCGAATTTTCCTCGACTTTTTTCACATTTTCGACTGTAATTTCTGAACCAATAATCCTATCGACATGATTTTTATATAGTTGCACTTACAACATTTCACGCTATTTTTTCTGACATTAATCAATTTTATGCGTTCTAAATTGGCGTTGTAATAAGGTTTCAAAGTAGGAAAATATTGAATTTCAAGGCGTTTTTTCTGATGGCAAAAATTGTACAGATGTTTCATAAATCAAGTTACGAAGTATATGAATATCTTAAGAAGAAACATCAAGCAATACAACACAGCCAAATTATTTGGCGGAATACACATTCACATCGAAATAATAGCAAACATGTACCATAGTCATTTTCATCACTTTTCATACTTCTTCCTTAAAAAATTGGGGGCCTCAAAATATGCAACGCTTTTCTTTTTTTTTTTTGTTTCGAGCAATTCAAAATCTTTTCGTTTTTTGCTTGTATTTCAGACTATAAATGGAACATATAAAAGAGCATATTTTGAGGCCCCTAATTTTTTAAGGAAAACGACTGAATTTGACTATGGTACATTTTTGCTATTATTTCGATGCGAATGTGTATTCCGCCAAATAATTTGGCTGTGTTGTAATGTTTCACGTGTGGGCTTTCATTATACACCTAACTCGTTAATTGATTTACAAAAAATGTGTATGTTTTTGACCATCAAAGAAAACGCCTTAAAATTCCATATTTTCCGACTTTGAGGTCCAATTACCGCGGTATTTTAAAACTTATCAAAATAAGTTGCATCGGAAAAGAAGCCGTGCGGTGTTGTTAATGCGATAAGGTAAAAATCATGTCAATAGGTTTTTTGGTTTAGAAATTACGATCAAAAATATGGAAAAAGTAGAGGAAAAACTGAAAAAAAGACACGGTACCTATATCTCACTAACTAGAGCTGCTAGGAAAAATCTGAGGATAGATTCGAAATCAGCGCACCCAAATTAGTAAGAAACAGTAGAAAAACTCCATGCAACAGAAAAAAAGTGTTTTTTGTTGTGCTGTGTTATTTATAACTTTTTTGACCATTTCATAACTTTTTCATTATAATTCTTTTTAATTTACCAAATTTGTTGGTTTTTTTCACTTGTCGGAACAGTCTAACAAGCGCAGCACTCACACATTACATACGTCCATTGTACTACGATTTGATATAACCTGTTAATGTGTTTTGAATGTACCCGACCTCCGAAGAAATCTGAGTATATCCCAGAGTGCCAAGGAGCCACATCGGTGCCAACCGATCTCAAACCGAATTCAGGCATACACAAACATAGAAAGTGGTCCGCCGTCTCATCGTCCTGAGCTTTGCCCATAAAAAATGGCCCGTCGTCAACGCGACCAACTGCTTGCAGTCCCTTCTGCATAATGACAGAAGAAACTGTGAGCATTTATAAGAGATGACAGGAAGCATAAGTTTCGTCCATCTGCAGCCGCTCGCAGCCTGCCATGCTCGCCTCTCGGTCACAGTGACCCATTTATTAACAGTGGCTTTGATGGGATGAGGCAGCACAGGCTCAGGGCCTATAAACGCAGCCTCAGAGCTCATTCTAGCTGGGAAGTCAGAGGTCTTGTTGCCCACAAATCCTGCGTGTCCCGGAACTCAAATAAGCGTCTCTCTGCCGACATAGTTTAGCCTGAACTTGCAGGACTTGATTATCGTAGAGGGGGTTAGAGGAATGTCCAAGGCCATGAGCGCAGCCTGGCTGTTGTTACAGACACAGATAGATCCACCACCTCTCCACCTCTCTTGGCCACACAGGTGGCGCTGTTATTTCTTTAGCGTTTCCAGGCAATGATTTTTGAACTATAATCTTCAAATGATGAATGAGAAAACATTGCAGCAAAGTAACAAATAATACGTTAGGAACTATTTGGATTTTTATTAATTAATATAAAAACAACTTTGGTAACCAATGCAGAGAAATTGGTATATAAATACTGTAATTTCATGTGAAATGCTGCAGTTAAAACATTTGGAGCCTTAGTAATAATAGGTCTGTTTGGGTACGGATAATTTGTACGAATTTGTACAAATTTTTACTGGATCCTGTTTGTGTACGCCAAATCTCTTGCAACGAGAGAGCAACTAAGAGCGTAAAGTGACAGTTCATCTCGTGAGAACTTGCAAGTTTTTACTGGAGAAATTTTGTCCAGTAACTTTTAGCCAGTAAGAAGAAGAACAAGAAAAACATATGACTGGTTGCCATATGATCGACTGCAAAGACAAAAAATGTTTGCAAAAATTTGGAGGCAAATGGAACCAGCAAAGAATTTGTGCGTTCGCGAATCTGCTGACCCACAACCGTCTTGTTCAGCATTACCTGCTGCAGCTGAAAGGGAAGAATCGCCTTTGAATCGAATTTGCCTTTTGCATTAAATGTCATTAAACTTAAGTTTCCCTACCGCTTCAAATCTTAAATGAAACTTTTAGATCAGCTGTTTTTTCTTTAACCCTTCTGTTTACACGTACATCCTTTTTCCTGTGTATTGTGATTGTTCCAAGTCCCACTGGTGCAACCAAGAGTTAAAACTTGCAAATTCTTACAAATTTCTGTTTGTTTACTTTTTTGGATAGTTTCAATTTTGGGAGCGTAAGCTGGCTTACTCTCCTGAAACTTTTTACTGGAAAAGTTCCCAAACAGACCTTATGTGAAAATTGCAATTTTTTAAAAGTCAGTAAACATTACAGATGAAAGTTTTAAATATTTGTATGAAAAAGTGCTGCAGTTTGGCTTAGCAAAGACTCGCACCATTTCATCAGTTTTTCGCATTCTGCACATGCAAGGTGAGGCCTCAACTTTGCAACCCTGTTTGTTGAAAAATATAAACAAAAAACAGCTGCAGCTCGCCGCATGTGTGTTCAAAGCCAAACACCGAATTCATTTGTTGTTCCATTGAAACGAATACTTATCAGCGACATTGTCCAGAACAAATTGTTCCCAACATAAATATTGCTCGGAGCTGACTGCGTGTGTGTTTGCTTTGACGATAATGTTGCGCAGCTTTTGCCGCACTGCCAAAACGCGTTGGCTGCTCCGTCGCAGCTTCAGTTCGGCCGGCGCCAGCACCACTGAGGAACAGGCGACCTTACTGTACGATGTCATTGTGATTGGTGGTGGCCACGCGGGCACGGAAGCCTGTGCGGCTGCAGCGCGCATGGGCGCACGCACGCTTCTGGTCACGCACAAGCGTGAAACAATCGGCGAGATGTCGTGCAATCCGTCGTTTGGCGGCATTGGCAAGGGACACCTGATGCGCGAAGTGGATGCGCTGGACGGGCTGTGTGGACGCTGCTGCGATGTGTCCGGCGTGCAGTACAAAGTGTTGAATCGACGTCGCGGTCCTGCGGTGTGGGGTCCGCGTGCCCAAATCGATCGTCAGCTGTACAAACGCGCTGTGCAGCAGCAACTCTTCAACATGCCCAATTTGGAGATTTGCTGCGCTCCAGTGGACGATTTGCTAATCAATGCCAATGCAACGGGTACAACGCGCCAGTGTGGCGGTGTGGTGCTGCAGAGCGGCGAGGTGGTGCGCAGTCGCAGCGTCATACTGACAACGGGCACTTTTCTGCGCGCCAACATCAACATTGGCCTGGAGGTGCGAGCGGCGGGGCGCATTGGCGATGCGCCCGCCATGGCACTGGGTCAGTCACTGGAGACGTTGGGCTTTCGTATGGGCCGTCTGAAGACCGGCACACCGCCGCGCATTGCCAAAGACAGCATAGACTATGAACGGTTGGAGCTGCATGGTGGCGATAATCCGCCAACGCCATTCTCCTTTATGAATGAGCGTGTTTGGATAGAGCCCGAGCAGCAATTGCCCTGCTACCTGACCTACACTACGCCGCGCGTCAACGAGATTGTGAGCGACAATTTGCATGTCAATCGCCACGTTACGGAGGAGATAACAGGGCCGCGCTACTGTCCATCCATCGAATCGAAGGTGCTGCGCTTTGGCGCTAAAGTACATCAAATCTGGCTGGAGCCGGAGGGCTTTGAAAGCGAGCTCATCTACCCGCAGGGTCTGTCGTGTACGCTGCCGCAGGAGCAGCAGGTGGAGCTGGTGCATGCCATACATGGCCTCGAAAAGGCAAAAGTAGTGCAGCCCGGCTACGGTGTGGAGTACGACTTCATTGATCCGCGTGAGCTGCTGCCCACATTGGAGACAAAGCGCGTAGCGAATCTCTACTTTGCGGGGCAGATCAACGGCACCACGGGCTACGAAGAGGCCGCAGCGCAGGGCATCATTGCTGGCGCCAATGCAGCAGGCAAAGTGCGCCCACCTGAGGACGGCTCAAGTGTAGCGCCACAGCTGACGGTGAGCCGCACCGAGGGCTACATTGGTGTGCTAATCGACGATCTGACAACGCTAGGCACCAACGAACCCTATCGCATGTTCACGAGTCGTGCGGAATTTCGACTTTCGTTGCGGCCGGACAATGCCGACATGCGGCTGACAGAGAAGGGCTATCGCTTCGGGCTGGTGTCGGAGCAACGCTACCAGCGTTTCTTGCAAACACGCGAAAAACTGCAACAGGCTATCGAGCAACTGAGCGGCCTGCAGCGCCACTCCAACTACTGGCGGCGCATGCTGGGACTACGCGAGTCAAAAACTTCGGTGGAGAAGAGTGCCTTCGAAATGTTGGGAATTCCTGCAGATAACATAACGGTGTCACAGGTGCTGGCATTGTTGCCCGCCGAGCTAAGCTGGCTGACGCACGAGCACAACGTGCACGAGCGTCTGAAGATCGAGGCGCTGTATGCGCACTTTGTGGCCGAACAGCAGCGAGACGTGGATGATGTGCGGCGCGAAGAAAGCCTACAGATACCGGCGAACATTGACTACTTTGCCAAAACGCTGAGCCTGTCGAATGAGGAACGCCAAAAGTTGACCATGATTCAGCCGCAAACCATAGCGGCAGCCAGCCGTATTCAAGGCGTAACGCCGGCCACCATTGTGCGGCTGCTCAAATATGTGAAACGTACCGAGGCGGGAGCGACGCTTCAACAGGGCGTTTAGAATTTGTAAATGAATTAACTATATGGGGCTAATGTTTGACTTCTTAACGTTGTAAATAACTGCATAAGAAAATATAAATGTAAAATAAAGTTGTAAAAAAATCGATTGTAAAATTAAATACCGAAAATTTGCAAAACTGTAACTTGCATAATCTAAAATGAAGATGAAGTTGTATGAACTACAACTATCGAACTACGAATTCTACTTTTTTCTGCTTTAGTATTGAAAGAGCTTTAGTTGTTCTGCATATATTTCTTTCAATTAGTAAGTAAGTAAAGTAAATTAGTAAGTAAAGAAAAGGAAGGAAGTAAAGTTGCCCTCAATGCTGTTTGAGACTTGCAGCGTTGGCCATCAACCTTAAGAACCCAATGAACGCTTGAGTGCAATCTTTTAGACACAGATTTGTGTGTATTGCGAACACTTCCTACAACCTAAACTGTAATTTAATACAAAAAATGCTTTGATTTTTTTATTGCATTCGTTATTATTTTCTATATTATAGGAATACATTTATTTATAATTCCATTATGCTTCGCAGCGTACTTTCTATGCACTGAATAATTCTAGACAAGTTCATATAGTTATGCCAGATTAGTGTTATGATTAGTTTTTTAGTTGGGTTATTCGAAAATCGTTTAATGCGTTCTTAGTTAACAATTGGTATATGTCGTATAATCTTTAGTCATTGCCGATAATTGAGCGAATTCCGAGTTAATTAAACTTTTCAGCTTCTCCAAATATTAGACCAGGAACGAAGGGTTCATTCGATTCGAGCAGCATATTGTTGCTCAAAGTACAGTCACTGTTTTAGTTGTTGTAGAACAAATAGATTTAAAATTCTTTAAGATTTTGTAAAATTCTTTTCAGAGTGCATGTCGAGGAAGAAGTGTTGTTTGAAAATCATTTAACAATTTTCATAAATCTAAATTAAGTTATATAACATTTCAAATCTTTAGGTACACAATACTACGAGTGTATGTATGTAACAGCGTGTAAATATCTAAAAAAATTTGCTGTCATTTACATTTTGCATTAATAAACTCTAAATGGAAAATAACAAATGTGTATTTGTATGTACCTAAAAAAAGTTATTGCCACACGCACGAGGCACACATATATTAACTTTTTGCATTGTGTGTTCTTTTTTTACTAATATGTTTTGTGTGTTTTTGTTTTTGCTTTATTATTTTTAATTATTTTGATTTATTGTTTGGATTACACTTTCTAACACTAAGTGATCATTTTAATGATTACAAAAGCGTTTAGCTATTAAGTGCTATGAACTAAGATTGTTGTTTGCTTGAAGCAGCTGTAAGCTTTGGCCAGCACTAAAAAAATCATCAAGAAAGTGTTATAATATATTTTCAAGCGGTTAAAGTTGCAGCTGATGTTTGTGTTTCCAAACAGACAGCTGTGGATAATTTGATGAACAAATTTATTAAATTAAGAAGACATGTTTGAAAGAATAGTTGTTGCTCTGAATGATTGACAAAGTGAAATATTACATGAGATCGTCTATGTGACATAATGTACAATGCTTTTAAATTTGTTATATTATATTGCTATGCGTTTTGGTATAAACTAAATAAATTCTTTATTTTTCACATTCTTGTTGCCGTTTGTCGCTTGAAAACCTATTTATTTCGTTGTAATGCTTTGCTTTGACATTCTTACGTCAATGTGTAGCTAGTTTTTGTTTAATTGCAGCTAATTTTATTTGATAGTGATTATACTGAATAAAGCGCAAATGTTGAATATAGTTGAGTGTAACAACTTGGGACCAACAAAAATTTATCTGAAAATGTATTTTGTTTTTTAAAAAAATTTTAACAAACACAATTTTATATTAGCTTAAAATTTATAATTTTATGAAATTGCAAATTTTTTATTTGGAAGAAATTAATTAATTTTAAGCAAATTTTATTAGTGGCACACATTGGATGCAGGAATTGCTGTTAATTTTTTAAATGTGCTTTTCTTTTATACCAATTTAAATATAGAACTCTTTTTGATTTGGAGCAACTGTTAAATTTCAAATTAAAAAAATTCAGATTATTTAATTAACTGTCGAAACTGTGTGAATTTTCAACTTTACAAGGACGATAAGAAGTTTTGCATTTTTAATTGAAAATTTAATTTGTCAAACAGCTTCTGCATGAAAATGCTTCTGCACAAAGAACAAAATGTCAAGTATCATTTGGTGACTTATGAATAAATGTTGTTTTTTTATAGCAGCGACTTTCTAATTGACTGTCAAATAATTGCACCTTGAAGCTTAGCTAATTTTGAAATTTTGCTTTTTGCGTTTTCTTTTCATATTAATTGGCATTTTTCAAACATAATCGATTGAGTTATAAACACATCTTTGCGTTGACACTTAAACTCATAACTTAAGAACAATTTAGTTGTAAGAAAAATTTAATTAGGCTTTTGTAATTAACACGTTTTTCAATATTTTGACACATTAATTGCACCACATTCTCAATGCGTATATTTTGGTTTCAGTAAAATTTTCATATGCCAGTTTTGTTTTTACAGACTTCAGTTTGAGCTAAATCAGCATTTGAACAGTAAATAAGCCAAAGTGCTTTTACATTCTGACAATTGCAATTTACATAATGAAAGCATTGAATCGTTGAATTGTATAATGGTAATTTTCCTATAGGACTTTTGCTAGCTGTAAATATTTGGTGCAGTTATAAATATTCAAACACACATATATAACTTTAAATAAGTATGTGCCAGTGTGCGGTTGTATGTATATTTGTTTTACATGTATATTTATTATTTGTTGATATATAAAAATAAATTCATTGATGTTTTTCTGGGATGGAATGTTCAATTGCATAGCATATGCGTGAGTAGGAATGCATAATTTTTCATTGGAATTATAGATTTTTTTTAATTAAATGTAATGCAATATATTTTGAAAGTACCTAACAAAAACAAATACGGCATCATTTCAAACAAACAAACAAAAAATGGGTTTCTAATCTATTAGCAATTTTAGTTGAATTAGTTTAAATGGCTATAAAGTACTAAAATTCAAGAGAATTGAAAGTTTTTGACAAACATCGAGAAGTTAATGGAGGAACAAGTTTAAATATGCTTCTCAGTTTGATTGATTTTTGATTTTTAAAAACTAAGAGAAACAGCTTTGATTGCAATTGCAGAGTTAATTTACATTAAAGCAAAACGATCAGCAATTGTGTGAAGTGCAATTGACTGTGTGTATGCTTCTCTTCTACTTTCAAACGCTCCACTTTGAGTTAATTTTTAATCATGTTTTCATATTTTTAAGCTTCCTGAATTGTACTTAGCACAAACAAATTAAAATTTCCCACAAGAGCATTCATAGTGACAGATTACATAGCTACAGGTACAACTTTACAATGTTTTTAATTTTCCACAACAAAACTATTCAACATGAAAAAGCATTTCTTACTGTTTTAGCATTGCGCAAAGCCAATGCGCACACTAATTGCTTCTAAATCATAATTGAAAGCTTCAATGGAAGAAAGCAAAAGCTTTATAGTTGATTCTAGAATCATGTTTTCAGCTACCTGCAAGCCAGCGCCTTGGTGCATTTTACTCATACTAATTTTTCCATTTTTCGTTTGTTCTTTCTATGTTACATACAGCGCGTTGCCCTACTAAACTACACACAAATGAAACTTTTCCTCAAACTCGTAGTTTACTGTTGGTTTTATGAACTTCGTTTACATTTAGCTAGTTTCTCTAAATTATTGTACTGCATTTCTAGGTCATTATTTTGTTCATGGTTGGTTGATTGATTGGTTGATTTGCATTCAAGCTTTGCTTCCTCTCGCCGTGCAACAAGCGCAATGTACATCGGTGATTTAATGGGTGCTTGTATAAATATTAAAATTATGAGTATTATTTGTTGATGCGCCATGAATGGTTTCTCTTTGCGTTTTCTTGACATGTTCAATTGATTTATGAATGTTCGGCATTAGTGTTGGCAAACATGCTTCGTTGCTTTAGTACTCAGCTGCATGCTCCTCGTCGTCATCGAGCATTTCCAGAAAGGCGCGTGGTACCAGTCCTTTCAGCAGCCCCTGCTTGCCGTACATATAATCTCCATTTACGGGCGAACATTCGGTGACAAAGATTACCTGTAAATGGTTTTAAAATGCAAACGATTAATGCAACGAATCAGTGAAAATCAAATTGAATAGACATAGACAACATAAACACATGTAGAGACAATCAGAATTAGAGTAACACTTATTGTGGCCATTGGGAAGATGCAGCCAATGCTCACCTCGCTCGCATTCAAATTCAATTCGGTGTGATCTTTGGCATCGTAGGAGCACAGCACACGTGCACGCCGCATCTGATCCGCGCTCAGCGCTGGCTCGGCCGTATTGCGCTTGCGACCGCTGGCATTGGCGCCAGCGGCGCTGCTGTTGCCGCTGCCGTGGTGGCCGGCGCCATTGTCGTCGTTGTTTAAATCAAGCGGAACATATGGTGTCGGGCCTCCCAAACTAATTGGAATAATAACATTGTGTATATACAGCAAATGTTGCAATTTGTATCGAATCGATGAAGAGAGTCTTAGCAGAGAGAGAGCGAAACAAAAGCGTTCAACTGGTCCAACAAATGTCATTGAAAGAATTGTTTCGAGTTTTCGATTTGTTTGCAAACGCTTTCATTTATTTTAAATTAATGATTTATTATTTTTTGTTGTTGCACTTTTGTGTTGAGAGTAATTAGCAATGAAGGAAGAGCAAAATCCTATGCACTAGCAAGCTAAAAGCTAACATCAGATAACATGTTTTGAGTTCAACAAGTGAAAGTTGTATTATTACTTATATTATTGACAACAGAAACAAACAACAATAACAAATTTCGTATGCGTTTAATACTGACGGCTTTCCGTGTGCGAGCTGGCCCGTTGAAACCTTTCAGTTGCTGGCACTAAAAACTAACAACCTGCAGTGTTATAATTATTGAGTCTCATACTGAGTGACATTTTAATGTCAGCCTAAAATTATGCACAGCTAATGTGAATTCAAAGTGCAATGCATTACTTGAATGTTGCATGATTTGTGCAGCATACTTTTAGGCTGGCTGTTCTGGCTATCTACGAACCGCATTCTTGGATACATCTGCTATAAAGTTTTTAGTGTTTTTTTTACTTCGAGTTGACTAGTTATTAATTCGCTCGTAGTCGCAGTTATTTCACCGTTACTATTAAAATATTAATTAGCTGTATTTGTTGGTAAAGTTTTTACACAAAGTTTTGATTAAATCTCCTTAATGTTTTATAAGTAATAGACCCTCAATAGTTCTGAAGTAAGTTTCTACTTTATAATATTAATTCAGCAATTGTTAAGAACTGTTTTAAGAGCAAAAAATTTAGCTTCCAGTTAACCCTCAAATGCATGAATTATTTTCACGTTTGCTAAATAAAAATATACAGTACAATCTCGATAGTACGGATACTCGCTAATACGGACAACGCGGTAATCCGGACACCCAATTGATTTCTATTGTTGATTCTGTAATCCTGTAACACTTTTATTTACCTCAAATATCCGGACACTCATTTTTATCTGCTTTTTATAAATTATAAAAGTTTAATCTAACTGTGTAAACTAAATCAAATATTAACAATGGCACCTATAAATAAGAAAACACGTACAATCTAAACGATGGAAAAAAATTCTAAACAAATTAAGTCAAGGAAAGTCGCTTCGTCAACTGGCAGTGAACTTCAACGTAGGCAAATCTAGAATTTCTAAAAAAAAGAAACAAAACTTCGCCAAATGAAAATTACAAATTTCTTTTAAAATCACCAAAAATGTGCATAACATACTAAAAATAAAATTGTTAAGCAAAAATAATTTGAGTTCAATAACAAATACGTTTCATTGGTGTTCAGTAGAATTTTTATCAATTTTTTTGTAATCTTGGTAATCCGGACTTTTCGATATTTCGGACAGTGCCTGGTTTTTAATTGTCCGGATTATCGAGAGTAAACTGTAGTAGGTTTTTCTATTTAACACAGAAAACCACTGAAAAATATTAAATTAAATTAAATTAAATTAAATATTAATAAACTACTAAATATTAGCAAACAGATTTCGAATGTGGTTGTCGTTTCAAAATATTATATCGGGGTTTAATTTGAAGATGCCTAAAGGCATCAATATGCATTTGAGGGTTAAGTGATCTTTGTCGTAGAGCGTAGCTCTTAAACAAAATTTACAGAGTGTTGAAAAGATGCAACTTAGTAGAGTAGGAATTTTATTTTTAAATATTATGTATAAGTATAGTAATTTGTATAATTTGTATACGGAAAAGGGATTAGTTTTTCGAGGTGTGGGTATTATCAAAACCAAGGTGAGATTAGGTTATGGCAGCTAGACTCAATGGTGCATAGTACTGCCGCATACGTCTGACGTTATCTTATCAAAATCAAGCTGAGATATAAAATGGCTTTTTGAAACACAGACTCCTGCGAATCGAGTCAATGCACAATTACAAATTATTTTTTGGTACTTTACATATGATTTCTTTGATATTTTGCAAAAATATTTAAACAACACACACTGCCCGTATGTGGTTGTTTTACAGATTAGGAAAGAATTGTTTTTATATTGGTATATCTTTCCTAGACTTGGAGATTCCTATTCATATGTTCTATGCTCTTCGCAATCAGATTCATAAAACTATTTCATAATTAGCGTTTTTTTAGATTCAAATATTCTATGTTACGTATAAGCTGGCAGCTGACTAAAACTCACAATAAACTTTGCTTCTCACTCCGTTTTATAACAATACAAAAAATGTATTACATGTCCAAAATTGCCTATTACCCTACACTACAAAGTGACTCTAGAGTCTAGAGTCTAGACCGTCGTTATGGCGCTGGTATCGAATTCTATGTCGTATTGCTCTAAGATTTGTGTAGTAAATGGATTTGTGATGGCTGTATTTTTTTGGGTGACCGTGTTGCGACGGTGATTTTTAGTGCTAATGCTGCCGGTTGCGGTGTTGGGAGTGTTGGTGGACTCGTTAATATCGACTGAATGAAAATCATTATCAAAATCATGTTCGAGATCGTGTGCGTAATCGTTAGCAGCAACAAAATCAACGGAATTGCTGGTTGAATGGACGGCATTAATGGAATTGGGAGGCCCATCCACATCTTCGCTATTTATGCGTAGGCGTGGCATTTCTGGTCGCATTCTGCAAACCGAATCGATTCATTTACATTATATAGTAAATAACAAAAAAAGACATTTACAGTGAATTAAAAAAGTACATGTACAAGTTGACATTATACAAGTGTACAGAATGTATGTGTGTGGCAGTATATAGTATATAGACAAAAGTGTTTGTGGTATATAGGTACACATAGGCATGTACAGCATGTATAGGTACATACATATACACATATGTATGCGACGTTGGTGTTGTCAGCTTGGTTAGACGGTAGGCTTACGCTGCTTTCAAGTGGTCATCTGTGTTATTGGGTTTCATGGTCGGTGACAACCTACAACGACACCAACGCCTGCACATATGCATACGATGTGTGCATTACCCTCACAACACAAACACATAAGACTGTACAAAGGCAAATTGATGACTACTACATTAATAATTGTTTTTTAGGTTTTAATTCGGTGCAGTTTTTATGGTGTTATGGTGCATTTTTTCAACTTAAACGTACGTTTACATAGATTTGCAGAATAATATAGTTTACATGTAGGAATGCTATGAAATTTTCACTTACTTGGCCAATTCGCGTTGCAAATTGTCCATCACGTCCATGCAGTGCTTGTAGTAGCGCACCTGCGTCTCTACGAACGCATGCAAGTGACGCAAGTGCGATGCCTGTGATGTGCTGATGCCATCCAGCAGCAATCGTGTAATTTCCGCCTGGCGATCGAATTCGGCCTGAGCGACGCGCAAGTCACGTTCAGCCTACATTTAAGATGGAACATCGTATTAGTGGTTGTATGTTACATTCACATTTAAAGTTAGAGTCGGATGAAAGTTCTTTTGATAATTGCTACCTGATCCAAAACTGCCTCAGGTGAGACTCCGTCTTTCTACAAATTCCACGAGTATGCAGCGTGTAAGAAGTAAATATGTTAGCAATGTTATCATTGCAAAATGTAATGTTTTGAAACCTAGAATTTGTATTAAAGGCCGCATCTGAATGGCTAATATAAGTGCCCAACCTAACATATTAAAACTTCTACTCCAAAGTCTGCCAAAAACCAATTTCAGACTAGACGATTAGGCAGACTGAAGCAATGTCATTCATGTAAACAATGCTATTCATGTAAAAAATACCACTGATTGTGTGTCTGCTCACACATTTCAGTTCAATGAAACGACTGCGTGCTCTCATTTGTATAGCGATTATGCTCAACTTACAGCCTGTTGTCCCAGCATGCTTCTGGCCTTCTTCACGCGCCCCTTGCACGAATCCAAATCAAGACTGCAAACAAATTACACATCAGATCACAACGATCTTTACAATCTCTCAGCAGAGTGTTGCACTCACCGCTTCGACTCCAGAATGCCGCGTTCCTTGGTTATTGTCTTCATCTCACCGTCCAGAAATTTACGCAGCGGCTGCGTGAAGCAAATGCCCGAGGACGCAATGAAATCTCGCTCGCACTGGCCCAGCTTCTGCTCAGCCTGTCCAACCTTAATCAGCGCCTGACCGTACGGCAAGTCCTGACCGAAATCACCGCCCGCCTCAATCATGTCGAGCGCCAGATGCTCCAGATTGTTTAGGCGCTGCGGCTTCGACTTTTCAATCTTCTCGAAAATGAAATCCTCGATGCGATTCTGTGGATTCGGTACGAGCACCGATTCTGTGTCGCGTACAATTTTCTCCGTCCATGATTTGGTGACGTCGGCGCGCTCGGCCAGATGCTGAAAGTCGGTATCGTATTCGGTGCGCTCGGTGGTGCCCAGCCTCTCTTCTGTGAGCTAAAAAAAAAAACATAACATTGTCAATTTCATGTGTCGCAAGTGCAACGGCAACAATGACAAAAACACAAACAATAGTAAGTGGTCAACGGCAGCAGCGTTGCGAGAATGGAGACAACAAAACAAATAACAAAATGTTGACATAATCAAGTGCACAAACAAGCGCACGCACGCCCAGCGTCAGCAGCTAATCGACCCATCACCACCCAAAAAACCATTCACCCACCCACTCGCCACTCGCTGTCCTTACCTGCACCACTCTGGAAAACGTACTGCCCGCCTCCTTGACGAGATTTTTTACATTGAAATTTGGCAAATTTATATTCATTCTAGCAATTTGCGTTTTTCACTCGGCGCTACTCTGCAATGTTTTGTTGCCGTCGGCGCTAGTTTGGTGCGATTGCGGCTGGTTTGTTTGTTGATTTACTTGATTTGAATTTTTTTCCCTACGCAAGCGAAGCAAATTGAATTGAATTTTCCAATAAACTACTCTCTCTCTGATAAGATGCCAAACGCAGTCCACATGTATAAATGAATTCCAATAAGAAAGTCGCCATTCCGAATTCGGAAACTGAGCAAATTCCGCATAATTTCGGTGAAAATGCTGTCAAATCCTTCTACAGAGTTGCATTATGTGCTCGGTCATGTAAATTATGTTGCTGTTGATTTAAATTATTTAGAAAATTTTTGTACGAACGAGTTTGATTGAGCGAGCATGTCATTGGAAGAAACTTATATAAGTTATATAAGTTCTTGTAAAAGATTGCGCATATAATCACTTCCAGGACTTGATTTAAGTAATGAGTTACTGTTCAAAAATAATTATATATATAACCAACTTTTTTACTTTGTTTTTTGTTAGTAAAAGTCCATTTTATTAAAGGGAAAAATTCAAATATCGAAAAAAAGTAAAAAATATTTATTGAAAAGGGATTGCTAGTCTTGCGTTTTCCTTATTCCTTTTCTTAATGTTTGCAAAAATAACGTCTCGTTGCCTCGTTTAACTGCTTCTGACAAGAATAAAAAAATAAAATTTTAAAAGTGGAAAATATGACTTTGGTTAGATATATACCAAAAAAAAAATACATTTACATTACTTACCAAATAATACTACCATCTGCTTCTTATTCTTCTGCAACTTCTGATGCAACCTCTTTGCAGCATTGATGAGAAGGACTGAATGAATCCTCTCAAATTTTTGTAAATGAATTTTCACTACTTTCTTCATATTCGTAATAAACCTCTTCTTATAATTTATAAATTATAATTTAATTGCTCTCACGATTTTATTCAGTTGACCACTTGACACTTCAAACTTTCACACACGAATGACTACACGCATGTTTCAGCGGTATCTATTTTCTTAAATTTGTTTGATTGCTGCGTAAATGACAAATTAATTGCAGTTTACACATTACTTGTAAGTCATATATGTCGTCAGCATTCTTTCATTACTCTTTGCATTACCAGTAATCAGTCAAACAACTATCTTACTCATTGCATTACAAGTAAGCGAAAGAATAATCTAGAAATGAGTCATTACTGTAATGTATATCATTCCACATAATCGATTAAATAAGCTGTTAGTCGTTGCTCGAGCATTTCTGTAATGCATTATGTGAGCAGTTACCATCGCAAGGTGTTGCAAAAGTCGTCAACATCTTTGTTGGGTAAATGAATGACCGCATAATTGTCATGTTGTCATATGAAATGCAACTCTGTTGAGGAAAAGTTATCGGCAGTTGTGCTCCAATAGCAGTGGTGATATCTGAAGGAATTTAGAAAAGCGCGCGTCAGTTGTTGTTCGAAGTAAGATTAGGTTGAAATTTACTAAACTAGAACTGAACAAATAAAATTAAATAATGCGACCTGTCCACAAGCCGGGCCCGAAGTCGCGCACGCGGCATCAAAAATCGGACTATAGACCGCAAGCCCCAGATCTGGGCGATACAGATGACAGCGAGACGTCAAGTTTCCAGTCACCCACCCGCGATTCAAATCAAACAGATTACGGACTGGAGTTCAGCAGTCGCCAGCAACGGACTACAAGAACCAGCATAATAACACAAGAGGTATTAGCAACGCCGTCACGCAGATCCGAAGGAGTTTCTGGCACTGGTGCTGGAACCAGTGCGGCTGCAACTCTACCGGCGCCAGTAGTTCCGAGACGTCGCAAACAAAGGACGCCAATGAATATACTTTTTCAACGAGAAGTCAGAGAGCTGATGCAGAGAACGGATTTTATGATACCGCGCCAGCCATTTTCACGTTTGGTGCGCGAGTTAATGATGCAATCTTCGTCAACCGTGACCCACATCCAAAAGTCTGCGCTAGAGGGTCTGCAAGAGGCAAGCGAAATGTATTTGTCGCAACGGCTGCAAGATTCCTATCTGCTGACGCTGCATCGCGGTCGCGTGACGCTGAGTGTTAAGGACATGCAGCTAGTGGATATTTTACGGTCGAACGGCAACACCTAGTCGTAGTAATCATAAGCGTAAAGTTATGTTTGAATGTTGGAATAATAATTAAGGACAGATTTTGATATCGGCTCTTAAGTTCCCTAAGTTACCCATGAACCGATGTAATAAACGACATTTGTTGAATGATATCTTAGTAAATAGTATTGTAATAATAACGCCGAAGTGAAATTATTTGAATTTAATCAACTCAACTCAACAAATGTATACAATATTTTATAATTTTCATAAATTTGTAGCCGCAATCACTACATTTGCAAAATAAATATGAAACTAAATTTGTTATACTCCCTTTAAGTAAAGTACAAGTACATTTTTTATGACTTAAAGCAGTTTAAGAGAATTTCAATATTCGAAAGCCTAGCGCGGAAAATCAGAATCCTGTATCTGCTTTCCTTCAAGGCCAGCGCCTGGTTTAGACTGTGTTTTTGTTTATTTATTTTTTTCAAGGAAGGAGTAGATTGTTTGTCAAAAACTCTTTTGGTATAAATGTTTTATTGTTTGAACATGTAAACAAAATTTTCTTTTGTCCGCTGTTACAAAATGGCCGCCGTATCGCGGCGTGAAGTTGGGGTTCATTTTGCATGGTTCCCAGCGTGCAGTTCGCAAATCTCCTCAGATCTGAAAAAATCGAATGGCATTCTGTTAAGAACTAATGTGTCTGTAAACTGAACCTAAATTGAGTGAAAAGTAATGAAAATTTCGGAAATGGTGGCATAAGTCGGAAAATGGTACTTTTTGTGGGTACGCTCACAATGAGCGTACTTTTTTGGTTTGTTTAACGATGTGCCTCAAAATGGTCCAGTTTACGCGAACACATCTGAAGAGTGTGTGTGCCAATTTTTATTAAATTCGATTCATAAGTTTACGAGTAATGATGTGAACCGATGGAAAAAAACCTAACTTTTCAGGAAACGAGTTTAAAGTTTCGGAGGCGGAGGAGTTGTAGGCGGAGCGCGGTGCTTTGTTCCTGAATTTGGGCGTGAAGGAGTTCGAGTAGAGACAAAATATTTTAGGACATAATTCCAAACATATTAAACTATCATATTCTGGAAAAAAAAAATTTTCAAAAATTTCAAATTTCTAAATCAGGCGCTGGCCTCAAAGCCCCGGTTTGCCCCGGGTCTAAACTGTTGGTTAACTCCAGAGCACAATAAGAAGGGCCATTTCGGCCTCAAAGTGGAAGTGCGGTTTGTGTCGCATATACCTTTCCCTACTTAACCTAACACGGTATTTTCTCCTTTTTATCAAAGAAAGACAGATTTCCTAATTGAAACCAATTCCATGAAAGAAGTGGTGGATATTTATTCATAGAGTGCAATGTTGCAAAAAGCTTTGTGCTCCGGGTAGTAGAAATCGTGGAGATATCCTGAAAATATGACTTGCATCATCGAGTATTGGCTTCTTGGCTATTAATTTTAACCAATTATAGAAAATTGATTACTTTTGAAGAAATCAAATAAAGGATTTCATTGAATAACATCACTTGATTTCTCTGTGTCGCATACAAAAGAAAACCATTATGATAAAAAATACTTGAATCTGGAAGCCAAATTTCAACCACTTCCAAGATATGAAAACACATTTTGATTTATTATTTTTTTTTTTAAGTTTTCTTTGCTATATATTTACTTGTATATAAATTTATTTATATGGAAATAACACTTACATAATCATTTTGATTTTAAGTTGATTTCTCATCATTAATTTAACATACTTTCAAAAAATAGAATTAAATATTAGAAAAAACTGTGATGTTCAAAAGTTGTTTGTTATTGTAGGTGAAGGGAAATAATACACAGAAATATCTCAAAACAAATATGAACAGAATGCCTTAATGTTTACGTATAAATAAAATAAATTTGTTCTTACTGTATTTATGTATACCCGCCTATATAAAGAATTTATTGATTGAATTTTCATAATTAAATCTTTTGCATTAATTATTTCTCAAATAATTTTTAATAATAATTTTTAGCTTTCTTGTATCAGAAGTCACTGTATTGTTTATTTCATTTTTGTCTTTTTTCATTTGTTCTTTATATCATAATGTTGATGTATGTATATCAATTGTAATTATCATAGATTATGCTATTAAATTTTATGTTAGTTTATCGCTTGGAATTTCGTGGGACATTGTGCTTTATGCTGTGTCCCGGTTGCGTGCCTTGCGGTACATTGCCATTATGTAATGTTAACATTTATTGTAGTCAATATTAATTATTTTAAATAGTACAAAAGTATACTTTTTAAAAGCTTCTTCATTATCATCTTCCACATATTGGTTTATGTCATTTTCGTTTTCTAATTTCAAAACGTTTGGTAAAACATAAGTTTTCAATGGCATTCTCAAAGATAATTGATACTTTAAAAAGCAAAGTCAAAGAGTGCTCTAGAAATTACAACAAGAAACTTTCCTAAAACTTTAATTGGAATGCTTCAAAAACTTCAGGTTGTGCTTGTGGCAGACTCGCACCGCAATTAGCCTCCTACAGTATGTGCTTTAAATGCAAAGCTGCATTTAAACATAAAATACAATATATGCATACACATAGACAGGAACTTACTGTTGCTTCACATCATTACTATGGCAAATAGTTACTTTAATTAAATTCAATATAAAAAACATGCTTGTTAAAATAATCACCCGATAAAATTGTGCGATTTTAATACGATCTTATTGCAAGCTCATCTGCGCACACTAAGGTTCTTGAAAGGGTTTTTAAAAAGATGATTTGTGATGGCGTTTGGAATGTGTTCGTAAGAAATGATTGTTGAGGAATGTTCTGAGAAATTACCATATTAAGTACATGACTGGAAGCTTTACTTTCGAACGGCAAATTTTCGCAATTCAAAAAGTTACACTGCGATATTTTAAGTAAAGGCTTTCTAAAGTATCAATTATTTATAAAATGTTTTTCTGTGAAATTTTCATATTAGAAAAAACCACAAAAGTTTTAAAAAAAATTATTTACTATTCGCTTAACATAGTAAATAAAATAAAAAACGAATGAATCAATCCCAACTTATGAAAAACATTAAATTATAAATTTCTACTACACTACAACACATCTCCGCATATCCGACACCACACCAGATACGACCGCACTACATAAGTGCTCGTTTGCTTATTCACTGTCGATATTGAGGCCAACACGTTTCTCCTCCTCCAGCATGGCGTCCAGCTCGTCGGTTAGGTTGGCCAGCATGTTTCCAATGTCATTGAGCACATTCACGGACACCTTTTGCTGCCCTTGACCGACTACGTTACTCGCACTTGGATCGCTTCCAGTAGCAGCAGCAGCAGTAGTGTCAGCGGTACCACCCTCGACGCCCGCTCCACCGCCGCTGGGTGTGTGCAAGTCCGCTGTTGTGGTTATAGTTGTGGCGGCTGATGCAACAGCGTAACCGATGGCGGGCGAACTGGCGGCGCAGGATGTGGCATCGCTCGGTGGATACTGCAGTGTGGGCGAACGCAGGAGTACAATGCCGCCGCCGCCGCCGCCACTGCCAGTGGTGGCGCCTGCGCTACCGCCGCTCGTATTGCTGCCAATGCTGTCGCTACGTATTAGCGAGGCGTCGTGCAGTGACGCTGACGACTTAAGCGAGTGGAACGAGTGCGCTATGTTGGCAATGGTGTTGGTCGATGATGACGACGAAGACGACGATGAGGAATGCAAATGAGGGGTGCTAGTCTGCTGTGGCGGTTGGCCAGCCATGTCTTGACGATTAAGGAGACGCTGCTTGATGGTGCCCGTGTTCTCGTTGGCGAATGGAATGGTATCGATGGAATCGATGCTGGAATTTGACTGTAAGGAAAAGGCAAAGCACAAATATTTGAGCAATTGCAATCAGTGTTCACAGCGCAATCGTTGATTGTACCTTATTGTCATGGAATTTTTCACAGTGTATTTCCGCTGTTGTCTGCTGTATGGTGGCATAGTTTGCATAAATGGGCTGCGGTGCAGGTTGCTGTTGCTGCTGATGCTGCAGATAGGCCGCTGCAGCGGCGCTATGGTGATGCAAAGGCATGCCGCCAGCTCCAGCGCCACCGCCATAGTACAAGTTTTGCGCCACCGGATGCAGCGATGATTGTTGCTGCTGCTGCAGTTGTTGTGCGCTGTCCGTGCTCAGCGTGCGCGAGTTGCGTATGCTGCAATGACGACGCGGCGGCTCGGGCGCGATTTTTTTGTTACTCATAGGGCTTCCAGCTAAGTACGGCTGAAAAAAGAAGCAAGCAATAATTCAATTTTAAATAATTAAAATTGTGCATGCCAAAGAAGTCGTTCTATTTAGTACGTACTGCATTCAAACCGGAAGGATCCATCACACCAGCGCCAGTGACTGCGCCGCCCACATTAGCACCGACACCGACACCAGCTGCACCGCCACTACCCAAGCCGGCCGCATGGCAGACATACTCGGCCGCCGCAGCGTTCATGTAGTGATGATGCTCCAGCGGCGGCATGCTGTTCAGCACGGCGCGCTGCAAAATGCCTCGCTGTTGGCGTGGCAGCGTGCCGCCACCCTCCTCGTACATCAGCTCGCGCGCAGCATCGTTGGTGGGAGTGATATCGCCATCATCATAGGAACGACGCCAAGACTGTGCGGCGAGCAAAAACAGAAAAGCAATTTCAAATTATCTGCGCCAAAATTGAACAATCTTAGAAAACTCACCATAGCGGCGGGATTGCTAAGCAATCGGGCGCCAGCAGCGCCACCCATTAAGGCTGCCTGATGTTGTTGATGCTGTAAATGCTGCTGCTGCAACGCCTGCTGATGCTGTTGCAGTTGCGATGGGTGCGCAAAGTGGCCATAGTCTGTGGTGGTGTAATGGCTGAAGGTCAAATGGCTGCGTGTGCTATTATCGTGTATGTCCTCGAGCGACTCCAAGCTCTTGCCGCGCGGCTGGCGCACCTACGAAGGCAGAGACAACATTTAGAATTCATCAGTGTAAAGGTGAAGTGAAAATGTTACAGGTAAGCAATATTAAAGCAGAAACTGTAATAACTAAAAATTGCTCCTAAGCGCGCAGCAAATGTCAGCCTGCTTCCTCTCACCTTTATGAGAACCACATCATTGCCACTGCAGCACTCGTGATTGCTGCCAGTGCAGTAGTACGCGTCCGCGCTGGGAGAGGCGTAGATACGCGAGTCATCCCAAGAGACGCGCGTGGTGGGCATGTAAGTGGGCGTTGTAGGTAATGGTATGGCATTTGGCCACACTTTGCGATAGTCCTGGGTTGTCAATTGTTCGATAGTGTGTTATATGTTGTTAACGAAAAGTCAACCAAACGCATAAAATGATAATTGAAAAGAAGAAAAAAGATTAAAAAAAATTATAACACCAACCGAGTAAAAGGAAAGTAAATACAAAGTAGGCATACATAAATATATAACGAATGACAATGATGAAAAATATCCATAATCAAATGATTTAAATATGAACTGAATTTCTAGCTTGCAAATTTCCCGATCGAGCTTTTTATGAAGGTTTTATCAAAGTTACCTGTTGCTGGTAGGCATTTAGTCCACCGGGATTCCATTTGCCGCTAATAATGTCCTTTACACGTTTAATGGCCAGCAATATTTTCTTCTGATGACCCAACTTCACGATGCCAATGTCTTCCAAGTCTTCCCAAGTTACTTGCGTTACATCACGTACGGTTTTATAATTTTGATCCAACAGTGGTTGAATGTACTCTTCGAGACGCAACAGCTGTAGCCATTCCTCAATGGAACCCTGTAAAAAATAAATAAACTGCGTTAGGAGCATTTACACATTTTAGAAGATGGAAAAAATGACAATAGAAATTTTCATAAATCTTTAATATTTGTAGAAATGTTTGATTTTGTTGTGATTTTCTTTTGTTGCACCTATTTATGATTTCTGATAATTATTGAGCAAAACTCATTTCAGATCTTTGCATTTTCTTGTGTAAAAACGTCATAACTAAAATAGTGTCCGACTAAATATTCGAAACCAAAGCTTTTAAAATTGCAAAGTATATTGCATTTTGATTACGTAAAAGGCTGCGAAAGTGTTTATTAAAATTTTTAAGGAGAGTATTTTGCTTCTATTAAATTTTCTATTATTATATTTGCCATTTAGTTTTTGTTAAGAAACTTTGAATTTCTTAAACAGAATTTTAAGGCAATTGAATGCCTTTTTATTAGTACTTAAGTAAGTAAGTTAGTTGGTATTATATTTTAAAGGAAAATATACATTATTCGTTGGTTAAATGTACAAATTCAATCAATCAAAACATCCATCTTTTTTATGGATAGTAAAAGAAATTCGATATTTCTATTGGTGGTTTTAATAAATTGGTTCCAAAGATTCGGGTTCGATTTGGTGTAATGTTAGAAAAATTACTATAACTTGGATTCGGTTCGGTTTTAAAACTCGGCTTCAGTCGAACACTAATCATAACCGATACAGTAACATAAATAATTGAACTTTATTATTTTGTAATATTCTAGTTTTATTCCAGATGGTCTGTTAAAATTTATTTTTGGTTTGACTGGATTATAAATAAATAAATAAAAATTATGTATTAATGAGATGCATTTGTTCTTTGAAAGTTTTGACACTAGAAAGACCATTGCGGTCATTTTAACGGCTTTTCATTTTTCAATATATTTGTATTTTCTTTAGTATCTCTATCAACTTTTGCTTTGATTACTTTAATTTTTTTATCGGGTTCTATAATTAGTTCTAAAACTAGGGTTCTACAATTACAATTTACGAAATCCGAAGCGTACTTTTCGAGATATCAGCGGGCGAGGGGGCATGACTCCGCTCATACAACCCGAAATTTTAATATACAATAACTTCGGAATTATAAGTCGGATAGCATTTAAATTTTATATACCGTCGTTCCATAGATGTGTCAGTCTATTGATAAATTGTATGGGCATTGAACAAATGGCGTGGCACATTTTTTGTGAATCCAATTTTTCGCCTAACTTTGGGACTGTAAGTCGGACATCAATGAAACTGGGTTGCACCCTTCAACTGAAAGAATGGGTTGGGCATTGCGAGGTTGGGGCGAGGCACTGCCCTTACAGTGTTATATGAAGAAATTTACTTCAAAATGTTTTGTGTTTGAATATTTCTAACAAACTCGGCTAAATTGAAGCAAAACATTTTCATAAATAAAGAACGCATAAAATAATAAATGAAATTTCCATTGCAGCCACCACTATGCAAAGCTTTGAGCTGCATGAACAAGCGCTGTGCCAGGCACTACGGAATTTATCATTTCATTTAATTGAAGATCATTAATTCTAATATTTCCAAGTGTTTCGCTCTCATTGCTGGCATCCGTGCAGCTGTTGTCACAAAGATTAGATGATCTTCCGAACATGGAGTATTTACTTTAACAAAATTTTCAAGTACATCGAAGGAAATTGATACGGCAAACTTTTGTGTTGGCACTGAGTTCCAAATAGACTGTGGTGCAAATTGATAAAGTCAAAGCGAGCAAAAAGCAGTTTAAAGCATGCTGGAGAACAGCTAAAGTCAACACGAAAAGCGAATAGATTCTCAATTATCTATAATTGGTAAGCATAATCATGCTTTAACAACGACAACAACAAGCACAAACAGCAACTCGAATTGATAAACTGCTGAAACTGAACGCGCACGTACAGCGTTGTGCGTTCGAAACACAAAAATTGCCCATGAACTACTTTATTACATAGTTTATGAAAAAATAAATAAATAATAATAAAAAAAAAATAAAAATAACAAGCAGATAATGAGGGGCAATGAACAAGCGAGTAGCTATGCGTCGACTGGTTGAAGACATTCAACATACTTGTGCGTACAAGTACCCATGTGGGTAATTAACTCAATCAAAATACGTCAAAACCAATTTGAATATTTTAGTTTTTTTAAAATACTAAGAAAATTGAAGACCATTGCACTGCTATGTTAACACGACCACGAATATTGTTTAAAGCAAAACAACAGAACCATAGAGCATTTACAGTAGACAGCTAAAGCTGGTTTTATTCGAAATGTTGTTTGCAATGCTTGGGGGCAATTTTTCAAAATAAGTGCCAACAACATGAAAACTTAAGCAAAATCCATTAGAAAGAACGGCTTAGGCAATATTTTTGAAACAAACATTGTATGAATAGCTGCGTCGGGTAGCTAGAAAACACTAAAAAATATATGACTACCGAGAAAAGCAACAAAAATTCAAAACAATTATACGGTTGCACACCGAACCCTCCTCCCGAAAGGGTTTCTGAATTGGACTTTAAAGCGGCGACCAGTAGTCGGCGCCGGCAACAGACTCAAATGGCAGCAATTTCCGATTCGGCGCCGGTAGATTGCTTTTGTGCTTTGTAGCTGGAAAATTGTTGCCTCATTTCATTTTAACAAGAAACGGCAAAAACAACCAGCGTCAACGTCTGTCATTGAGCCGACTATCCAAGCGAACTTTTGCTTAAGCCATCCATGGGATAGATACGCAACGCAGGTAGGTAGCATATGGCATGACACTAAGTCAACCGACAATCATAACAACAGCCAGAGCGCGAAGTAAGTAATACATAGAAGTAAAACCAGTTTGGTTGCGTTTCTAATTCACAAGAAATGCTGGCGCAGCGGTGCGGTTCGAGTGTTTGGAATTTGTTTTTGTCTCCTTCATTATTCACGATATAAATTTATTTTGGCGTAACCCTCAAGGTCGATGGTTAAGTTGAAGTTTGAGCGCGATTTTTGTATCGCACATACATGCGAGTATGTCTCGATACGCTACACTTGCTCGCACATAAGTACTGGTTGTCAGTGGCTATCGAGTAGCAACATCCTTGAGATGGCAGCGAGAGTATCGTGCAAATTGGTTGGCAATTGCATGCAATAAAATTACAATTTTAGAGGTATTGGAGTTGTTCAAAAAGCAGTTATATTAGTTCTGCTAGGAAGTAAGTAGGCCCCCTTTATGCCAGGAACACTTTAACAACCAACCAACCTTAAAACTATTTAAGTATATACTTAAACCCGCTCTAAGCACTCTTCATAGAAATGTTCCTATGCTATTAAAGTTGGGGCTAGAATATTATGTTGAATACTCACAAATTCTAAAATCATCTTTTCATACGGAGACACAAAGTTAGAATAAATATTTTGAGTGCGTCATAAGATCTGAATAATTATTTAAATATTTAATGGGACGTATTATCCCAGTAGTCGCGAAGAGGTTAAGTAACCAATATTTGTGGGCACTTTGCGATGTGTAGACTTAGTACTCAACTCGCTTAAGTACTCCATCTGCTTAAGTACCTTAAAAATATTGCAATCATAGGTGAGGAAGCGAGTTTTACTATATTTTGTAGGCGATGAAACCAAATACATTTTATAATGGCGTCCTTCTTACTTTTTCTAAGCTTTGTGTAACAATAAGTTAATTATTATTAATTAAAACAAATTATTACACATTGTCATTGGTTTTAAACTGATTGTAGAACGATAAAATGAATGTACGATCGCTTAACCGAAAAAAGATACAAATATTCTTTAATGTGTGATGTGGCGCAAAAAAAATATGATTGTGGTGCTGCTGTTGCGGCTTTCATTGTAATCAAGTAAGTAGTTGACAATGTGTTTGGCCTCTTAGAAGTTATTGATACACTGGTATACAATAATCTGCAGTGACCAATTTTTACTAAATGAAAAATATAAAACTTGCCTCAACACAAGTCGAGTATTTCATCTACTAAGTAATGCTTTGTTGCTAAAATTATTTTGTTTAAAAAATTGCCAAAACAGCTGTCGAAATGAAAAATAGCTGAAAGGGCTCAACTTTTGATGGAAAATTAAACTCGTGTCGTTAAAAAAGTTATCGAATTATGAGTCCAATAACTAAACTATTTACAATAATAAAACATATTTCAAGCAACAGCAAGTTTAGTAGTTGAGGTAGTAGCAACTGATGTCTACTATTTACAAGCTGCGAGTAGAGCATCATCTATTCGAGCTTGACTGCACTGGCATAAATTAGCTTTTTTTGTTTTGGTTTGGTTTTTTGCAGACTTGGCTATAATTTTTTGCAGCAAAAATATAAACAAAGAATGCTTTCTATTTGTCGATCATTATTCAAATAAGATAATAATCACAACAATCAACAAAATAAAAATAGTATTAATGGAGAGAAAATTAGTATTTTTACATAAGTATGTAGAAAATTAACATTTTACATATTTATGAGCATTGAGTCGAGAAACAAAAGTTTCAAATTGTGCGAATAAATTAATGGTCACTCAATCATTGGCAGCTAATTATATCAACTCAGCTGGTATTATCAGATGGAAAGTTAAAGGAAATGACAACATTTTTGTAAAGCATGAAAAACTAAAGAGATTTAATAATGTTTTTTGGCTAGTAGCTGCATTTAAATGTGGTTATTTCAATTGAAGATTTACAACAATAAATTCGTGTACCTTCAATCAATTTTTGCTGGTGTAGAGTTTTAAAATTACACTTCTTGTCATGAATATAATAAATTTACATAAAATAAAATTGTATGTAAATACATTTCTGGGCAGAAATAGATGTGGGTTAGAGGAGGTTTAATTTGGAACGTGCAGACACGAGCAAGACATTGCGATACCATCAGAAAGACAAGCTGCTATCAAAGCACTAATCTCCTAAGAGATAACTATCTATCTATCTATCTATCTATCTATCTATCTATATATCTATCTATCTATCTATCTATCTATCTATCTATCCATCTATCTATCTATCTATATATCTATCTATCTATCTATCTATCTATCTATCTATCTATCTATCTATCTATCTATCTATCTATCTATCTATCTATCTATCTATCTATCTATCTATCTATCTATCTATCTATCTATCTATCTATCTATCTATCTATCTATCTATCTATCTATCTATCTATCTATCTATCTATCTATCTATCTATCTATCTATCTATCTATCTATCTATCTATCTATCTATCTATCTATCTATCTATCTATCTATCTATCTATCTATCTATCTATCTATCTATCTATCTATCTATCTATCTATCTATCTATCTATCTATCTATCTATCTATCTATCTATCTATCTATCTATCTATCTATCTATCTATCTATCTATCTATCTATCTATCTATCTATCTATCTATCTATCTATCTATCTATCTATCTATCTATCTATCTATATATCTATCTATCTATCTATTTATCTATCTATCTATCTATGTATCTATCTATCTATCTATCTATCTATCTATCTATCTATCTATCTATCTATCTATCTATCTATCTATATATATATCTATCTATCTATCTATCTATCTATCTATCTATCTATCTATCTATCTATCTATCTATCTATCTATCTATCTATCTATCTATCTATCTATCTATCTATCTATCTATCTATCTATCTATCTATCTATCTATTTATCTATCTATCTATCTATCTATCTATCTATCTATCTATCTATCTATCTATCTATCTATCTATCTATCTATCTATCTATCTATCTATCTATCTATCTATCTATCTATCTATCTATCTATCTATCTATCTATCTATCTATCTATCTATCTATCTATCTATATATCTATCTATCTATCTATCTATCTATCTATCTATCTATCTATCTATCTATCTATCTATCTATCTATCTATCTATCTATCTATCTATCTATCTATCTATCTATCTATCTATCTATCTATATATCTATCTATCTATCTATTTATCTATCTATCTATCTATATATCTATCTATCTATCTATCTATCTATCTATCTATCTATCTATCTATCTATCTATCTATCTATCTATCTATCTATCTATCTATCTATCTATCTATCTATCTATCTATCTATCTATCTATCTATCTATCTATCTATCTATCTATCTATCTATCTATCTATCTATCTATCTATCTATCTATCTATCTATCTATCTATCTATCTATCTATCTATCTATCTATCTATCTATCTATCTATCTATCTATCTATCTATCTATCTATCTATCTATCTATCTATCTATCTATCTATCTATCTATCTATCTATCTATCTATCTATCTATCTATCTATCTATCTATCTATCTATCTATCTATCTATCTATCTATCTATCTATCTATCTATCTATCTATCTATCTATCTATCTATCTATCTATCCATCTATCTATCTATCGAAAAGACGAAAATAAGTTTGTATTACAACTTGTGTTGAACTGAATAGATCTTTTAATACCAATATCCAATACTTGAAAAGGAACAAATTTTTGTAGTATTTTACATTGTTTCTCATTCGCCCTATGCAATTTTTTCGGCTACCTTTTGAGCGCGGCTTCCAAAAGCGTGGATTTCAGTCGATTTTAGGTATTGCCAAAACATGTACAATGTTGGCTGATTGCACATTTACATTCACACTCATAAAAAGCCAACATTTAGTGCCAAATCAAAATTCTTGTTTTGTTTTGTTGTGGTGGTAGCTCGATACGTTCGGTCAAGTTTGATTTCGGTTAAAGATGTTGATGGGCACACAAATGAGCACACATACAAATGCATTTGCGTAGGGGTACATATATTTATATATATATATGTGTGCGAGTGTGAATGGAGGTATAACTTTCTATTCGTGATCAGCAAGTAAATTGAGGACATTTGGCAATTGTTGTTCTGCTCAATGGTTTGTTTTTATCTGTGTATCAAAAAATCAAAGCGACAGCTTATTGTTAATTTTCGATTGTTGATTGTTGCACAGATATTGTGTGCGCTGAGTGGGGTATGACAGCAAGTAGTAGTAGTCCAGTATGTGCTGGAGTTCAGTTACCCGACAGATTGTAATGATGAGCTGATTTGGTAATAGTTCTAGTGTGGGGGTTTTGATTTTTCAGCGATTTTTTACAAAATAAAACAGCTTTTTCATTAAGTTTCTGAAACTCATTAAACCCTGTGATTGCAGGTCTGAGTCTAATTGTTATTCTAATTGTAGTTTCAAATTCCAACATTTCGCTGACTGCATCTGATGCAAATGGCGCTAAATGATATTCAAAACAATCTTTCAGCTGCGTTTACATATTTTTGTTCAATTTACAAAATGTTTTGATAAATTTTTGATTTATAACCTTAGAGACACGCAACCGGTTTGTTGCATAATGCATAACGATTTAAATAATAACACAAATTAATTATGTATTAAATGAGTGGATTAATAATTTGCAGCTGAAGATATACAAATTTTATGAATAATTAACAAAGCTAAACAGCTAAGCTAATGGAAAAGTAAACACAAACAAAAGTAAATAAAGGTAAAAAGCAGTAACAAACAACACTGCGGCTTTAGTGAAACTTGAAAACCGACTAACGCTGAGGTCATTTGTGTATAAAATGACTATTTATATTTTGCTTTGCTTTCGTTCGTTTGTAAAAATACCTTGCAAAAATTTGTTGAAAACTGGCTTAGGTAATAACCAACAATTGTATGCGGTGTGTATGTAAGTAGATAAGAAAAAATATGGTATTGAACATTTTGATATGGTAATTAAAAACAATTACATGCACAATTTGCTGAGAGTTTGCAAAATTGCCGGAAGTTTTGGAATGCGGTTTTGAGATTTATTAGAAGAGAGATTTATAGTCAGTGTTAGACATGTTTAAAGATACAGTGTACGAATATTGCGGAAAACGGAAAATAACCAAAAATCTTAAGCCAAACAAAATTAAAGCAAAATAGAATGGAGAAATTTGGAAGGTTCAGCGCACAACTTTTGGGCCAATACTGTTTGAAACTTTATTTGACATTCACTGGTTTTTTAACAAACAGATATTTGGAGCATTTTAACCCCCAAAAACTTTCTGTTACTTGCGACACTGCGTGTAGTAATACAATTTTTGTGCATAAAATTAAAATTAAGTGGAATTGCAGACCGATATACTATAATAAAACAGGATATGATATCGTTACAATACATTTTTAAATGCAATCAAATTGTTACTTTGGAAATAAATTGAAATATATCGATTGTTCTACCAGCTTAATTAAATATCAACAATTAAATGCTGTTGTGCATAATTAATTTTTCTCGCCAAGTGGTTCAATATTGCTTCGCTAACAGTCGTTGTCGCCGTCGTCATATATTATTTATTACGCCAAGGGAGTAATTAGTGACAAAGCATTGATAAGTGCGAAAAAAAATACCCACACACAAATAGAAGATAAGCTACAAAACTATGCGTTCAAGCTAATGGCAACGACTTTTGTGCTAAAGTTTGCACTCGGCATACACACACACACACACATGTATGCGGCAGATATTGCAATTTATATTTATATAGGTGCATACATACGGACATATAGTATGCATAGGTACATATTAAGAGGAACTCTTCATACAAAAGATAAGTTAAAGCGTCGACAAATGCTTCACTCTCGGTGCAAGTGTGTGTGGTGGTTTGCGAAAAACAATAATGGATAAATGACGGTTTTTATGTTGATTGCAAAAAACAATACAACACAGCAGTGCCAACAATAAGCAACCACATGTACAAGTACAGCAACAGTACAATGATATGTCTGCGGCAGCAAGTGTTGACATGGCATCATCTTGCCCGTTTTGCGCGCACTGAATGCATAAAGCCACAAAGGCCGCTATGACCAGATACTTTTATTATTATTGTTGTTAATAAGTAAATAAATGAATCAGTATTGTGTCGGCCGCAGGAAACGCGCTCGAATGTAAACAATGAAAGTCACGTAAATGCCAACACCGTTGCTCTATATGCCGCGCACACGTAGACTGATTTAGCTGCATGGGCCGCGCAGCCCACACTCCGCATTCAATAAACGCGCAACAGTCTCGTCGCGACGCGTCGAAAGTCATTAAAAATTGTGCCACGTCTTGACATGCTCGGGATGGAAGCAGTGCCAGCCGTTTTGCAGGTATGAAATTATTATCTATTATGCAGCGACATGTGTATGGCGGCGAGCCGCTTTAAACCGGCAACTAAATAATTACGTTGACAACGTCAAGCACACATTTTCATACCTTCACATTACGTACAAATCTATTAAAGGCTTGTCGCCAATGAACGGTGGCTAATTTCGCCACTGCTTGTATTTCTTAGCGAATTCATAGCAAATCAGGCACGTCGTTAGTTGCCTGACCATATTTCTAATTAATGCAAAAATATTCCATTGCGATGAAACGTAAATGCAAAGCACAACATTTGGCATTACTGTTAAACGTCAAGCCGAGCTTATCGTTATAAAAAAATAACATTCCATCAGCGCGTCGCTTTTTGAAACATTCGCATCCGTCTATGTGTTTAATATATTGACGCTTTTTACTCATAAAATCATATTTTTGTGGTTTGGCATTCCACGTTTGTATATTGATTTGCATACGTTTTATCCAATTAAATCATTTGCCATTCATCAATTCGTATTCTGTTTTTGCGCTTCGCTTTGTATGGTTCGTTCGTTTGTACGGCTGTAGATTTAACGCCTCCACAAAAATGCGCAACGGCAACACGAAAACAAGCCGCAACAGCTCGAAACTTGACTTACCGGTACAAAGTGTGGCAAGTTATCCAACACTTGCAACTTATCGATTCGCTGCTTAATGCGTTCACGATGGTGTGGATTTTTTATGCCAATCGCTGTCAAGTCTTCGGGGGTCATGCGGGCGATTGTTGGCAAATCGTAGCCAGCTGCTATGAACAATTGTGCGTATTCCTCGTACTTCATTTCCATCAGCCAATCAATGATGAGTTCATCGTTGCGCTGGCGATCAACGCTGCCGATCGAGCACGAACTTACGGAACTGCAGCGCGGCGAGGAGAGCGCTCCGCCGGCGCTGCCGCGTATGGAAGCGCCCGACACGCCCGTTAGATACGACGATGCGCGACCCGAGTCTAGGCTGGCCGTGGAATGACGCGAGCCAGAACCAGCTGAGCCCGACGATGAACCGGGCGAGTCGCGACCCGGCGACTGTGTCAAGTCAATGCCCTGATCCTCCTGCAACGCCAGCTGCTGGTGATAGTAGACAGCCGCCTTGTGGGTGAGTGGCTCGCGCAGTGTGGCGCAAAACACGGGCGGGGGACATGGCACTATTGTGGGTGGACAACCGCTGAGCAGCGGATTGGCAGCGGTGGGCAGCAACGCCGGTTGAACAGTAGATTGCTTGGCCGACGTGCTTGAGGCTGACTGTGAGGACTGCGATGTGCCTGACGTTGACATGGCTGTAGTGTAATCAGTTAGTTCATCTGCAATTAGAGGAAAAGTTAAAAATCCAATGCACACATGTGAATGTATGTGTGTGTGTGTGTGACGTACCTTTCATGCGTAAGGCGACCGATGTCTCGCGTGGCAAATTGAAACCGCCCTCCTCGAGCGATGGCGACGATACCATGCTACTCATTGTGATGCCATCGTCCAGCTGCTTGCCAGCTGCACTTGAAATGCTGCCGCCTAAACGATACAACGGTATCTGCTGTTGATAATGCTGTGGCGCGGGATCGCCAGGTATAGCAGGTGGTGGTACCTTCTTAGCCTGTGCGTGCGGCTTCAACGATCGGTGCATGGCAGCGACAATTGAAAGGCAAGGACCGCAGAGCTAATTGGTGGACAACCGGGTACCAACACTGGAATGCAGACTGTAATGAGAAAATTTAAAAATAATTTCAATAAGATTTGATATTGAAACAAGCTATAGGCTATATAAACAAAATCAACAACAAAAATGAGTTAGTTTTTGCTTTGAGCAAGGCGAGCAATGGTGTGAGCCATGCATTGTGACGCATGAATTGCATGCACGAGATTTACAATAAAACAGTTGTGCACAAAACATCTTGTTATTTGCTCATATAGTGATTTTGAATAGTTTGCAAGTCAGTGCTATAAAGTGAGTATTATCTGGACAAAATGCATTACTTTTATAAACGAGTATGACTGTACGGAAATGCCAGTTGAGAATTTTTTAATTGGAGTTCGATATGTGCTGAAATGTATTTCAGGTTTTTAAATTGAATTCTAGTCTGAAGAGTAGTAGAGAGTTCTTTATGAAATCCTGGCATTGAGTTCCTTTTAAACTTTCAAACATAGTGAAATAAATAAAGTGAACCAGATACTGACAACTCTCTTCAATCGGCTTGCTTATTTTATGTCACTATGAACAAACTTGTCAAATACTAAACTCTTTTTGTTCAAAAAATAATTTTTATTTCCCAGAGGCAGAACGTCTGCAGCATAGTAAAATAAAAATTACTGAAATGCCGAAGGAATCGTCGCACTATGTAGAACTGCTCATGGGGGCACGATCCCTATGTATTCAGTACCTTTAAATGTGCAGCAAAAAAGTAAGTGGGAAAGTGTTTGTAATTAGAGTCCGACCGATTAATCGGCATCGGCTAGTATCGGCCAATAAAATTGGTATAAATTGGTAATAAAAATAATCGGCATCGGCCTTTTTTGGCCGATGATGCCATCGGCCTATTTTTCTGCTTTCATTTTTTTGTTTTCATTTTTTGTACCAACGGGTTCTTATACCCCTTTTCAGTAATGTATTTTTAGATACTGTTTAATATAAATGTTTCCTAGAAATGTTTTTTTTAAACTAGGTATTCTTAAAAACACAGATTTTCTCGAAATGTCTATGCATTTCGTCTCTTAATGTGGATATCAGAAGAAGGGGCATTTAATTTTTCAATCTTATCCTTCTTTTTTAATTGGAAGCATTTTTTAACAGGCTTTTTATTTTTTCCAAATTTGTTTACTGACTTCTTCCCACTGCATCTGTACAACGGGTCGCAATTTGAGAGTACAAATTTTAATATAAAAATAATAATTCTAAGTTGAAAAAAAACTCTAAATTCGCATGCAATATTTACGTCACTATTTTTGTTTCTCTCTCAGTGGATAAAGGTGATATATTATTTTTTTTAATATATGTTAATGTATTAGAATTCTGAATTCTCTTGTTATTTTATTTAGTTTTTAATTATTTCTTCTCTCGTTGTTATTTAGTTTTTAATTATTTCTTTTCTCGTTGTTTTGTTAATTTGTGATGAATATTACAAACAATATGTAATAGTTCCTTTTGTTATTTTATAAAATAGACTGTGTTTTTGATTCAATTCATTCGTGTTATTTTTTCTATGTAATCGGCATCGGCATCGGCCGATTTTCGCCCTTTCGGCCGATTAATCGGCATCGGCAAAACTCGCCCTTCCGGCCGATTAATCGGCATCGGCCAAAAAATTTGGTATCGGTCGGACTCTATTTGTAATACTGAGTTCGGCACACATGCGTTCGATAACAGCAAACTCAAACGGGTTAATTCAAAACGAATTGACGTGAAAAAAATTCTCAAAGCAATTGACATTTTTTAAGGGTGCTGCTCCCTTCTGGTTCACTTTATTTATTTGACTCTGGTCTGAAGAGTAGAAGAGAGTTTTTTTGTGAAATCCTGGCATTTGGTTCCTTTTTAACTTTCAAATTACATTACAGAAAGTCCAACAAACCATAACTGCTGACGATGCAACCGAGTATTTTGTTGAAAACTATAGCTTTAAGACATTTAAATTTTAACCGAATCAGCTGTTGATTGGTTTCCAGCAGACTTAGCAGTTGTCTCTACCAAAATAGAGCAATAACATTTTCTTTTCAAAAACAATTTCTAGAAATGGTGAAAACCACTATTCACTAACCACTATGATTACAATACAAACAAACAATACATTCAAGATGAAATGAAATTTTAGTAAAAGCCATTTCAGATTATACAAGTTTTCAGTATATAAAAAACGAATCTGTTTGTGTGACGAAAACTTGTTCGGCCCGGAAAGTGCATACGGAGCACCGCCTACATTCCGATTTTCTGACACAAAAACTCGCCTACACATCCCAAAAACAATTAAAAATACGCGCTGTAGTAGCTGGAGAAATGGAATGAAATGTCAATACACTCGTGAATGTGAACGGGTGGCGGCCGCTGTGACGGTGGTGGGTAGTCGCTGTCGCTGTTGCTGGTGTAGTCTGTGTGTGTATTAATAAAATTGTAAAAGGTCATATTACAATTTCATTCACAAAACACAAACAACAGTCGCTGGAATATTGCCTTCCATTAACATGCGCCATGGACGGCTTTGCGGTTAGGCAGCTGCGGGCAGGCACACGCCAGACGCAAACTGGAGCAAATGCATGGCACGGCAGCGTTCAGCGTTTAGAGAGCCGCAACGCAACCGATGAAGTGGGTGGCTGGGTATGGCACAAGTCAAAAGGAGCACCTGCCGATTTGGGTATACACGCACATTGTGCGGATGGCACGAGCGGAGGTGCTCCCATGTCCAGAAATTACTTTTTAATGCAATCTACAACGGCAGTCGTGTGATTGCGATGTAGATACAGGAAATTTTAATTTTTTTCCAAATGCAACTGCAACTGTGGGCGGCCGAAACATGGGGGCAAGGCAGAGCGAGTGTGGCGCATAGTAAAAGAGAGTGAGAGAGGGACAGATGTTGGGACGAGCGCGAGAGAGCATGAAGGAGCACAGCTGGCGCAAACCAAAGGAGGGAGCGAACGGTTGGCAGTTCGCGTTGAGCAGAGCGAGAGGCGGAGAGTTTATGGTACCGGTTTTAGATGAAAGGAAACCAACTACGACTGGCAAAATTCGAGTGACGAATGCGTCAGCAATATATGCAGGCAACTTCAAAACTGAATGTTAAAAGCTAAACACAATAAACAATGCAAGTAATAAATGCAAATTGGCAAATTGTGCCGAATGGAAGGGGAGCCCACTGTATTCAATGCACAATGGGGGAGGGGGAATGGAAAAAGTTGCCAAGTCTCAGGTCTGACTGACAATGTATGCCATGAAGGAAGTGCAATGAAAACGCAGACAAGGCGGGAAGTAATACAGAGTTAGAATCGAAGCGTGCGAGCATTGCAGCGATTGAGAGCGACAGGTGATAGAATTGGAGCACCTGATATTGCTCGTGGTGTGGCGATGCAACAAAAAATGAAAACAACAGCAAACGGCAGCGCAAAAGCAACAGCAAATATGCCACATGTTGCAGCAACAAAACAATGGCAATGCATACACGTTTTTACAACAGCAAAAACCGCATAGAGTGAAACACGACAATGACCGCACAAGAGTCAAAAGTTGTGGCAACTACAACAACAAGAACACGACGAAAATGTTGCTAAAAAGTCAAGTGTTGCGTGCGAGTGCGATATGCAGATTCCGCAGTGCAAATAGTCCGAAGCGACGAAGTGTAGTGGGCGTGCATAACTAGTAAGGTGGGAGGATACGGGGTGGGGAACCATGTGAAATATAGTTACATACATAGACACAAACTTTTTATTAGGCCGGGAAGCCGGCGAAAAGCAAATGTGACGAAAAGTGATGTGGGGAAAAATGGGAAATACTCGCGCGCCGAGCGGTACTACAAATTAGAGCAATGACAACAACAACAACAACAGCGGCCGCACTACCACCACCACTAAGCTGGGCACTACAAGCCGGGAGAACCAAACTAACCGCATATACCGTTAGTAGGCAATGAATTGTGGGTGGCTGGGCTGTGGTCGCTGGAGCGCCGGCATTGGTTGGGGGATGCTGTTGTTGGTGCTAGTGCTGGCGCTGGTGGTGTTGTTGAACCGGCTTTACACAATTCAAAAAATAGAAAATTGAAAGCATTAAATTGCACTACAAATGCTCATGTCAGCAGCGGTTAATGCGGATAGTGGGGTTAACATATCTGCATGAGCGGCGAGCAGCGCTCATGTATGGACACCGCTTTTGTGCGCTGAAAATGGGGTAGCAGATAGGGGTGTGCGGGGGCGGAGTGCCGCTGCTGATGATAACAACTGCACAAATGGGTGAGTAATCAAAATAGTGCATTGTTCCGGCCATGCCAGCATTGCTTTAATTCCGTACCACCGGCGCCGAGGCCCAGCCAAGTGTCACACACATCTCGTACATGTGGCCAGCATGTGACATTCGTTGTGTGTGCGTGGCGCTGTTTATGGTTAGGAAATTTTCCGAAAGGATAGTAAAATACAATCAAGCAACAAGCACACAGCACAACCACCAATGCATGATTTGCAGTAGAATTTTGTTGTGTTGCTTGCGGCGCAACAATTCGAAACTTGATTGAGCTGGAAATTATGCTGAAAAGTGCAAACTCTATGACGAAGGGACGACAGCCTGGAGTCGGCCAAGCAATACTTTATACGGGTTGTTAAGGGCAAATCATGTATTGATTGCTGTTTGCCTTTCAAAGTCGACGAAAGAATGTCCGAAGCCGAGGAGGCTGAGCGGTGGAATTGGCGACTGGTTGGAGTCTATGGCTGGCTAAAAATAGTAATTACAACGAGGATCAAGTTAACACTATGAGCAAAAATTGTAGTGGGCATGAAGAATGAGCAGATGGTGTAATTTATAAAAAGGTCGCAATGAGCAATGCATTTAAATCTGTGCATTTCACGTTGAAAAATTAGGGGTGTCACAGTTTAACTGTTGACAAGAATTCATAGAACATCGAATTGGACAATTGAAGAGGACAACAACTTGGGAAAAAGTGAGCAAAATTGTTTAGTATTGAGGAGGTTTGCAGTCTTTATTATTTGAATTTACAGTGCGTTTCAAAATAAAGTGTTGCTAATAAAACTTACAAAAGAAGGTATAGTAATTTAGGTTATATATATTTTCTGAAAGGCTGTGCAAAGATCTTTTTGGCATTATTATCAATACTTTGTCCAGTCTCCGTTGTTGTCAACAAAAGCTTGGCATCTTTTGTTACAACTTTGGCTTCATTTTTGAGCGTACTGCAAAGAAAACCCTATCCAAATCGGTTTTAATGCCAAAATGAGCTGTTTTGTTGTTGCTATTATTTTTCCTCTAAGCTTTCTGCTTCATTAAGGACCAAACATTTTCGATTGGGTTTGCATCAGACGATTTTCCACATGTTTTTCACCCAATAGCAGTTTCGACATGGTACTTCTATGAAGAATGCCCGATTTTAGAAGCCTGCGTCGGATAGTGGCCGTTGATACTTCGACTCTCTTCTGCGACAATCTTTCTTTCGCTTGCTTCAGGCTAAGAGTTGGAGTGTTATCAAACATCCGGACTATCGCCTTATCCGCTTTGTTCTGAGTGGTTCTCTTCCTGCCTCTCCGTGGCTCGTCATCAACATTTCCGAACTCTTTTTTCGAAAAGTTTTTAAAATATAGCACTCATTTTTAATTCTTGATATTTCAGCGAAAACTTGTACTGAACTAACAAAACAGAAACACATGCGAAAATGGTATTTTAATATAGAAGATAATCTGATATTAAAACCATGGCAAACTTCTACAGTTAAAAATATATGGTCAACACTTTATTTTGAAACGCACTGTATGTTGGCAAGGGTCTAAAAATTTTTGAATTTATGTAAACAATTGGTGTTTATTTTATTATTTGCGATTAGTTTTACACAATATTTCTTTTTTGCAGTTAATTTTATGGTGTAGAAAGATCATGTCAACTACTCACAACCAAAATTAATGCCGAATACTTATTGAGGTATGGCAGTCAAGCTTCATTTATGTCCCATATTAAATAGAGCACAGCAACTGAGTTCATAGCATTAAAAATGACTCAATAATTCGAGAAAATGGTAGCTAGGATGACAAGAATCAAAGAGTATTGTACATGGACAGCTGTCAAGGGGCCCAATGCGAAAGTGTAGAAAGTGTATAATTGCTGTAACGCAAATTTACTTTAATTTCGAAAAAATTTCAAAAATGTCTGATACCGACTGAGAACAAAAAACTTACTTGGCCAAAGGAACTTAAGACAATTCCATCAATAATTTGCTAGCTCACAATAGGAAGAAATCTCAAACTACACCAACTACTTTCTTCCATCACTACCAGCATAAATAATGATGTCTTCTCCCAGGTTAGGTGGCTATCCCAAGAGGGACATAGACCAACTGTGATATCTAATTTTGTTTTTAGTTTCTTACAATTTTCCACTGTTAATTCAGTTGAAGCAGTCGATAAAACATAGTAAAGAAAACCATAGTAAAGTACTAAAGACTAGTGTCCGACCGAAACCACTTTTTTGGGCCGAAACCGAATTTCGGTTTTTTTTAATATTCGGCCGAAACCGAAACTTTCTAGTTGAAATAAAAATCACCATATCAAGAATTTTTTCAACAAACGAATTTGACTTTAAGTAAATAAAGAACAAACAAACATAACATAACATAAATAAATAAATACTTATTAATAAAAACAATTCATTCATTTTTTAAAAACATAAACATACAAAAATCACCCTTTCGTACCTTACTCGCTAATATTCGAAATTAAATAATTTAATATTATATTCTAAAAAAAGAAGTTTATTTACATTGGTGGCATCTAAATTCTCCTTTTCCTCCTTTCACTATATATCTGCTCGGCTGCACTAACCAGCTGTTCACTACACAATAAAATGTAAAAAATATTCTACAAAGTTTCGGTTTCGGCCGTTCGGGCATTTTTTGGCCGAAACTGAAACCACTTATTTGGGCCGAAACCGAATATTCGGTCGAACACTACTAAAGACCAGCATTTGACGTTTGTTTCTGGCAGCAAGAAGTAGAATAATCTCTCTGCCAGAAGCTGCAGACATAATTCAACAAAACTGATTAACATAAAAATCAGATTTTTAGCATGGTCACCTCACAAGCAGTGACCCGTAAGAACCCAGTTCTGATTTGATGTCTTCTTAGGAAGAGTAATTGCTCTGATTGGATGAAGTTGAATATAGACCAAGTCTATTTACTTCTCTTGTTCCACATCTATTTTAATTGACGAAAACAGATTAAAACAAAGCAAAATCAAATTCACAATCCAACCGTTGTGGTAAGCCAAACAGCAGAAGCATGAGAAGCAATCCTGTTTTCGCTGAGTTTTCTTAGATTGGTTCGAAATGCCATTAAGCCCACCACATTTGGCCCCAATAATTAACAGTAATTTACGGGTTTTGGCCAATAATTTGCTGTCGACAATTTTGTTCAGCAACAAAAGTGGGAACAATCATAAATGGTAAGTTAGATTGGCATATGCAAAATACTAAAGTGCGCTCGAACAGGATGCAATAACTTGCAATGTGAAATAATGGCTACAAGGCAGGAAACAAGGAACGAGCTGTCATATGCAAAATGCCAATAACATGCCCTGAAATCCATATTTGGAGTACATTGTCAGCATGAAATGACAATTACAACAACAATAGCAACTACAAGAAGGAAATACAATAATATTGTAAGCATGCAACAGCATGAATAATTTGCAGCAACAACAAGCGTTTGCGTTACATGCAACAACGGCCAAGACAAGAGCGCAAAGCTACCAAAAACGTTGACAGCGATGACACCAACAACAAAGACACAGTCAAAGGCGAGTACGAGGCAACAACAAAAAACCCAAACAAAAATGGTCGCGCCAAGAAAACCAGTTTCAAGTTAAAGTTTTGAAGAGGTCTTTTGGCGGATCACCAACGGTGCTGTTTGCTGGTTGCACAGACTTTGCGCCGTTGTTGTTTTTGTTGTTGGTGTTGGTCGCGCGATGGTTTGCTTTTGCCACAAGTTGTACGGTTGAAGCTGTCAGCCTGCTGTCATGACCAAAAACCCAAATCGAAGAAAAGCCGTAGGAGTAACAGCGACCAGCAGGCAAAAGCTGTCAGGCGCGCAACGGTTGGGCGAGCGTGTGGAGAAGAGCAGACGAAAAACAGTGACAAGAAAAAGAGAAATAAATTAAAAGAAAACAAATAAAGAAAACATGAAAACAAATACGCACGAACATGGGCTTGCTTGCAGCTTGGCAATGCTGTATTATGCATTTGGCCGAAACAACAACGGCCGAGCCAGTGCCAGTGGCCGACAGCGAGCGGCAGCAGAGCGACACAACAGCGAAGAAATCTTTATTTGGTCAGCGCAGATTGCAGAAACAAGAACAAACAGCCAACCCAGCCCAATGGAGTAATGCACCCGGTGTTATTGTCGTTGTTGTGTTTGTTGTTGCGGCTGTTGCCGCTGCTTTAGCCATGTACAGCTACAATGAACTTTAGGCCAGAGCAGCAGCGGCAACCAGCGCGCATAGCACGCAGCCAGAGTTCCATGCACTTTAGGCTGCCGCCGTCTCCGCGGGTGCCGCGCCCACTGCTGTTGAGGCTGCTGCCCGATTTGGGCAAAAATACAATGGCCACTTTTGGAGCAGCAGCAAGTGACCGAACCGCTATGCAGCTGCAGCAACAATAACAATAACACCAACAACAGCAATAACAATGCAAACGCACGCAAGCAGTTAGGCGCGCCGGGCGTGCACTTCTTGCGGAGGCCAAACGGGCGCAGGCCATACGACCACGACCGTTCGGCCGAATTGGGCTGGCCGGGAACTTTACGCCGCCGAGACGCCCCATCGTGTGCACGACATCTAGTACGTGAACGCTGCCGCAAAATCGTAACCTTTTGTATTCGCCTTCATCAGTATCGCAGTGTGCGTGTGTGTGTGTGTGTATGTGCGAGGAGTGCGTGCCTCCCTGTGCGCGCTCCACGGCGCATCCTGCCACTTCCACATTTCGCTGCCGCTTCGTTGGTTCTTTGGCGCAGTCCAGTTCAGCGCAGTTTGGTATAAGCTAAAAGTGAGCAAGTGAGCCCGCACGCCGGTACTCCCCGCTCTTACACGACTACACCAACAGCGCCCGCTGCCAGCTCTCACTCCATTTCACACCTCATTACTCCACCAGCACAGAGTGCGGGGAAAGCGACAACGAAAGGAGCCAAATCATTTCACCGTGTCCATTCAATATACTCACGAAATTGGCAAATTACCATTTTTGCAAATTCAATACACCACCAAACGAATCGCCAGCAATTTGCTCGTAGCCGCAATTTTACGCGCCGCGCGCCAGCCACACGATTCACGCAGTTCACTTCAATTCACTTTTGAACAAATGGTGTGCATTGATTTTTCACTGCCGTGGCTTATTTTCCCCCAAAAAACTGAATTTGTCTGCTCTTGCTTCTTGGCGTTTCTTGCTCAAAATTTTCACTAGCGGAGCTGCAGCAGTGGCCGCGCCAGCACCAGAATAGCTAACCGCACGCTAAACCGAGTTGTACGACTGAACTCCGATGAACTGAACCCGACCAGCGTGTGTGCAATTGAAGCGAGCGACAGCCGGCCGCCTCGACTTGACTCGGCACACCGTAGGCGAAGTCAAGAGAGAGAGTTGCATGGCCAACTCCGAAGCTTGTTGCGGCAGCCGACAACCGACAGCACGACAGCCAACGCCGCTAGTGCAGGGGGCCAGATAACAGGGGTGAAGGGTGACTGGAGCATGGGGGACAAACAGCCGAGCTTGCCGCACACAGTCGCTGCCTGCTTCGTGCAGTGTGATTCTCAGACGATTTTCGAGCTTCCAGAGATAACACAGTGGAGCGTTGCTGTTGCAAGTGACAACAGCGAATAGCCGAACGGGAGCAAGTGAAGCGCTGGATGACAGACGCGTTTGAAGGATTTTAGCCCTTGGAAAACATTAGGGAGATAAAATATTTTACTAGAGGAAACGATATTTTCGATGATTAATAAGAATATATCGCACACTAAATACAAAAGAGTCACAACTCAAAAATCTCAAATTTTCAGGAGAGGCAAAAAGTGTTGATTCTGCAGAAACAATAAAATTAACATAGGCAGAAACAGACACACAGTGTTTTTCCAGTTCAAGAATATAGTGATAAGAGTAAAATTTTTGAAGTAAATAGTTAGAGATATGTAGTGTGAATTGACTTATGGGAAAAAGTCGATTTTGGAAAACTTTGAGAAGTGACTCTTTTGTATTTAGTGTGCTTTATGTATAGACATCATATGAAATTGTAGAGTTTGGACTTAGTATTGGGTATTCGAAAATAAATTATAAGCAACATAAGATTAATTTTAATAGTCGGATTTTTTAGATGTTTTTTGGTTTTTAAAATAAAAATACTTCAAATACCTGAAGTTAACCTTTCGCTATTTTGGCATATGGCAACATGCTACTTTGTGGACGTCTGAACCCTCTGTAGTTTCAAGAATACATTTTTTGTTGGTCCTAAGAATAGTTTGAAGTCTTAGGAAAAATACAAAATTAAAAAAAACTGAATTAAGTCTAAAGAAGGGAAGTATTCACGTCTTTTTAATGGTATATCTTGACGTAGTAAAGGAAGAAATAGCAGAAAAATTAGATAACTTTTTAATTTGACGTTTTCTTTCAATTTAGATACTATTTTTATTTTGGCTGAAGTGATGAAGAAATATTCAAAATTTCGTTATGCGCAAAAAGTTTTATTATTATTAAAAATTATTGTTATTATTATTAAAAATTATTATTATTATTATTAAAATTATTGTAAAAAGTTTTATGTTTAAGTAATTATTACAGCCACAGCGATGTGGTTGCTCTCATAGAAAAACACTCTAAAATACAGGGTTCGAGTATAAAAATTAAAAAATTTCTTATGGAATGTTGCTAATAAATCTGTAGCGAAAGAGTTCAGCTGATCATCCCTATTTGAGTATCCACCTGGAGTGTCCAGTGGGCTGTGTTGAGAGACGTGATATGTTGATTGTAATGGTTAATCCAGTTTATGACAATCCTTAACATTTCAAAGCAGTGCCCACATTAAATCATATCAAACTGTTAAATTTCTATGGGACACAGTCTTGACCAGGTTTTGAATGCAAGGTAAAACCTTTACTTCAGTGTTCTAGTAGGATTGCAAAATCGAATATTAGGCTGCAGGCAGCCCTGGTGGGAGGGGAAGTCTATCGGGTAGGTTATTACCCGGACCCAGGGTGTTCGCAGTACCGGATTTTATAGTTGTATGCCAATGTTTAAGTGCTTTATAGAAGCATACATCTAAGAAGAAGGAGCACGTGCACCCCAATCATCCCGAACCGAAATTTTCTCTTCGCGGTCCTGCTTACTGATGATCCTAGAAATGGTCTCATCCATTACATCTGACTGAGGGGGACCCTATTTGCATTTCGATATCACAAAGAGTATCTACTAAGGTCTTTTTATAGTCTTCCACTCCAAACCAACTTAACCTCTTTACAAGTATATTTTTTTGTTTAAATTCTTAATGATGTTTTCAGTGCCTATTATTCACATTGCCACTAAACACACTTTTACCGGTCAGGTATTTCTTTCAGTATCTAAACAGGGGCGCTGAAACTTATCACCAGTTGCAGGCGGCATCTACTGAGAAAGTCACTTGTCATACATTGTCAAGCAAAAAGAAAAACCTCTGAAACGAAAAATGCTGTGTTCAGCTATTTTGAGACTCGGCTACTCGGCTGCTCGGCATAAGAATAAAGAGACACTCGTTTTTTCAAGCGGGAATTGCAAAATGAGCGCATATGTGCGCCCACCTTCTGGACAGTGATATGAACAACAAGGAAACCTGAGCCAAAGGCAGAGCAACTACGAGCGGGACATAGTGTGTGGCAAATACGCACAGAGAGTGCAAGAGCGCGAGCAGAGTGCGAATTAGTTGCCTACAAATGGCAAATTTATGCCGTGGTCGGGCCGCAGCAATTCCCACACAAATCTCAACTGAGAATATACTTTGCTTCTTATTGATTTATACGCTTTATGGCAATATAAAATGTACCAACAACAACAACAACAAGAGAAAAAACACCAACGACGACTACGGTAACGACAGCCACAACAAGGAACGCATATCAGCGGCTGGAGTGAAAGATTGAATTAAATTTATGCGGTATCTGGTGAATTTGTTGTAATTTTCCAAAGTGTAGTAAAACGATGTGACACGGATGTGGGTAAGAAATTTTTGATGAAATGTTTAAAGGCACTTTGTCGAGTTTACTATGATCGAAGGGTGTGGGAAAAAGGTGCGGACAGGAAAGAGAGGAGCTTAAATGCGTTTAACAGATTCATATTTGATCAAAGGAAATTTGTTATTATTTATGGACCATCATTAGGGTGTCGTTGTTCGGGTGTTTAATTTGGAATTTAAAAAAAATCATAGCTGAAGCTTTAGTTGAACGAAAATAGTTTATTCAATAAAAACATGACTTTAACATCAATCAATATTAAATTAGACAGTGATTTTATGAGTTGTAGGATCAAGTCTCCTTTCAATCGCCGTCAATGTAGGTAGAGTTTTATACTTAATCCGTCTATATAATCAGTGCCATAAACCAACTTCAGTGAACATTTAAGAGTTTGTTAGAGTTGATACGAGGGAAGTCAATAATTCCATGGTTCGCAGAACCCTTAAAAGAGGTGTACTATGTGCATGTAGTACGGTCGGCATGTCTGAGTAAACTTTGTTCTATTTATCAGTCTAAGACGAAGAGCGTTCAAATTGCTGTAAAATGAATAAAAGCAAATGAAACACAACAACTTTGGTCAAACATTGGATGAGCCTGTTACTTGACTCGATTTTGATGACATTTGAAAATATGGACATTACATGTTTACTTCGAAATTCGAGTAAAATCGAATGTGAGAATGTGAATGACAATTAAGTGATTAAATTTGCCTTTTAATTGCCTAAACAAATGGAAAACTGTTATTGTTGCTGTAAATAAATACAAAATGGGCATCTTATTAAATAAATAATAAACAATTTAAAGCTCTTAACCCGTAAATGAAATACAGTATATTTTTTTTTTAGCATTTTGTTGTCAATTTGGTTTGCATTTTAGAATTTGTTAAGTGTTATTAAAAGCACTGCAGTTAACCCAATGTTCCCCTTTCTAATGTAAAAATAAGTCAAAGGTTAGCATTAAAAATTCATGAATAAAAAATAAAATGCTATGGCAAACAGTGAGTTAAAATAGCGTGCCACTTCTTTGTTTCATAGTTTATGTCCGTAAGATTAATTTGGATTAATACTAACTAGTGTCCGACCGAATATTCGGTTTCGGTTTCGGCCCAAATAAGTGGTTTCGGTTTCAGTTTCGGCCAAAAAATGGCCGAATAGCCGATACCGAAACTTTCTAGAATATTCTTTACATTTTATTGTGTAGCAAATATATAGTGAAAGGAGGAATAATTTAGATGCCACCAATGTAAATAAACTTCTGTTTTTAGCATATAATATTAAATTATTTAATTTTGAATATTAGCGAGTAAGGTACGAAAGGGTGATTTTTTCATGTTTACGTTTTTAAAAAATGAATAAATTGTTTTTTTTTAATAAGTATTTATTTATTTATGCTATGTTTGTTTGTTTGTTCTTTATTTACTTAATGTAAAATTCGTTTGTTGAAAAAAGTGCTTGATATGGTGATTTTTATTTCAACTAGAAAGTTTCGGTTTCGGCCGAATATTAAAAAAAAACCCGAATATTCGGTTTCGGCCCAAAAAAGAGGTTTCGGTCGGACACTAATACTAACACTTTCAAACTTTTTATATATCAACTTATAATGGGACACTAATGACTAAAGTGACTAAAGAGTTTGATGATCCTGATAAAATTTTTGCTACTGCTTCATGTAATTGAACTCAAATCAGAATAGACCTTACGAACAACTACTGACCAGTGTTAATCCCAGTGCAGATTACATATTCTCGTCGTAGAGTAAGGGTTAAGCAACAATAGGACCATAAAAGGTGTGTTATTTTTGAACCCTCAAATGCATTGGCCCGACTAAAGTAGCACTAACATATATGTACTATATGTCTTCTAATTAAACCCCGTGATAACTTTTTGAAATAACAACTAAATTCAAAGAGTTTTTGCTATTATTTAACACCTTGACAACCAACAAACAATTTGTTTCTTATTTCCACACAATTTTATTTTGTTATGAAATTATTTTTTATTTTAGTTATGTTTAGTTTGGTTTTTTTATTTTAGTCAGTTCTTATGCATTTTTTAAAAATATTTTTTTTTAGGAAAAAGGACCTAACACAATTCTGTTCTCAAAGAGTTAAAACTCAGTTTTCGCTAGTAACTTGCTTTTAAATAAAACATGTGTTTTAAACAAACAAGAAAATATTTCATGCATTTTATGGTTAATACTTTAGGCGTTTTGCCTTTCCCAAACAACTTTACGCCAGGTAAAAAATCATTTAAGTGTGCAATGTACAAATTAAACAAAAGTTAATGAAGCAGCAAACACATCAACATACCTGAATTTAATCCCAATTGTGTTGTTTGTGTCTTCAGCACTAAAGTTGTATATGATTTTTTGACCGCGACTTTCTATTTACCAGCACAGCGGTATTTTAATTGGTTGTATTTTAATTTAAATGCACTTTTTACACTTCATTTTTTATGACTTTTTTTACTTGCACAAGAAACACTAGGCAGCAGCTAGGAGGAGAGCGGACAAAGGAACAATTATGAAAACAAAAGATTAAAATGCAGGCAGCAGTGTTGCACTGTCACGCATCGAATATTTAAAGGAGAAATTATATTTTACATTAACTTTCCACATTTAATTCACAAACAAATGAAAATTGCCCAAATCATTTTGCAAATACGTCAATTTGTTCTTTCTGCTTGAAATGCAACACTGACAGTTGTGAACAACGAAATTGCTGCGAAAGCAGACACCAAGGAAAGCTGGAGACAGATAAAAATGCAGCAGCGGCAACGGTGATCGTTTTGTTGGTTTCAAAACCACTTTTTACTTGCATTCGCTTTTGTTAGATGTTTCTCACTAAAAAAAAAAACATTTGAATAAGAAAAAACACCATGAGCAATGCTAGCACATTCTCCACTGTTGCACATACATATGTATGTATGTACAAAACGCACTACAGCAACTCTACACACGTCAGCAGCGCCCGCGGCAACTAAAACGCAAACCAACAACTGCACTTCATGCTACCACGTTCGGTTTCCTTTTTGTCACTTATTTGCTTTCAAACTTGCATTGCATTGCTTACTTTGCACTTGGCTTACATTTACCAATTCACTGTTTTGTTATCTTCAATGTTTATGCACTTTGTACTGGCGTATTACTTCTCTTATTGCCGCTCACTGCACGCCAGTTTCCTATTTCTTTATTGTTTTGTGCGGTTTTGCGTACACTGTTCGGCCAGCCACACGTTTCACATCCAACCGGACTCTGCAAAAATCTACACAAAACTGAGTGGGAAAGATAACTTTCAAAGTGCTGTCAATGGCCGTGAGCCAATGTTGACATTAGCCACATTGCATCTATTACATTTTGTAAGCCCAAGCTGGCTGCACTGCTACGCGGTGGTCAGCAGCGCGCCATCTAGCGTGCACTAGCCGATATTGGTAATGGTCTATTTCGGCTTACTGCTCTTCGCGTTTTATCGTTGTAACGGCTTGGCACGCAGCTACGTGTGCAGCAAAATGCCAAAAGATGACTTTCCCATCGCTAGCACTTTTGACAAGTTATCCATTTGTCGGTTGAATTTCTTGTTTACCGTGGCGCATGGATTTTTTCTACTGCTGCTGGCTGCTCCTAATTAAACTAAATTAATTTGCTGGCAACAATTAGCAGTTCTGTTTAGTTGTTTTTTTTAGTTGTGTGTTTTTGTTTTTGTTTGTGCGCTTAATTAGTTTATGAATATGTGTTGCGTTTGTGACGCTTTTCCGTTGACTCGTTGATTTTTCCACTGAAATTTTTGCAATAGAGCGAACACAAAGCAACAAAAATACAGTGGCAGCAAAGTGGCAAAGTAAGTGTTGGTGTAAAATGCCAAGAAAAATGGCAGCAAAATGAATTGTGACGACGACTTGCCAATGGCCTAAATTGCCATTGACAGCGAGACAGGCCAAAGAAAATCGGCGAAATATCGGAGAAAATGCAGGAAATTGTTAATAAAAAATGGCGCTGCTAGCGACGGCCACAAACGAAGAAAAGACGATAAGACAGTCAGACTAAAGAATGCGGGAGCAATGGTGCGGCGGAATGGAAGACAAACGAAAAAGAGCCAACCCAAACCAAACCAGACCAGACCAAACAGTTGTGGCCAACGACCAGCCAACTATTGCCATTCGAAAGGTGCTGGCTGACTGCTGGAGGTGTCATCGTTGCGAGTGTTGTTGGTTTTGTTGTTGCTATGACTGTTGCTCTTTGGCACGATTGCACACAAGTGCGAGCCGTGCCGGGGGCAATGGGCAAGAAATCAAGCAGCCGCGCAATTTGCTGGCAGTTATTAGACGCCAGTCGGTGGCACTGGGAGTGGCTGTTGTGGTGTTGCAACAAAGGCGCCAACAGTGGGTGGCGGCCGTGTGTGCGTTAATTAGAACAAGTCACGATTGGGCACAGTGGGCCAAGAGACGACTGAAAAAGTCAAGTCGGCACTTGTTGCATTCGTGATTCATTTTGAGGGGGTGTAGTGGGGGGCGTGTGCGTACTGAGCATTGGCCCTTTGGTGTGGTTGCCACACTGTGTTCCATCTACGACTAACGATTTGTTGACCTTTTCCGGTCAACTGCTAACGTTACTCTTCCAAATGTGAGAAACGCTTAAGTTTTAGTTTTATAGAATTGATTTGTTCTTAATTTTATTGCTCTAGTGTGCAATTTTAGCGAAAACAGCTGGACTCCAATTGCCATTGTTCGAAATAAATGGCTTTTTCGCATTGACCGTTAATCACGTTGCGCTCAAATTAGTCACTGCCTCACCTTCAATTTATGCTACAATCTTTTCGTTTATGACAGCAACAAAACAAGAACAAACATTTCGCCATTATGCGATTTTGTGGCTTGAACAAAGTTTGCTCAAATCTTGCTTTTGCAATCGGCACGAATTAGCAATTAACACTAATTTCTGTTTTCTTATTCCATTATACGATTCGCTGCCGTTTTTCTCGAATTGCGAACTGTTCCGGTGTGGCATTCACGCTCCCTTCCCGCTTAATTTAGATTTTGCTGTGTGTTGTTTTTGCTCAACTAAAAACAACCACTTGTTGATTGCGGCCTTTCGCCGCCCACCCGTTCAGCTGACCGCTTTCGTTTTGTTTACATTTCGCGTTTGAACGTCGTTATCGGCATAGCCGAGCATCATTAAGTGCACGTGCGAAGGGGGCGGATGCTGTGTGCAAAAGTGTCGTCGCTCAATCGCTCCGATGTGCAGTGGGTGTGAGGTTGGGGTTGATTGGTGTTGCCACAGCCTTGCAAAATATTGTGTTGAATTTGCTTCAATTACAGAGAGCTGCGTTTACTTTCAATATTTGTTTCTTTTGAATGGTCTTTCTGTTGTTAATTGATATTTCGTTAATTAAAATTGTTTTAGAAAAAGGTTTGATTAAAAAATTTTAGAATGGAATGTATTGAAGGCAAAAAATAATGTATTGAAAGGTTTGGCCAGAGTGTTTACTTTTAGTTTTTTCCTTTTGTATAGTCTTTCTGTTGTTAGTATTAACAATTCATTATTGAACATTCTTGTTTAGTAAAACGTTTGATTCAACATTTTGGAATGGAATGTATTGAAAAAAATTTATTTTTTAAGGTTTATCACATTTTATGGTGGTATCACAATCAGCCATAAGTTGTGCTTAAGTGAACTTTCCCTAGAAGGCTGCCACTCCAATCTAACCTAACCTAAGGTTTGGTCAAGGCCATTTCAACAGTTTACAGCACAACGATAAAAAATTCAATGGATTTAATTTTTGCTTTGAAAAAAGTTCAGTGCAAATTGCTTTAGTTTTCTGGGGTTTGATTCTTCAAGACATAGCGTTTTTATTTCGTTTTCAATTTCAATTGTATTGATTTTGAAACGAATTTCTAATTTGCAGTTTATATTTAAACTGAATTGAATTGTAGTTAAAAAAGTTGTTGTTGAATTTTTTTTTTACTTTTTATCCAAATGTCATAACGCACCGTGATTCGTTCCGTAGACAAAATTCAAAAAATTTATAGTCAGAATTTAACGATCTTGAAGTCATTTGAAAGGTAAATCTACAACTAAGAAAATCCCAAAAAACCTGTGCAAAAAATAATTAGTGTGTGTGCAAAAGCGGCTCAAAGTTGAAACTTTTCACAAAAAATTGTAAACACATATTTTCTGTTTTTAGATTAAGAACTGATGTGTCCATTTTCGCTTTCAATGTTTTCTCAAAATTTGCAAAGCTGAGGCTTTTACTTCACTTATAATTCAAAATATTTTTCAAAATTAAAAATCTGAAAATTGGCAACACTTAGAGGGATTAATCTAAGAAGTATGTGAAAGTATGTTCCTGGATTTTTTTTAATTTTAAGAAGCATTCTTTCTTTGTCGGATAATGTAATTACATCCTCCGATATCTTCCGATCTCAGAAAATAATTATATTTGAAAAGTGGTCTAAACACCTATTTTTCGACAAAATTTATTTTATCTATCCCTAAAAGTATGCAATCAGCATGAAAAATTGAGAAAACTGCACAAATGCAAAACATACGTCTATTATTATCATTTTTATTGCAAAACTAACGAGTCCTAAGACAATTTCTGTTACTCTTCGCTTTATCAATGTTGACGTTACCGATTATATGTAAAATCTGATAAATCTAACCAACACACTTGGTGCTATAGCTCACCAAAAATGACGAAAATTGCAAATTTAAGTCTCAGGCATTGTCAAACTACAAAAGTTTAAGAAAAACAAAATGGAGATTTCAATTCAGCAGACCATGCTTAACTGGTATACCAAATTTTATGAAGAACAGACCGCTCCTAATTTTGTCCCGCGGTTGTATGGAGTTGAATCACTGTGCAATGAGCCGAAACTCTACAATCAACTTTTACATTGATAGCCAAATGGCAATCAAAACAATAGCATTGCAATTTATGTACATATATCTTTCAAGAATGTTCTCAGGTTTCGGGCGGAAATCAAAAGATTGGCTGAGCATTGCAGGCTGAGTTTCTATTGGGTAGTCAAGTAGCCATCAAAGCACTAATCTTATATGAAATAACCTCAGGGTTAGTGCTGGAATGCATAGAGGCATTGAATAAACTAGGCATATACAAGCAGGTAAAAAAACCTCTGGGTCCCAGGACACAGAAATTGACGGAAACGAGGAGCTGTGGCAGCCACGGCCCCCTGGGCTGGTCCCATTGGGCTAGCCAAAAATGCCATAATAGAGTCACTAAGACTTCAGGAAAGAACCAGGAATTCAGAACACTGCTCTAACGCCTCAGGTCTTAGGCAATCGAAAATCTTTATCAAAGGTTATAACTCCAAATGGAGTGAAGAATGCCTCAGACTGAATAACAACCAGCTTAAACAAATCACTGGTCTCCTAACTGGGTACTGCAGACTAAGAAAACATTTGTATACCATCAACTAAAATTTCTTGTATCAACATTTTCCTAAAAAGCCCAAAATGGGTACGAAAGGACCAATTTTTGGTTTCCACAAATTGTTTTTTAACACCAAAACAAAACATAACTTTTATAGTGACATTTTTACCGATTGTCCTCAAAAAGTTATTCTTCTTACTTTACACAAAACCGGCCCAAAGGCCGAAATGAAATAAAAAGGCCCATTTTTGGTCCAACTGGTCCAATGGTGGCAACCATGGATGCGGCAAGTTCTGGCTCCCCGTGAGTTACTAAGCTACATTAGATAGGTGGGTCTAGGAGATGTTCAATTCGCAACTCGACAAAGTAAATCTCATGTCACCTTAGTAATTTTTTTTTTTAATTCTCTGCCCTTTTTTCTTTCTATATTTATTCTGTTTAACTTTATTGTTTGTATTTTGTATATTTTTTTTAACTAGTTGTAAATGTTAGTAAGATTCTAGTCTGTTTAATTAAATAGTTAATAAACTAAAGTTACATATAGGGTCACAAAAATAATTTCTGGTCTCAGTGCCACAAACCCCATTTAATTCTATTCTATTCTATCTATTGTGTACCCGGACAAAAGAGCATAGAGGGCAACGAAAGGGCTGGTTAAATAGCGAAAAATGGGGCTCGTCTCCCGATTGAACAAACCTCAACAAACAAAGAACCTTGCAGACAATTTATAGAGACTTAGAGGACAAACTAAAAAAGGAGGGCGAACTTGAGGTGGAAGAATATGTTCGCATGTAAAATCGCTCAAAACATGTTTCATACATACGATGAGAAGTACACAAGGTATATGTTGTCGATCTAACTGAGGAAGTGCAGAATCGTTCCGTGACTATAAACGGTTCACTGCTTGGTGGAAGTCCATGCCCACAGACTGGGCATCATCATTAGTGACATGTGCACAAAGTGCGGGAACATCTCTGACTCTGCTCAGTGCTTTCAATATTACGATTGACTCACTTAGGTTCTCCGCTGATTGAGGGACTGAAAAGCCGTTCAAAAGTCCCACTAAGGTTCTCTAAGAGAGCTCGTGTATTTATAGAGCTATGCGGTTAATCTGAACGTTAAGGATGTCCTTCTGGTAACGCTAGAGACAAGAATGGAGTCTATGCGAGGCCTTAGGGCCAACCAGTGTAATCTATATTAGAATTTTTTTCTTAAACTGAATAGTTTTTGAAAGAAAACCTTTTAATCTGTTTTCTTTTAGCATTTTCATAGTTCATGTGTTATTTCTAATCTTAAAAATAGCTGTGATTACAAAAGCAAAGTAAAAAAGAGGACGTAAAGCCCATTCATAGGAACAGGTCTCATGTTTGGTTTTGGTAAAATTTACACTAAATAGGACATTCATACCTGAACTAAAAAACCTAAACTTAAATTTGATTCGGAAAGTGCACAATCAGAAGATATTGCAGTTGTTGCAGTTCTTTGATAAATCATGAATATGAATTTAATTTGAGCTCCAGAAAAGCTAGAAACTTATTGTAATGCTTCATACAAATAGCACCCAGCAACTATCTTCATCCATTAATCAATCGGGTTAAAATATATTTTCAGATTTTTTTTACTATATCTACATTTTAATTATTCTTTTCAGCTTTCAAGCCCAAAGCCAACGCGTACTTATGAGCTTTGAATATAAGAATCGCCAAAAAAGTAGTCGTATACTGTGATTATTTCCTGCGACATTGTTGTACTTAAGCGAACTGTAGTCGTATTCCAGCAGCAGCGACGTCACAGCGCCAGTTCCAATGCAGAAGATGCCTTCACAAATCATACCAGATGGCACCAATGCCAACAGTGCCAGCAACGAGATCAAAGTGAAGACCGCCTACAATGGCGAAATCATGATCACCTACATTGATGAGAACATAACGTATGAGAACTTATGCCAGGAAATACGCGGCATATGTCGCTTTCCGTCCGATCAAGTAAATATATTCCAATTGCATATTTGAAATTGAATAATTAAATGTCATTCAACATAATTATTATAGCCCTTTACCATCAAGTGGGTCGACGAGGAGAATGATCCGTGTACAATTTCAACGCAAATGGAACTGGACGAAGCGATACGCTTGTATGAGATAAATCGTGATTCCGAATTGGTTATACACGGTAAGCGTTAAGCATAGTTTTCTTATAGAATATATGTATCGTACGTTTTGTGTTGCGCACACATTTTCGTAACGCAGTCAGAGAGTTAAGCAATCGCAGGAGTGCTATTACCCAAAATGTAATGCAAATACGTAAAGAAAGATAAGAAAATGTTGTTTGTTGTTTGAGTTATCTTTCACACAAAACACAGCTAAAGACGCAAACTGAATTGCCCAAATTTTCATAGAGTAATTTTCAGTGCAATCATGCTGATGGTGGCAGCGTTAGATTTGGTGTGCAAATATCTTCCAAAGTCACTTGTGTAATTTCTACAACTACATACATACTGTGTGAGTCAATTCATGCTGTGAAAGCAATTGACATCAACAAATCAATTCATGTTGAAATCTTTGAGCAACAATTTGTCACTTGGTCTTAATACGTTGCGACGGCAGAAATTAAATCAAATTTAACTGAAGATGAAATTGAACGACACAAACTGCGATTTCCATTCAGCAGCTGTTGTTTGCGTTAGTGTGTTTGTGTGGTCAATGAACAATTAAATGCGTTTAATAGCAGACAGCTCAAGAGATTTGTGGCCTTCGATTGCCCATTCATTGGTTTATGGGTGCACTTCTTGGTAAGAAGTTGAAATTTAATTACATTCGTTACAATAATATAATTGTTGAGACATTTGAAATGTTGTGAAGCGTTTAAGTCGGAATTTACATGCTTAAGCATAAAATTTGCAAAGTAAATTGTTGATTTATTCGTACGCTGGCAAGGGACTGTAATTACAGCATATTTATTTTTCGGGACTGTTTTGAATTTTTAAACCTTATTTTACTATTTTTTTGTAAATTGTGTATTTATTTAAATTTAGTAGGTTTATGTTTAATTTGTTAATTTATGTTTTTTTTGTTTTAAAATTTATGATTTATTTTTGAAGTTTTAGTTCTATAATCGCATTATTTTTCCGCATTGTGTTTTTTAAATTATAACAATACAAATTAATTTAAAAAAGTCTGTGGAATGTTTGTTGGAATACCTAAAGAAAGTTCTATTATTTCATATTGGTAATAATCAGGTTTTGTATGTAAATCGTTTCCTCGATATATTTGGGACTGCATCCCGTTTTGGTCACTTAGACCTTTTGTACTACAAAAATTCACATTGTGCATGCGCAAAGCTCTGAGCTTAGGCCTCGCTTATGTTATCAAATCGTCATCGATCGGATTGTGATCGATCGGAGTGGGCAAACATCTGCTGGAGGGGCTTTAAGCCTTACTCGACTGTTGTGTACACATATGGGTCACTAATGGACTTTGGTTCTGGCGCTGGAATCTATTTGCTCTGACAGTCAAAGCTTCTTAAGCAATTCAAATGAAATCTAATATTGTGCGCGAGACTGTTTGGAAACCAAACGAGCTACTCATTGAAAATGGCGTAACACTTCTGTGGGTACCTGGCCATTCTAATGCCGAGGGAACGAAAAGTCGGGCGCCACAGCGGGATAAATGGCTCATTTCATAAGACTTGAACCAGCTATTTGCTGCAGCTTATCTATAACAAGTATACTACTGTGTACAAAGAATACCCGGAATTTGTTTATAATTCAAAAAATCTTTATTTATTCTTCCAAATCAATTTCATCGCCTTCAAAGTAGTCCCCCCCGATGCAATGCACTTATGCCAACGGACTTTCCAATCTTCGAAGCATGCCAAATAGTCACCTTCCGGTATGGCCTTCAATGCGCGCGGCGATTCACGTTGAATCTCTTCAATCGATTCAAAACGGTGTCCTCGAAGTGGTCTTTTGAGTTTGGAGAATAGCCAGAAGTCACAAGGAGCTAAATCAGGCGAATACGGTGGCTGTGGAACGATATGAGTTGGCGAAATGCTCACGAAGAACTAATGCCGTGTGAGATGGTGCATTATCGTGATGCAAAAACCAAGAGTTGTCTCTCCATAAATCCGGCCTCTTTTTGCGAATAGCTTCACGCAAACGACGCATAACGCTCAAGTAATATTCTTTGTTTACAGTTTGGCCCGGCGGAAGGAACTCATAATGCACAACACCACGATAATCGAAGAAATCGAATTCCGGGTATTCTTTGTACACAGTAGTATATATTTATTGGGCCCATTGACTTCAAAATAGATTTAATGGGTTTTTCCACTTCAAGCTTAATAAAAGCACTTCAAACGAATTTATTATTATTACTTTTGTTTTTAAATCAAAATCTTACGGTCAACGATGGATGAAAAGTTTGAATGTGTTCCAAATGATAAATAAACCGAGACGTGTTTTTTCATTTTTTCGAAAATCAAAATCTGACGGGGTCAGCGATGGGTTAAGAGTTTGTATGGGAAAACATTATTCAAAAGGCAGGTTGACTTCAAATATGGTGAAAGCACTTTAAATGAAAAATAATTAGAAAAGTATGTGTTCATAAAAATCTGACCGGGTCAATAAAGGGTTAAGATTGATTTATTGTGCCACCGGGTCCTGCTAGTTTTTCATACATTTATATTTGTTTATGCGTATTTACACATTTTCATTAAAAAAAATTTTATTTTATTAATTTAATTAATTTTATTTTATTTGTTTATGCACGATATTTTTTAATGTTTAAATTATTTAATATTAACTAGTGTTATTTATTATGTATTATTGCTGTTAATTTTATATCACCCAATTAATTTAACTTCAATACTTCTGACATTTTTAAATGAACCTTTTAGCCGTTTAATTTTTTAGATTTACTCATAATAGACTTAAATATCCTTTATACAAAAAATGTATGGACACAAACTTAAAAAAAAGTCGCTTAAAATAACAGGTATGCAATTTGTGTCGCTGCATTCATTGTTCCGTGTCATTGCTGAAAACGCCAGCACTCTGTTATTGTTATTTTCAGCATCTCATGGGAATATACGTAATACGTACCTGAGGGATGTTCTGCTAAACCGTTTTATATACACTTTTGGTGTTTACATTTAATTTCATTATAATTTTTCAACGTTTCAAATTCAGTCGCCAACACCAACTTCATTCCATGCAACTGTGCTATATTTATAAATGGCGCTCAATTAAGCTGCTGTGCTACCTACACAGTCGCACAATCGTACATACACACATACATACACATCTTTATCCCAAAACTAATTTATTTTGTATAGCAGCGAGTGCCGCATTGACGTGAACTCCCTCTGCCGCAGTGTTTTACTTATTTTTAAAATATATTTTTGTTGTTGCTTTTATCATATGTACACATATTTTACATATTACACGTGTACTTGTAATATGTACATTTTCATACAAATGTATGCAGCAATTGTTACATTGTGTGTGTGTGTGTAACAACGTTTAGAAGCAGCATGTCTGCCGTGTGATTGTTGGCGCAGCCATTGTCATTGTCTTGCTGCTGTATCCACCTTTGGTGTGCTAAACATTTTCTTCACTCCTGTTTAGCTCTCTTTTTTTGGGGGGTCTATACTTTGCGGTTTGCCACTCTAACTAAAACCATTTCGTTTATAATTAATACAAGAATTACCTTGTTCGTTGCCACGTTGTCATGTGCTAACAATTTATTTCGACACCAGCACTGGCTGCGCAGTCAGTTGGCTGTGGTAACCGTCTAAAGCCGCTCGCAGGCAGCTGCAATGCTGAATGCTGCTCGTCCTGGCCGCATGACACATATTTGCTTTTGGCGCATTTCAGTCAATTTTCCCCTTGCTTGCTGGTTGGCAACTTTCGAAAGTGACTTCCAACACATTATGTGCGCCTGATAAAAGACTCCCTGGTGTTGAATTTTGTGGTTATACTAAAATTGAAGACATGCATTTAATTGCAGCAACGTGTGGTCTATGGAGCAAATGTTGTCTCGTTGATTAAAGTGTGAAATTTACTCAAAACAAAATATTTTAATTTGATTAAATCAACCACAAAATGGGCATTCCATGTTTCAATCAGTTTTGTGTGTTGCCGACAAAAATCAAATCAAATCTTCCGAAAATCATAATATCATGCTGCACCAACAAAAATAAACCCTATTCGAGGTTAGATTGCATGCAATTTGCATTTAAATATGACACATACATTTTGCAATTATTTTAAAATAAAGTTAAAATTACACAATACAAATACAAATACAATAAACAATCAGAACAATCGAATCATGTCGGTTTGATAAATATTCGTAAAGTAAAAGTAAAGATAATGATACTAAAATAAAGGCATTCAAATTGATGCATCAGTATTCTGAAAGGGCTATAGTAGTTTCTTTACTACATGAATATTTCTTAAGAATCAAAAGAGCAATTTTAAATTTATGGCAATACAAATATTTACAGTAGTCAATGAGACTTTGTGATAAATATTAGGATAGGATAGGTTAAGTGAACGCCTCTGTCGCCCCTTTGTGTTACCACCTGCAGAGGACTACGCCTATACACTTCCCATAGATGGGGGCCACTTGGTGGCTCTGAAGAATTTTTCAGTATAATTGCTCTGCTCTAGATCTGCTTGTCAGTTGAGAAAAAGCTGTTCCAAAAATTGGAAACCCGCCGGACATTTGTAGAGGAGATGTTCAACGGTTGCTTTGCAGTCTTCATTTCTGCAATTTCTGCAGAATTTATTGTATAGCACAATCAGTCAAAACCGTCACCAGTTATGACTTCCTCCACAATCTGTATAAAGTTTTTTTTTTGATAGTGTACAAATGAGTGCTGTAACTATTTAGTGATCTTTGGATCCCATCACTAATCCCATCTTTTCTTTCTTCTTATGTACTTATGTTTTATTTATGTTCTCTATTTATGTTCCCCAACTTTGGCCGTCCGTTCCGTCAAATGTTGGCTTTATTGTATACTGTCAGAGCCCCGCAGCTTTGCACGCAAGTTTGAAGTCAATGAGCCCGTAAATCAAGTTTCTTCATACCATACTTTAATCCATGTTTTGCCCCTGCAGACCCCGAATTTCGAAAAATCCCGTCTAAGCGGAAGTTTCTTTTCTTAAATGTACCCACGAGTACAGTTCAGATTTCATGTTCGTAGCTTTAGTCAGTCAGGGCAAGCAATTAAGTATATTTATGTGGATTTTAGTAGTATGGGCTGTGCCACGCCCCTTTTATGCAATGCCCAACCCAGTCTTCCAGTCGCAGGTTGCGACCCAGTTTCATTAATGCGCGACTTACAGTTCCAAAGTTTAGCGGAAAATTTAAGTCACAAAAAATGTGCCACGCCCCTTGAAATTTTTGGCAGTAGAATTGAACATCTATGGGGCAACGGTGTACACAATTTCAATGCTGTCCGACTTATAGTTCTGAAGCTATTCCACACTAAATATTTAAGTTGTATGGGCGGTGCCATGCCCCTTGTTCAATACCCATCCCATTCCCACTGTCGAAGGACACGACTCAATTGTAAGTCTGTGCCAACTGTCATTGATGTGTGACCTGTAGTTCCAAAGTTATTCAGAACATTTGGGATGCTTGAAAAGTGCCACGTGACTTGTCCAACGCCCATAAATGTTTACTACTGGAACGACACGTCTTCGCCATGACTTTGTACCAAATTTCAATGCTGTCCGACTTCTAATTCCGAAGACATTCGATATTAAATTAGGTTGTATGGGAGACGAACATTCCGTGAAAGATTCAGCTCAATCGGCCTTCTAGTTTTTGAGCTTTAGGGTTGTATGGCTAACAAAAAAACAAACAAACAAACAGATATTAACTTTTATATTATTATTATTATTATTATTATTATTAGAGGGATAGTGGTGAGTAAATCTCCACTATACACTAGATTGGAGCGCTAGTTTGTGGAAACCTTCGGCTCGCATGTCATTAGGTTTGGTTGTCTCTGGATGCTAGACCGGTGGTTAACTCTAGATTAACTTCGTTAGTTCCGTAAGCTTGAGAAAGTTGTTGATTGCCTGGATTGAGTTTTTATCTGTGTTTGTTAGGATGGATGTTGGCGTGTTGTTTCCGAAAATATTTATCCTGATCGTGTCGAAGGTAGGGCAATCGTTAAGCAGGTGGTTGATGGTGATAGGCGTGGCGTTGCAATACAGGCATTGTGGCGGAGGAGAACCCTTCAGAAGGTGGCTGTGTGTGCCGGTAGTATGGCCAATCCGCAGGCGGACAAATCTTTTGATGTGGTTGCAGTTGATGTCGTTTGGGAAGATGGGCTTCAGGCCTGTAATGTTCAGGTTGGCGTAATGATGTTGGAAGTTTGCCCAGTCTTCGCGTTTTGCATTGTATTGCTGCGATTTTGCCAGTTTGTAGAAATCGTCCTTAGGGATGAGATCGGTTGTATAGAGGGGTTGGCGGGCTGCCACTCTTGCTCTTTCGTCAGCAGCTTCGTTCCCAGGTATACCAACGTGGCTGGGTACCCACATGACTTTTATGCGTTTGTTGCCTTGGTATAAGATGTTCCGGATGTACGTTAACTTTTATATATATAGATTTCTAAATAAGATATTTCAGGAATATTGCTTCTGCGAATAAAAGTGTTTGATGTATTAAAAAAAGTCAAACTCCAGCATGAAAGGCTTTGTCTAATTTCTTTTTTGGACATTTCTTAGCTTTGCAATTTTAATTAATTTAATTTGTTGTTCCATCCAAAATATGGACATTTCCTACTTTTGAATTTAAATTCATTTAGTTTTTATTAATTGGTTCATTGAATTTTCTTTTGCTTAAATGGAAATCGATCTACCAATACCGACTCAAATTTTTTTAATTCATTTTGTACATTGATACATATACAAGAATATACATACTTATAGTACATAGGTTTGGTATGTATATTCCTATGTATTTGCAGTCATGTATGTAACATGCAACGTATAGTCAAAATATTTCATAGTTGTTGTTGTTCTTGCTGGTATTATTACAGCCATTACTAACCTCAGACGTTAAAAATTTTGTGCTGCCTGTGCAGATTTTGGCATTTCATTAACTTGTCTCTTAGTCTTTCAGTCTTTCCTCGGCACTGCGCGCTCTTGTGGTCTTGCGTCAAGTCGATGTCGTTGCATTTTGAACCTATGTTGTTGCTGTAATATGACTGTTCATGGCTATGTATATTGTATGCGCCCATAAGTTAAGTGCAAATATGCACGCATGCTATGACAAAGGCTTGAAATGCCTGCAATAGCGTGTATAGCGCTTTCGCAGGGGGGAATGAGTGCAGTGAGAGTGAACTATGCAAGTTGCAAAGTGTAAAACTCAGTCACTGGGCCTTGCCGGGTAGTTGGTTTGCGGTTTTTAAACTGCAACCAAACGACCTGCACTACACCGCACGTAACGGCAAATGCGGCAACAACACTCTCATTGTTATTGTCGCTGGTCGTACCGTATCGTATCGTTTGCTCATAATGTCTCGTTCCATTCTGTAAGAAGAAAAATAAATATATAAAAAAAACATTCGCCAAATCCTGCATTGAGTGCACTCGAGTGTTATCAGCGACAGAGGTCGATATATCAAATCGTCTCAATTCTCACAAAACGTTTTGCAATTGTGCGAAAGCAGCAGCAATCACAGCAACAACAACAACTATCAAAGCGGCAATAAATTCTCCCCGTACCAGCCAAGTTGAATGTGGGCTGCGCAAGGTGCGAACAATCGCCGAGTAGGCTTTCGGTCTCTGCGGACATTGTGCTTTCATGCGCAACTTTTGAATATCGAGAGACGATGAGCACGCAACTGCTGATATGAGAGCCAAAGCGAGAGCAGTTGTTTAATGACGCAAAAGAGAGCTCGAGTGGGCTGAGAGGCGGCAAAGTTGGCACATTTTGACACTTTCAGCTGTTTTGTAAGGTTTTATTTTAATATATATTTGCTATATACTCGTCCTGTGTAACAGTAGGAAAGGATATTTTGTGGATGTCATTGGGTTGTAACTCACTACCGCTTTATGTGTAGTGTTGCCAGCGTTAAGTAAAATGGCGTGTGGAAAAGTCTTTGGTGATGCAGAAATTTTGTCATTGACGATTTTCTACAATGTTTCTATGTATAATTTCTAATGTATTTCATTTTCATGCCATTTATATAGTATTTCTATAATTTTCAATGAAATAAGTGTAGTATGGAACAGTTACGCCAAGATATGATAACGCGCGATATCGGTCTTTTAACCTGTAAGCTTCGTACTCCTACAAGCTCCAGAAAGAAAGAAGAAATTAAACTAAGATGGGCTGAAATTTTGTCAATCTTAAACTTGCGTCGTTCTAGAGAGCTTCGCCCACTAAGAACCATCTTTGGTGTTCTGATGGGCCACTGAGATGGTTGGGTTTGCATTCTAATGATCTGTATCAAAACTGTATGGATGAGGAGCAGGAAGAAAACGCACTTCAAGAAGAAGAAGAAGGAGGTAGACTTACCTGGATAACGTTTTCTTCGACAATCTTTGGGATCCAACCGATAGGACTATTCACAATCTTCTAGACTTCACAAGGAACTCAAATTGATTCAATAAGTAAGCGGACTTAATTTCGATTGTTTGTGGTATCTTACAGATTTACTTAACTGGCCATAGCAACCCATTAAAGGACTACGGCCTGCCGCAAAACTTTTTGCGAAGCGCCTCTGATTTCTGGTCGCGTTCTCTAGTTGGACACAGAAAGAGATAACAGGACGTCCTCAACTGGGTCCTTCCAAAGGAGACACGGTCTTCCTATTCGCCGCCAACTTCCAATTACTTCGTTGAACACCGTTTTTACCAGATTGTGGTATCACAATGGCAATTTATGGCCTAAGTGTGCCCCGTCTTGGAGCCACACCTACTTACCTAATGAAATATAGGGGAATATACAGGTCTCCCTCGTATAACGCGGTGGTTACGTTCCACGAACATTCCGCGTTATGTGATTCGCGTTATAGAAGACTTAACTTTCATATAAATTTTAGCTTTTTCCAAAATAAAATAGGTACTAAATTAAAGATGTATGTACATTCCAAATCAAAACCAAAATTCATACTTTATTTAAAAAATTAAAAAACAATGAAAAACTGTTTTTTTTAAATCGCGTTATATCGAAAACGCGTTGTAGAAGTACCGCGCTATACGAGGGAGACCTGTACTTCACTTCATACATATTGTTCCTAACCCGAATGTGCCGGAATTTTTTTTATTTCGAATTTTGCGAAAACACCTTTCGAACGATTTAATATGAATCATAACAACAAATTGAAAACGACATTTTTTGAGTGCATGTTTAGTGTGTAGGCGCTACCGGGTTAATTTCAAAGAAAAACTCAATTCAAAAACTGCACACATGTAAATACAGTACTTTTCGCTTATAACGAACCCGTTTAAAACGATTTTCCGCCTAAAACGAACCAATTTCAAAAGTACGCGCTGTATGTTTTCGCTTATTACGGACCCCTTTTAAAGCGTACTTTCGGTTAAAACGAACCATTTTGCCCAATCCCTCGAAGTTCGCTTTAAGCGAAAAGTACTGTAATTTAAAAATGTATGAGTTTGTCGTTGATGTAGCGTCAAGCATGCGGCACAATTTTCCACCAGAACATAAAAATTTGGAATTAAATTTTGATTTTTATGAAGTTTTACGGTCTCCCTATTGCGGTCTATATAAAGAATTATAAACTCAATACATCAGTAAAAACAACGTACTGCCAATTCCTCAATCGTTCCTTACATTTTCGTACAATCTTTAATCATGATTACGTAATAATTTTTATGGGGTCACCTGTGATTTTCTAGAATGACAAAGTTCCAAAGAGTATTCAACTTCAAAGAAATGATTTCAGTGGTAAAAAGCATCACAGTTGGTATATTACACCGTGCAACAACAAATTTTACACACGAAAAAATGTATATACTCGCGAAACTAGGGGCCAAATGTAGTAAAACTGCTTTTTTAATTTTTCTCTCTGAGGTCAAGTTTTTTTTTTTAAAAGGACTTTGAAATTTCAAGGACATGTTTATTTCAAAAAATTATTTTAAAAATTAAGCGCATTGTAGAATAACAATATGGGTATCAACTGAAAGATGAAAATCCTTAGAATCTCAGAAAATTTAATGTTTTGGTGCAAAAGGACCAAGAGGTATTGAAAATGTCCTTTTAAAACTTTACCTTGAATATCCTTGGGGAAATTTCCAATAGTTTTTTTTTAAATATATCTTGAGGACTAATATGTACACTACCACATCTTTGAATTTCGTCCTTCTAACTTTATTAGTTTAAGATATAAAACATTTAATACTTCTCTCTCTCTTGAAATTTTTTGATTTTTTTCGCTCGGTGTTATCATAGTTTTTTGTAAATTTATCTTGAAAAAATAATAATAAGAAAGGAGAGATTATAGTATTGTATCAGCAAAAGTTGTTAACTTTTATCTTTAACCCCAATGTGCCGGAAATCTGTTTCTTTAAAAGTTTGCGAAAATATTGTGTGAGCGATGCGAGCATTATTGTAAAGCATTATTGCAAAGTAATTTTTTTGGTGCAGGTTAAGACCATATGATCACGCTAAGCACTACCGGGTTAATACATATCCAGCTATAATATCAAAATGTTTCCCACATAATTTTGCAGTAGAAAAATTGAATAATTTTGCGTGACTGTGTGAATTTTGCATTTTGTCACATAACATATCGAAGTCAATAAAGTGGTGTGACACTAAAATCTTGTAAATTAAAAAAATGTAGATCTACCCAATTTTGCTAGTAAACAACTCAGAAGTACCTAAAACTCTACTGAAAGTCCATACTGATGATTACTCGTCAGTATGAATGACTTGGCTGTCAAAATTGCAGAAAATTGTTTACAAGTTTCCCCCATAGAAAAGTTGTGGACTGTATGTAGACCGCATTATTTAAATACATTAAGCAAAATTGGCTATAAATATTAATTAGATTTTAATATCCTTATAGAAAATTCAAGTTGTAATCATTTCACTTCTCAGGTCGAGCAGCTGGTAGCGAGTTTAAAGTATTGAGTTTTTAAGTTCCACACTGAACTTGCCTTGAGCCGCTGCCAGTTTCTTACGTATACGCAACATACACACACACTCGCACCCACGTACACACAAATACACTGGCAGGTTTTAATGTTTGTCGGTTGATTATGCCCCAACCGACGGCAACGGCGACGTCTCCATCCGCGTCGTCGTCGTCGTCGCATTGAGTTTTGTGGAGCAATGTTGGGTTGTGTCACAAAGTCACATTGCAAGACAGGAAGGACACACTACACTCTCGGCCGCACCACCTAGTCACAGTGCGCCGTTGGCAATCGGAGCACAAGTACAGCGCAAGCAAGGCAAAACCGTAACAAATAAAAAAAGGAGCATTTCGCGAGACCAAATGACGTTCTGGCCGACTGGTTGGCTCGCTGGCTGACTGACTGACATTGAATTATTCAATGTGCTTGTTGCTGTTGTTGGTCCTTAGCGCATACACAGACTCGTACTTTGGAGCGCATAGCAAAAGCACACACACACACACACACACGCGCACATCCAACTTGAAGCTTTATATGGGAAAAAATATCCCAATTTGTTGTTCTTGTTTCATGCTCCTAGTTGTTCATATTTGCTGCGGCTGCTGCCGCTGTTTCGGTTTCGGCTTCTCCCCATGTTCAAGCGCTCTTCAACGTTTCGTATTGAATCGGGGCACATTCGCGCACGGGTTTCAGCTGAAAATGGACGTTTCGTGAGCGTTTTGGGGCGATACTGCACTTGCCTAGTCTTATTTTTTTATATTGGCATATTTTTTTAGGGTGCACTAGCAAGAAAACTGTGAAAAATTTCATCTAGTGCTCGAGTTGCCTATGAAAATGATTGAAAAGCAAATTCAAAATTGATGAAATGCAAATGTTTCATCGCTGTGTAAAATGTGGCATGAAATATTCGAAGAAAAAAGTTTAAATTTTCGGTGATTCGGTGCAAAAAAACGAAAAAAAGAAGTAATCATTAAACGCATAGTGAAAAAACCTTAATGAAATGTTGGCAGATGTAACGCCTTGAAGGTGGCAAAGCAATATAAAATATAAATTCACATTGCATACTTTTAGGCTGTGTAAAGTGCGTAGGTGCCGCCCAAATGTCGGAGTTTGCTGTGCTGAAAAAGTGGCTTGAAAATTGCATTTTAAATTCAGCTATGCTGGCACTTTGGCATTCGTGTTAATCGATGATTTGCATAAGCGCAACAGCAACAACAACAACAACAAAAAATCAACGAAAAAAATAACAACTTCGTAAAATTCCATTGCAAATCGCTTGAATCGTGCGGTTAAAGGTGAAACGGTGCAAGTGGAGAGAATTTTAATGTATGAATTTATTTAAATGAAATTCAAATATTGATGAAGAAAAAAGAGTGTTGTAAAGTTTAAACGGTTTATAGTGAAATATACAAATATTTTTAGGGTTTACTTTTGAGTTTTGTTTTCAACTTTAAGATAAATATTCTGCTGCTGCGTGTGCTGTACGAGAGAAAACTTTAACTAAGAGAAAACTTAGGTACAATCGTTCTAAATGGAAAACTGTTTGGTTTATTTGAATTGTTTTCTTTTTTTTTTAATATTTTTTAATTAAAGAAATTTTTACATAATTTTAAGGTAACTTTAAAAGTTTATTGTTTAGGAAAACACTAGAGGGAAAGTGTGTTTGTCATAAGTTTCAATTCAAACACTGCAAAACTGAACTGAACTGAGATCAGTTTTGTCAATAGTTGCAATTCAAACACTGCAAAAATGAGCTGAGTTTGGTTTTATAACGCCTATCAATTTAAATCTATCCAGTTTGTCTTTTTAATGAACTAACCCAAAGAGAAGTCATAGGACTCGAACCTTTTGCTAGCGAAAAATATAGAATAGAACTGATCGCTTTTAAGAGGAGCTTGTGAACACTGTAATTCTGCTAAAGAAGACTTCTCAATTGTTGTAATTATATTTGCTTTCTAATTATTTTTGGATGACCTTAATGGAGGACATTCATCTACTTACAGAAGCGAAGAACCAGCTAAAGGAGGTACAGAGTCTGGGGGAATTTTATATCAAGGGTTGAGTTTTGAAGGTCTAATCAGATCTAATCAGATCTACTACTTCAACTAGTTGAGAACCCGGGTTCTTGCTAGAAAAAGGGGCTGGCAATAGTTGCAGTACAATGGATAGCAATCTCTATGTGCTTCTGTCAGTGGACACGCCCCAACCAATGTCGCATGCGGGGAGGGTTTTGGGAATTCTTACTTAAGTGGCGATAACGACATTTTAGTCCCATTGTACCATAATTGGTAGCTTCGTTTTATAAATTAAGCCTTTCTTAGGTTGGTTGGTTTGTTATGATTTTCAAGAAATATCGGTAGTCAGCACACTGCATTAATAAATTTTCTATCCATTTTTTTATGATTTTAAAATGACTCTGTAAGTATTTATATATTTTATGTTAATTTGAATGTAATACTTTTAATTGCAGCATATTTAATATGCTAAACTGTGTTGTTTTTGTATTGAATTTAATTGTTTTTGTTTTTAAATAATATATTTATTTATTTATATATTTATATTTTATGTTAATTTGAATGTAATACTTTTAATTGCAGCATATTTAATATGCTAAACTGTGTGGTTTTTTTATTGAATTTAATTGTTTTTGTTTTTAAATAATATATTTATGTTTATATGTTTGAAACTAAATTTTTGTTTAACAAATTTATTTTGGTAGGCTGAGATTGATTTTAAACTAATTTTGGTAGGGGAAAAAAATTCTTAGTGGCAACACTGATAACGACCCGTTACCGGGTTATGATCTGCCGCAAAAGTTCTCTCCAGGCGCTTCTGCTTTGGGCGCGTTTTCTTCAGTTTGTAACGAAGAGATGAATAGGTGTCCTAAATTTTGGGAATTCTTACCCTGCCAAATGTCTGTTTGCTTCAGAATTTGTAGGTGGCAAATGTGGTTACAAAAAGAATTGGGCTTAAAAGTTGTGTACAATTCCTCCCGCCTCTTCAAAATTTAATCCTGGGCGCACCTAAAAATATAAAATCATACAAATATTATTTATTATGATTATTCATATTTGAATATGTTATTGATTCTCGTTCAATATTTGTATTTAGTTATTTTTTTTAATTCATTTATTTTTTTAGTTTTGTTTGTTTCTCATTTGCTGCACACATTTTAAATCTAACCTCATAAAATTACAAAAAATATCTCCATTGCCTAAAAGTATGCCGCATAAGTTTTTCTTACGTTCCTGTCAGCGCACTTCAATAGTAAACCCCATATTTTGGTGTGTGCTTTTAGGCTGCTTTAACCCATTAGCGCTCAAAACTAATCAAAAAGAATGCATTTAACAAAATAATTGTTAGCCAGAAATGCTTAGAATCAGTCTAAGAACATCTATGAATTTTTTTCAGAATTTTTTGAGAAATTTTTGCAATTTGTTAAGAATTGACAATTTGCAAAATTTCAAAAGTTGATCTAAACTTTTTAAAAAAATTCAGACGTATTCTCTGTCAAATTCTAAACACTTTTTGTTCTTGAACATTTTTCGTTATAGTGCGTCGTTTTCCAAAAAAAAATTCATGAATGATTGTGAACAAATTTTCCCCCATTTTCATTTTTCCGCCATTTTGAGGTTGTTAAATGGATTCCCATGGGGCAACTTGGGTATTTTCTGAAAGTTCAACATGTTTGTGCACTTTTGTGCATATTGCATATTTTGTGTCTTTAAGGGTTTACAACTCTCAGTTGATGAAGTTCTAGATGGCCTTGCGATCTTGCCAAATGACCCAACTTCAGGAGAAGATGGTTTTCCACCTATTTTATTAAAAAATTGTGCACCAGCGTTAGCCCTCCCATTGTCAATAATCTTTAATAAATCCCTGCGGTGTGGGGAGTTTTTACAGGACTGGAAAAAATCCTTTATTATGCCTATCCATAAGTCTGGGAGCAAGTCAGATATTTCAAATTATCGTCCGATCTGCAAAATCTCAAGTATACCCAAACTTTTCGAGAAACTTGTTTATGATAGGATTTTCTTCCATATTTCAGAGGTCATATCGCCTTATCAGCACGGCTTTATAAAGGGTAAATCCACTTCTACAAACTTGGCCTTATTCTCTAATTTTACTTAAAACAATTTGAAACAGGTCAACAATGCGACGTCATATTCACTGACTTTTCGAAAGCTTTCGACAGGGTTAGTCACAAAATCCTTCTTGCAAAGTTGGAATCAATTGGATTTCATTCAAGTATGCTTAAGTGGTTTGCATCGTACCTAACCGATAGGACCCAATTCGTTCGTATAAACAATACAAAATCGGATATCATTAACGTCACCTCAGGTGTGCCTCAAGGCAGCCATCTTGGGCCGTTACTTTTCCTGATCTTTATCAATGATATTCCGGACGTCTTTTTGACGTCGCGTTGTCTGATGTACGCAGATGACTTGAAAATATATAGTCGCATAGAGAACGTATCAGACTGCATTAACCTTCAAGAGGACTTATCAAAACTGCATTCTTGGTGTGATGCTAACTCTTTGCCACTTAATGTTGGTAAATGCCAGTGTCTGTCTTTCAGTAGACGTAAAGTCGCGATTAATTTCCATTACAAGATAGGCACTGTTATCCTCACAAAAATTTACGAAAAGAAGGATTTGGGAGTCATCTTCTCCTCGAAAATGTCCTTTTCTAAACATATAGACTTTATGATTACCAAATCTAGGTCCATGCTCGGCTTTGTAATGAGAAATTCAAATGAGTTCCAGGATGTTTTTACTCTCAAGAGTTTGTATTTTGCATTCGTAAGATCGAACCTAGAATATTGCAGCATCATTTGGGATCCATTCTATTCGGGTTATTCGTTAAGGATCGAGAAGATTCAGAAACGCTTCACTAGATATGCCATTCACTCTCTCCGTTGGAAAATTATTATGCCTGAATATAAAAGTAGATGCCTTTTGCTAGCTTTGCCGACATTAGAAATGCGAAGAAAAATTTCCTCGGTAATGTTTATTAGAGACATAGTCACTAGCCATATCAAATGCCACTTCTTGCTTGAGTTAATACTTTTCAATTGTCCCGCACGTGGCCTCAGATTTAACAACATGTTCTACCTACCTTGTCATAAGACTAACTTTAGTCTTAACGAACCGCTTACACGCTGCCTAAGGCAGACAAACCAATTTTGTAAAAATTTAGATATATTTTGTAATTCTAGAGAGAGTTTTAAGTCTAAACTAATTCTGCTGTCACACTTTTTGAGTTGCGATTAATTGTAATTAACATATTTATGTACATAATATATATACCTTAGCTTTTAGTAATCTATTTGAGTTGTACTCTAATTGATGAATTTAAATAAATAAATAAATTTATACCCCAACCAAAAATCTATTTCGGTACGAAATATTGATTTGAAAAAAAAAACTGGTCGAAATTTTTGCATTTTTTTCCGAAAACACCGCCATATTGGATTTCCTTGTGACCAAAATGAAAATCTAATGGCATAATCATGTAGAGCGGACCCGAAAACATATAGAATGACTATTTTCACTATCCGTAACGCCGATTTCATCGCTTGGTACAATCGCAAAGTTTTACAAAAATTTTAGACGTTTTGAGCGCTAATGGGTTAAGCAAATTCAGTTCCTTCACAACTAATATTCAATTCCATATACAATTGTAATGAATTTTGCATAACAAAAACTTTCAGACAAAACAAATCTGCTTGTTTTCATTTCGCCAAACCGTGCACAGTTGTTTTCCCCAAGTGATGCACCTTTCTCACCTTGCGGCTAGTCCATGGTCGCCGCTCGCACGTCCTCCGTCATGCTCCTTCGCCCCAATTCATTCACTCAGGTCGTCATTCATTCATTTGCTCATTCATATTTGTTTTTATTTGCATTTGAAGTGGCAACCTGCCGTTAAGTTGCCATTCGTTTTTTTTTTGTTTTGTGTTTTCTTGTTTTTGTTGTTGCTCTCCGTTCAATCGGTCCGCACTTGCCTCGCCACTAATTTCACTTATGCGCATCTACATCGTTGTGCCTACATAAGTATTTCGTGTTTTACCATAGCGCACCCACAGCCGCATTGTGGGCTCGTTTTGCAAAATCTACGCCCGACTGCTGTCAGAAGAGGCTCTTTTACTTACTTATTTTCCTATTTGCCGACTTTATAGTTCCAGGGTTTGTGAATTTCTGTGTGCGGGCGTTTTACTGCTGTTGCTGTTGGTGTTGTTGTTTTGTATACTTTTGCCCGCACTGCTGCTTCTTCTCAGCCAGCTCTTTCGGTGCCATGATTGCACTCGGTTCTTTCGTGTACGGTTGGTGTATTCTTTTGGGATGCATTGTAGCGCACATTATGATATTTTGTAGATTTTGTTTAACGCCACTGTGGGGGCTTTCAAAATAGTACTTTGGCTCAGCGAGCGATGTATACAGGATATGTAAAAGCAGCAGCAATGTGCTGTAGTGGGAATTTGTGTTTATTTGAATACTTAAATATATTTTCGAATAATTGTAATTGTAACATAATTCTTTTTGACCATTAAAAAAACATTGGATTGGTCTATCATTCTTGGAGTTAATTAAATTTTATATCGTAATAAATTTTTATAGTTTGGAAAGCGTTGGACTTGAGGTTTTATTCTCCATCTTAGCCGATACCAAAATATAGAAAAAATCATTTTCTTTTCACTGTTTTGAGACTAAAAATTGTCTAGGAAAATAAAAAAAAACTTGTCTAGGAAAATAAAAAAAAAACTTGTCTAGGAAAATAATAAATAAATAAATTGTCCAGAAAAAAAAATAACTTGGCAAGTTGGAAGCTTTTTAACAAAAAGCTTTCAACTTGCCAAGAATAAATTCAACATCAAATAAATAAAATTAATTCGAAATAAAATAAACTCGGCATAAAACTGCAAGCGAGTTTCTTCCATTTGACTTTAGGTTCAATTCTCCACCTTAGCCAACACCAAAATATAGAAAAGAAATCATTTTCTTTTGACTGCTTTGAGACTTAAAATTGTCTAGAAAAAGGCTCTAAGCTCGAAATAAAACTTAGATCCCTTCCATTTGTTAAAAAGCTTCCAACTTGCCATGAATAAATTCAACATAAAATAAATAAATTCTAAATAAAATAAATTCTAAATAAAATAAATTCTAAATAAAATAAATTCTAAATAAAATAAATTCAAAATAAAATAAACTCGGCATAAAACTGTAGGCAAGTCTCTTCCATTTGACTTTAGGTTCAATTCTCCACCTTAGCCAACACCAAAATATAGAAGAAAAATTTTTCGTTTTACTTCTTTGAGACTAAAAATTGTCTAGGAAAACGCTCTAAGCTCGACATAAAACTTAGATCCCTTCCATTTGTTAAAAAGCTTGCAACTTGCCAAGAATAAATTCAACATAAAATAAATTCGAAATAAAATAAACTCGGCATAAAACTGTAGGCAGGTCTCTTCCATTTGACTGTCGGTTATATTCTCCACCTTAACCAAAATATAGAAAAATATAATTTGCTTTAAGACTAGGAAAACGCTCTAAGCTCGACTTAGATCCCTTCCATTTGTTAAAAAGCTTCCAACTTGCCAAGAATAAATTCAACATAAAATAAATAAAATAAATTCAAAATAATATAAACTCGGCATAAAACTGTTGGCAAGTCTCTTCCATTTGTATTCAAACTCGCACGCACATCACAAATGATTGCTAGACCTTAGTCTCGCTACTGGGCTGTCATGCCAGTTGTGTATGTTTGTATGTATGCCTACTGCACCTTTATCCTGTTGTTGACGTCAGCCGTTATGTTAACCTGGGAATTTTTATTATTATTGTGTTGGGAGAAGCGGGACACAGGTTTCGTGGTAGTTGTAATACTAAAATGTTTATGGGAAGCAAGTTATTTGTTAATATATTTGAATATATATCCAACAGCTCTGGTATTTTGACAGATCCTAACAAAAGTGCCCATTAGGTTGTTGATTTCTTCATAACCATTCAAGGAAGTTAAAGCGTTGACTTGATGATTCTCACTACACCATCAACATACCACAAATATTATTTCAATTTATATGTAAATAATGGTTGCAATTGAAAATGTTTGCTGTGCCTACCGTAGCACCAGAATGCCAAATCCACTGCTTAATTATATGTAAATTGTTAAAAAGTTACTTTCAATAAGTTTTTACTCCTCAAACCAGTTTAAAAATACTGCAAATCCCAGCCTAAGGTAACATTATGGAAAATGTCAGCGTTGTCCAAATTCGCTCTCATTTTTGCTTCATGCCTCTCGTGCTTATGGCACAATTTGCTCCAGACGGTCGAGAGCACTCGACTTGTTTGGAAAAATTTCCCCACGTGTTTGGTGCTCTTTTCTCTGCTCAGCACTCTCGCATTTTATTTGCCGTCCCAACGTTGCTCTGCATTCTATATGTTTTTAATGTTCCATCGTCTGCGGCTTGTTGTGTGTTTCTTCGCGAGTTAACGAAGTTTCGAATATTGTATAAACTTGGCTGACTTCCAACTGTGTTTTGTTGCTGCAATATTGGTTGCGCATCTCGTGTATTGTGTACCGTATGTGCGTTTATGTTGGTCTTTTTTTGTGTTGTTGGCATAGTTCAAGTCACGTTATCAAGGTGTATGTTGCAATTGTGAGTGGATTTTGGGGCAAAATGGAATTTTTCAAGCTGATTTGTTCACAAAAAACCAACAGCACAACGTGTCGTATGCGTAACGATTATTTAAAGAGTCTGTGTGCGTGCGTGTGTGTGTGTGTGTTGATGCGTGCGGCATGTGCTGCAACAACACACATGTTGTGCTATCCTTGTAAGTTTTGTGCTATTGTATGTGCTTGTTGTTGCTGTTTTTTTTTGCTGCGCAAAGTCGAAGCAGCATCGACGTATAGGCGCCGAGTATGGGTGCCTAAGCAGCGCTGTCAGCTTGACAGCTCAGCTGGCTGCTGTCCGGTGGTGCGATTGCAATAATATTACACAATTATTATAGGTGTGGTTTTCGCCGTTGTGCTTTCGGTTTCACTTTGAAAGAGCCTCGCAGATGCAAACGAATCGAATTAGTAGAACACTTTTGTATTTGACTAAACTTGAATTTATGTCTATGTGAAATGTTCAGGCTGTGTGTTTTATTATAAATCAGGCGCAACAAAAATAATTAAAGCAAAAAAAAGAACAATGAAGTGGCATTAAGCGTTCATTTGCGGAGTGTGGGAGAAAGGTTTTGATTTAACAAGGAAGCGAGCTGAGTCCGTTAAGGATTTCATCTGAGTTTTATATTTAAAAGAATATAAAACTCAGAACTTTGAACCCTCGTCAATTACTAAATTTTTTTAGGTTTGTGGGTCTTAGAAATATTCTCTATTTCTAGTTAGTTGATAAATAGTAGTCAATAGATCAGTATGGGTCTTAGTGCACTTTAACTCAACAAAATCTATCTATCGATATGGTTTTAAAGTTGAAACCGCTTTACTGAAAAACAAAAATCGACTTGCAGTTAAGCGGACTCGACTGTAGTTTTGTATTACAGCAAACACATTTAGGGACATTTTCAAACCATCTGCACGCACGCGCAGCATGAATAATTTTAACTTCTGCCTTTTTTATATTTTTTTTTAATAATTTTATTCAGAGACCTAAAATAATTATTATCCATATTTTTGGGAATAAAAAAATTGCTCTAATTTAAGAAATTTATATAATTATTACTTTATAAAAATTATTCCCAATAAGAAATTTTTTACGTCGCCTATAACTATTATAATGTAATAAATATTTTTGAGTTGCATAATAACTCTTATAAGTACCACGTATATTTTTCGTTGTCTATAATTATTATTTTAGAATTTTGGTTTTTTACATTGCTTGATAACTTTTATTTATAACTTTTTTAATTTACGTTACCGATAACTATTATTTTGAGAATTTTTTTTACGTTGCTTCATAACTTTTATTTATGATTTTTTTTATTTACGTTGCCGATAACTATTATTTTGAAAAAATAAATTGTTTACGTTGAATTACCACATTTGGGATATGAATTGATTTTTAATTGTTTTAAATTGACAAACGCAAATTAACTGCAGAAACCCAATTTCCACCAACAACTAAACAATTAAAAATCAATTCATACTCAAAATGTGGTAAGGCATCGTAAAAAAACAAAATTTTTTTTATAAAAGTTATGAAGCAACGTGAAAAATGTTCTTTCAAATAATAGTTATCGGCAACGTAAATTACAAAAAATCATAAATAAAAGTTATGAAGCAACGTAAAAAAAATGTTCTCAAAATAATAGTTATCGGTAACGTAAAAAAAAGTCATAAATAAAAGTTATGAAGCAACGTAAACAAAAAAAGTCCCAAAATAATAATTATCCAGAATGAAAAAAATATTTATTTCTCATAACAGTTATTATGCAACGTAAAAATTAATTGTCGCAAATAATAATTATAATCAAGAAATAAAATGTATGTTTCATTGTAATAGTTACATTGCAATTATTTTCTTAAACAACTTATAATAGTTAAGTCCCTGATTTTATTATAACTTATTCCTCAACTTTTATGTTCTTATGCATAATGTTCAATCCTCATTATGTCAATCAGTACTTTGCCTTAAAGTTCGCAATTGTTGAAAAATCTTAATAAAGAAATTCTAAGCAGAAAGAAATTACGTGAAAATTTATTCTTCAACGCACAATCGATAATTCGTAAATAATAAAAAATAAAATTCAAATTTAACCAAACTTCCAACCCACAACTAGACCCTAAATAAACAAACCAAAAAATGGCGTGGGGCTATTGGAGTGCCACCACAGTCGATCGTGGCCGTTCGCCGCGTCGCAACACCCAATGCACTCCGTTGCCGGTGAATTTAATGCAGCAGGACGACGACATCGGCACGGAGGCCAACTCAAAAACCAACACAATGAGCAGCACAACGGCCAACACCTGCCCGAATACACCGTCGGGTGCACAGTCGAATCTCTGCTACAGTCCAACGTGTCGCAGCCGGTGCAGCAGTCCTTGTCCGGGCAGTCCATGTCCGGGCAGTCCGTGCGGTTCGATAACACCACCGCCACCACCGGCACTGACCGCGTCGCAACAACATCTGCACTCGAATAAGAATTGTCCAGCCGCACAACAGATCCTCACACTGGACGATTATCCGTCGCGCAGGCAATCCTTGGATCGACTCGATAGCCCGCAGGTATTGTCGTTGCTGCGATCGTTCGTTTCTCGTTCGAACTTGAGACGATCCCTACACAGCCGCATACATTTTTGCCATCCATGCACACGAACGTATTTATATATACTAACTTTCATGCAAAATACATACATAAACATTTACATATGTATGTAGTTTTCTCTCTCTTATAAGCATTTGTATGAAGGTCCTGAACTTTACTGCAGTGCTGGATTTGTGTTGTTTAAAACTATAAAAGCAGATGGCAATGAGAAGTTGGTGATTTGAAATTTTGTCCAAAAAGGAGACAATAATTATTTTTCATTAAGTGGTCAAGTACGCTTAATTTTTAAATATTATTAGGTGCGCAACTAAGTTCTTGCTATGTTTTTGATGGAAATTCCACTTTATAACAAATTCGCTAGTTACAACTTTTTTCCATCTTTCTAAAAGAACTCGAATACTTTGACGGTAAAATTTTTGGTCTTTTGAGGTAAAATTTTTTGTCTTTTGAGGCTATTTTATGACTATTATATGAACGAAACTGCTGATCAGCCAGATCATGTACCATGGAACGAAACAAGTAATAATCAGACGGCGCAATATTTGAAGAATATGACGGATGAGGTAGAACTTCCAATTTGATCGTTTCCAAGTAGGTTTTAACGGGCTTGACAACGTGAGCGTTGTGCCTCTGCTCGAATTTTGGCCGTTTTTCGCGCAGTGCTCGGCTTAATCGCATCAATTGAGTTCGATACCGTTCCCCAGTGATGGTTTCGATTGGTTTCAACAGCTCATAATTAATAACACCGACCTCGTCCCACCAAATGCACCTTCGCAGCGTGAATATTCAGCCGAGCCAACGACGTAGAAACATGACCGGGCAGTCTCCAAGATTTTTTTCTCTTTGGTTTTCAGTAATGAATCAATTTTTCATCACCCGTCACGATGCAATGAAGAAAACTCTTATCTTTTTGCCTTTGGAGCAGTTGTTCACAGGCCAAAAAACGACGCTCAAAGCCTGTTGGCTTCAAATCATAAGGAACTCATGTTCCTTGTTTTTGAATCATTCCCAACGCATCCAATCGCTTGGAAATGGCTTGACGGGTAACTCCTAAAGCTGAAGTAAGCGTTTGGCACAAATCCTCAGCGAGCAATACCTCCAATTCAGCGTCTTCGAAGGACTTTTACCTTCCTTCACGCGGACGGACATCAACATCGAAATCACCGTGTTTGAAGCGATGGAACCAATCACTGCACGTTGTTTCGCTCAGAGCAGCATCTCCGTAAACTTTTTGGAGCTCTCGATGCGCTTCAGTCACCGTTTTCTTCGAATTAAAGAAGAAAATCAACACGATTATTTGGCACAAAATCAGACATATTTGTACAATAAAGGTATAGGGGTTTCCAACAAGAGGTGTTATTTTGGTATTCAAAGAAAAATTGCCATTTTTTGAGATAAATGATCGGATGTTTATTTCATAATAAAGAGAAAGGTATGCCGTTAATAATGAAAAACAACATCAGGCAAATGGCCACCACGACCACGCTTACAGGACCATATCCTTTTCATGAAATTTTCCATAACCCATATGTCCTCGATAGCCTCAAGAATTCTATCTTTGAGGTCTTGAATCGACGCTGGGCTGTTGGCGTACACCTTATCTTTCACGTGACCCCAAAGGAAGAAGTCGCAAGGTGTTAAATCACAAGATCTCGGTGGCCAATTGTGATCACCTCTTCCAGAGATAACACGGTCCGGAAACTTTTCCCGTAAAAGAGCAATGGTTTCGTTGCTTGTATGGCACGTAGCCCCGTCTTGTTGAAAGTAAACGTTGTCCAGATCAATACCATCCAACTCCGACCATAAAAAATCATTAATCATCTCTCGATAGCGCAATCCATTCACCGTAACTGTTGATCCAACCTCATTTTCGAAAAAGTAAGGTCCAATGACCCCGCCGGACCATAAACCGCACCAAACAGTCACACGTTGAGGATGGAGGGGCTTCTCAACAATAACTCTTGGGTTTTCCGAGCCCCAGATGCGACAATTTTGCTTGTTGACGTAGCCACCGAGGAGGAAATGATGATTTTCAAAAATCAAGATGATTTTTCGATGGAATTCCGGATCATTTTCATGCATTTCAAGGACCCAATCAGCAAAGACACGACGTTGTTGATGATCGGTCGGCTTGAGTTTTTGTGTTAACTGAACTTTATAACTTTATAAGCCTTAAGACCCAAGTCTTTATGCAAAATACGGTGTAATGACGTTTTTGGAATGCTCAATTCCAAAGAACGACGAGGAATCGACAAACCTGGGTTTTCTTCAAAACTTTGGGCTACAGCAGCAATATTCTCAGTTGTTCTTGAGCGACGTGCATGGGTTTTATTCTTCACATCACTAACTTGTCCCAACAGCTCGAATTTTTCCAACAAATTCTGTATTGCGGTCCGACAAGGTGCTTCACGACGACCCAAAAATGCTTTAGTTTTGCGAACTGTGACTGCAAGATTTTCACCATTTTTGTAGTGAATTTTAATAATTTCAATGCGTTGTTGAAGCGTGTATCGTTCCATTTTTAGTAATGGCGTAGTTTCTACTTGTCAAATGTCAAAGAATAAAAGCTTCAAAAGTGACAGCTACCGAAATACCGCGTGATTCAAAATAACACCTCTTGTTGGAAAACCCTATATATATTTTCGTAATGTATTTTATGTTAGAAAAACATGGAAACTGCATTGCCGTGTGTTCTTTTGCAGAGACGGCACGTTTTTCCTGGCATGTTGTTGCGTTTTTGGTGTCGGTTTTGGTGCAGAACGTATTTTCAAACAACAATTTATTTTGAAATTTTTTCATACAGCACAGACGGATTATGAACTCTGACATTTGTCAGCATAATGGCATTAACTGTCAGAAAATAAGTGTACGATGAAGATAGAGTTCCTGCTATCTGGCACACTTTATTAATTTCACTATGGCAAGTACTTAGTTGCGCACTTAATAGTAAAATAGTCTATATGTGAGATTTAAACTCACTTTTTTATTCAAAAGTATATTTTATGACTTTAAGTTCGCTGCAAATCAGAATGTGTTAGAAAATTGATCGCTGACAGTGAACACAATTCGTTTTGTTCCCATTTCGAATCATCGCCGCGGGATTTCATTAGCCGTCTTATTGACATCTTATGGTTGTCTTTAAAAGCTGATTAGTGGCTATATTTGTGGTCGAGACTATATTAATTATCCTTTGACGGACTCTAACATGATTGTAATCATAGATTGAATCTTTGCCTCCTTAACCCTTTCGACCTCAGAGTTACCTGTGAGTAACTTCACCCATTTGTCATCTTATAGCAAAAGCTACGATTGATTTATGGGTTCAATTTAATTATGCACCAACAAATTAATATTTTTGGAAGTGAAATCAAAGAAAATTACAAAATGTTTACTGTTATCCTCAAAATAATTTCCAATTATTTGCAGCGATATCAGGGAAAGTTTGTGTTCTAATTGAAGACTACGAATTGGGCGCGTTTGATCAAACCTCTGTTTCTTTAATAATGTTTAAATAAAATTAAAAAGTGATTATTTTGTATTTTTCCATAAATATGAAATAATTTTTCTGTAATTAAAAAATATTGATACAAAATTGATTTAACTCGTTTTAAGCTAAAATTGTTCAAAAGTAAACTAGCTGTAGAACTCTAACAAAGCGGTGTGGCGACTTCAAATGTCGTGTGCACACTTCTTAACCCATTCGAGACGACGATTTTTTTGCGAACACGGTCCCCAGGAGCGAAATTTTTTTTTCTTTGTATTGTTCATGTAGGCTTCAGATAATTTTTAGATTTTTTTGGTACTCAGTAAAACCAATGCCAAATTTTGTTTTCCTGTACTTTACAGATTTCATTAGTTCCAGAAAAATCTTATTTCGACGACTAGTTTACTCAGAATAACTGATAATTGCACATTACTCTTATTGCACACACGGTGCGCAGGCTTTCTTATAGCCTCGGAAATCCATTGCACACACGGTGTGCAATCGGTCTCGAATGGGTTAAACAAGTGTTTCATGATTTAAATACCAAAAAGTAATATCGAGACACAGGGTAAAATTTGGGGTCGAAAGGGTTAAATGTGCGTTTTGTGGTTGCACGATTTTATAAAATTGCTTGCAACTGTCACACTCATTCGTCCTTCTTTTTTAATTGATTAGTTTGAAGTCTGTTATATAACATTATTTGTTAGGCGTTGGCCAATTTCCTTAAATACGAGTACCCAACATTGTTTTCAACAAAAATCTTCCTTCTAAAGTCTGACAAACTGTAGTCAGACATTAGAAGGACAATTAACCAACACAACAACAAATCCAGCACACGCAAATGGAAGCGTGTGTGTGTGTGTGTGTGAGTGTGTGTGTGTATTATCATTTAAACAATGCATTGTGCATTTGTTTTTGTTTTCTTATCTTTTGCTGCCGCATGGACATGGCTTATGTCGTCACTTTACGGCTCTGCCCGCAATCCTCATTCATGCATACATCTCACAAATCGCAAATCGCATACAATGCCGCAACACTCAATCAATCAACTCATCACCATTTGCGTTTCCCCCTGATTCGATCCGTTGTGCCCTCGACTGCTCGGCCGCTCAACTCATACAGTCCAAATATTTTGGTATACAGGCCAATCAGCTGTCGGACATCCTGTGTCGCGGTGCCGTCGTATCGTCCATACAGTCGGCGAACAATACGCTGACGCGTGGCGTGTCGCTGCACAGTCGCAGCGGCAGCGCGCATGGCAGCATTCATGGTGGAAGTCAGCACGGCAGCTACTGCGGTCCCGGCAGCGCTCACGGTTCCATGGGCTGCCTGCAGGGCAGCATTGGGCATTTGGTGAGCGGCGGCGGAGGCGGCGTCACTAGCGCCAGCGGCAGCGTTGGCATGCTGTCGGGCGCCATCGATACGGGCGACTATGATGTGCCGCATCCGCATCCGTACACACATCACTACATGCAGACGTCGACATCCATAACGCCGCCCCACTCCACGATGAGTTTGATCGGCTCACGACCCGGCTCGGCTGGCGCTTGTCCGGGTCATGATTCGGGCTCGGACTCCAGCCAAGGCTGCGGTTCCACTATGGGCGGCGTGACGGCCGGCAGCCACGCCAGCCACATGTCCGCGCATCTGGGCAGCGGCGTCGGTGGCGGCATTGGCATCGGCATGGCAATGGGCATCGGCGGCCATCACAGTGGCGGCAGCGGTTCGCTGGGACGCTGCTCGAGCCGATGCCACAACACAATAACCACAACGACCACCACCACCACCGACGACTCGGGCGGTGGTAGCGGTGGCAGTGTTTTTGGCAGTGGTTGCGGTGGCGTTATGGAGACCCAGCGCCGCATCAGTCTGCACGGCAGCGAGGGCAGCGGCCTGAATGTGTGCGGCATGACCGGACGCAACAGCGCCCTCGGCACCATACACAACGGACATCATCATCATCAGTATCACCATGAATGCATACACTACGAACGCCTACCCATACCGGTTCCTATACCGACTGTGCCAACGCAGCAACTGCACTCGGAGGAGGAAATCGAGCCAGCGTACGCAACAGGTATGTACGAGTATGCGAATGGAGCGACGCAAAACTATGGTTTGAAATCCGAATACTGTCCACTAGAAACCTAGAATACCATATAACCAACAACCAAAAAGTGGTTGAGGTTAGGTTGATGGTCTCTTGATGATTACTGCCTGAGAGAAGTGCAGTGGAGAGTTTGATCACAATTCTAGAAAGAATTTCGGGTGAATGGTATACAAAATTGGGTTTTACTTTTGAGTTTGAAATGTTTTGAATTGGTATCGACTTGAACTAAATATAATTGGATTATTTATTTCTGCTTATTTGTCACTTATACATTCTTATGGTCTATTCATGACTCTGGCTGCTCTCTGATACTAAGCGAGCTCAGAGACGTCTTAATGCTTTTATCTCAATTTTCGGAGATTTATCAATTTAAATCAATTATTTACAATTGACTATAATGTTCACTTTTTATCTCGTGTTCATCTCTTATTTGTCGTTTGGGTATGCGTTTCTCTTGCACATTTATTCTGAACTATGTCTTCTGTGACTGCATACTCGCCTTAAGCAGTCACAGAAGACATAAGTAAAATTTATTTTTTTTACACTAAGAACAAACGAAGCTTCTGTTCTACCGAATGACATAAGCGACACACTCGTTAGTGATGTCAATTTCGGAATCCCGAGATAAAAGGTCTGTTTGGGTACGGATAATTTGTTCGAATTTGTACAAATTTTTACTGGATCCTGTTTGTGTACGCCAAATCTCTTGCAACTAGAGAGAAACTGACTGCGTAAAGTGACAGTTCATTTCGTGAGAACTTGCAAGTTTTTACTAGAGAAATTTTGTCCAGTAACTTTTAGCCAGTAAGAAGAAGAACAAGAAAAACATATGACTGGTTGCCATATGATCGACTGCAAAGAAAAATAATTTATGCAAACATTTGGAGGCAAATGGAACCAGCAAAGAATTTGTGCGTTCGCAAGTCTGCTGACCCACAACCGTCTTGCTCAGCTTTACCTGCTGAAGCTGAACGGGAAGAATCGCAGTCTGAGCCCAACGAAATATTTGCCTTTTGCATTAAATGTCTGATTAAACTTAATTTTCCCTACTGCTTGAAACGTCAAATGAAACTTTTAGATCAGATGTTTCTTTCTTTAACCCTCCTGTTTACACCCTTTTTACTGTGTATTAAGAGTGTGCGAAGTACCACTGGTGTAACCAAGAGTTAAAACTTGCAAATTCTTACAAATTCCTGTTTGTTTACTTTTTTGGATAGTTTTATTTTTGGGATATTTCTGATATTTTTTACTGGGTAATTCTTACTGGAAAAGTTCCCAAACAGACCTAAAAACAGAAAGTCCGCAGGAGTACAAAAATCTCCACTGTAGAAACTAGCAACATTTGACTCCAGTTTCTTTGTGAAGCCAAATCAATGTTTTAAGAAATCGCGTGAAGGTTAAATAAGTTTAAATTATGTAACTCAAACAAAGTAATCTAAATTAATAAATTGTACTTATGTTGACTGTTTGGTGAAGTGGTTGCTACCACAGTTAGGATAAGTAGCACTTAAAGTTCTTTTTGGTGCCAGATTCTCATTTGGTATTGGCAGCTATTTGAAATCCACTTTGTTAGATCCAGCAAGTGTAGAAATTTTGTGATCTTCATAGTCAAAATGGTTCTGAGGTCTTCCCGGAAATGCACACTGGAAGTGGGAGATTGTTTCCCTTCTAGTCCTCCCACAACTGCGACAATGATTGCTGAAGGGTTTTTGTAATCGGACCGCCTGTTACCCTACCAGCCAATGACCCCTGAGAACCGCAGTGAGCCGTGCGGTATTCCCGCGGGATTTTTAATCAGTTGTTTGTACATTATTTATGTTTTCCTTGATGAGTTGCATATAGATAGCATGAATCAGAAAGTGTGCGTAGGCGAGTGGAAAAGTTACCGGCTCTACGTCGGTAATATGTAAAGCTATCAAAATAAAGGGGTTTTCATTAAAAGTGTCCGAACTTTTGAGTGAATTAAAGAAAGTTTGATGGAAAACGTAAAGGAACAATTAATATCGTTATGTCTTAGAAATGATATCATTCAGATGGTCACCTCGGCTTCGTTTACAGAACTCGATCCAAAATGTCAAATTGTATACGACTGCGGATTTTGTCAAGCCGGATCTCTCCAATGAATGATGAAATGATGTTAGCCTTCAGTTAGTTAATTGTTGTTGGCTTGTCTCCATAAACTAGTGACTTAACATACTAGTAGATCCAGAGAAAATCGTCTGAAAGCCTTAAATCGCGCAACCTTGGAGGACACTGCACATAGCCTCATCTGGTAATAAAAACGTTCTGGGAATTTTTCATGAAAATGCTCACATGTAACGCGCAATGTGTGAGAAGTTATATTGTTTTTTTTTTTAATGACAAGTTCACCAGGTCCATGTCATTCAATTCAGACCAACAAAATTCAGTTGTCGTTTCGGAAGGTGTATGACCCAATAACGTCGGTTGACCAAAATTCACACCAAGCAGTAAGTTTCTTCGGATGCAATTGTGATTCAATAAAGACTACTGTGGATTATTCTCTTCCTAAATACGATAATTTGGCTTGTTAGTTAACACTAGAAAGACCGCAAGTTTTTCATATCTACAAAGACTACATATTATATCCGCTGTAGAACCCTCATTGTAGAACTAATTGAATACTCCGAAAAAAAATTTAAGTCATCAAAGCAAAAGTTGATAGAAATACTAAAGAAAATACAGGTATTTAAAAATGAAAAACCGTCAAAATGACCGCAATGGTCTTTCTAGTTTTAGTTGTTGTTTGGACCATGGTTTCAGATGTAAACATATTTTTCGTAGCTCTTGAAAAGCTTAGCAAACAGAAAGATTTTTTCAATATATTTTAATAATTACGAGACCTTATTTAACGCTGAAACAAAAACGTTGAGAAATGAGAAATGACGTCTCCAGCTAAAACAAAAAAACAACAAGCTGTCAATGTACGGACACAGCTATTAAAAATCCGTTATTATTACATTACTATTCCTACTAGATATTAAATTTTTATTATTTTTTAAATTTTTATTATTTGTTAGGCAATTTTAAGTGTAAAAGTAGTAATAAGTAATAAGTATTAATAATAATAATAATAGTAGTAATTAAGCTCAAAACAACAATGATCAATCAGACTTTTTATAATCTCTGTACTAATATCGATACGTCTCCCTAAGTATGCACACACTTTGTTTGACAATAACCTCGATAGGCAATTTTTCACGCAAACTATTTGCGGCTTCCCCACGCTCAAACCTCACTTAGGTCATCTAAGCAGTTAGTGATAACCGCAAAATGTTTCAATCGGCTTTAAGTCGCATTTGAAATACACATTCGCGCAAAAATTTTTAGTAAATGTGTATACTTAGTACACATTCAATATCGAGTAAATCTTGAACATTTTTGCTCTAACTAGATTACTGCACGCTTCTCAGTGTGGAGCAGGGCGTCTCGTGTGTGTGTGTGTGTTCGCCGTCTGTACTCACTTGAATTTTTCTACCCCTCCTTCTGTGCGATATTCGCATATTTTTATGGCTTTTTCGTTCTTGCTTTGCACATTCAGGGGGAGCTTATGTTCAATTGTCGCATCATTCGAAAAAGTAGTTCACCAGTTATAAGTCGCACGCATGTATCGTGTTCGCGTTCGCGTTCGCACGAAGAGCGGCCGCTGATTTTGCGCTCCCCACCCAATCTGCCGATAATGGGTGATTTCGACCGGGTCTGCAGCACAACGACATCAAGTCAACTAGTAAACTTCTAATATTCGTTGTTGTCAAACAGTTGTGAGGCGCTGCATTGTTGTCGCGGTGTTGCCCATAAAAATTGCGTTATCAAAGCAAATAGTTCAATCGAATCCATTAACATGTAGTTACATACTCGTATGTGTATGTGTGTGTGTGTGTGCATTTCTCAAGTTCAAAAACCTAACATTCAAACAATATGATTATGTGGAGTGGTATCTGCGAGGCGGCTTCAATTTATGGCGTACAGACCTCATCGTTCTTCATGAGTGGTGGCGCTGGCTGTTAGTAAAGTTTATCTTACAAATACACAACAGTAAACAGTAATAATTAATTGTTAAGCAATTAGCATACGTTAAGTGTTCATAGGTCAGGCACTGAGTAGACACCAAGTGAACTTTCAAAGATCCTATGGTAACCAAAATTCATGCAAAGTCTTGTGAACTGCAACATTGTGACTCACATAATTGAGATACGGTGAATGCATCGCTTAACTGTGAAGGAACTGTGTGACTACAGTTCAGAGTAAAATAACACCACTTGCGATCCTGTGGAAAGTACATTTTTGGCAGTCACATCTTTTTCCATATCAATGTCTGTGATTTTGTGTAAAAAATATCGGTTCGGTGTTCTAAAGCGCATTATAGCTTTAGAACAGATTTTAACGTACCAAAAGAGCTGCTGTCGTGTTAAAATAGATCAGCCACAAAGAACAACGATTTTGGTATAGGTTTCCATGTTTTCGTTCAACTTAATGTTTTGTAATTTAAATTTACTATTTGCTATTTTGTTATTGAAAAAGAAGTTTAAAATTTAAAACTTCTAATCACAAAGTTTAACACTTTGGCTACGACTTTTGCAGGGCACAAACTTTATTTTCGACTTTTTTAGACTTAGCGTTCAGACTCTTTTGAGTTTGAGTTTATAATAGAAAGTACAAGTTTCAGAGTCATTTGAACATACCCCGGGAAACCAGTGTCCTTGAAGTAGCGAAAGTAAGTAGAAGACGACCAGACTTTGGCAGAGTTATACTGGAAACCTTGCTTTCAGACCCTTTCCAGTTTGAGTTTATAATAGAAAGCACGAATTTTAGAGTCAACTGAACATACCCCGAGACACCAGTGTCCTTGAAGTGGCGAAAGTAAGCTGTAGAAAGCCAAATTTTGACAAAATCTTATTGGAAATCTAGCGTTCAGACTCTTTTGGAGTTTGAGTTTGTAATAGAAAGCACGAGTTTCAGAGTTAACTGAAATTTGGATTGAAATTTGCCCAAATTTTGACAAAATCATATTGGAAATCTAGCGTTCAGCTGGGTCTGTCCATCTGGACATAATCCAACCGATCATTCCTCAGTTTAGTTCTTTTGTGAATACTTCCATTCGTAAAACACGACTTCAGACAGGTTTCTCCATCTAGATTTGTCTATACTTACGATTCTTATAGCTTTAATCTCTCTCACTGCATTCTGAAAGATTTATTGGGCCCCTTAGATCAACTGGTTTTTTATATAAGTCAGATCTTTTTGCAATATTTGTATCAGGTCCTCATCATTTTAACTATGTTTCCCTAGAAACTTTTGCACGTCTGAGTGCCAGCGCTGACAACGCTCGATTGTCTCGTCAAAAGTGCCACAGATTCTGCATGTTTTGTTATCAACTAAGCCTCAGCTCTACTAAGTTTGTAGGGGTAACTGTTAGAGAATAAGTGCCCTATTAATACGTCACATGGAATCTTGAGCTGCTATCTAAAAATACGGCTGATTGTGCTTTTCATTCCTAACACTAATCTTCTGCGAAAACTTTCATTCGTACAGCACTAACAGAAGCGTCAGATTCTTCTATCAGATGCATCTTTTTGTAGGAAGTTCTTCATGTATTCTGTAGTTTGCCTGTCACATCTTTCAATCAATCTCAATCGTGTTGGTTCGGATGATTTATTGGGTTACACACAAAGAGATATCAACTTTTGTATCGACCAAAGCTCTGCGTGAAAGCATTGAAGTCTAAACAATGTCTGACTGTGTTCACATTTGGTAATCGATATGACCCCAATATTGTCTTGGCGGATCTTTTGAATCTGTTCATGAAAATAATGTATCCGAAACTCGCTTTCAACCAAGACGTTAACAAATTTATAATAACATTTTGATTAGTTCAAGAAATCGTCAATCTTGCTATAGCAACAGTGATACCATTATTCGTCTGTGTCTTCTGGCTGCCTTCCAATGTGACACTAATTTAATATTCTTCGATTTTCTACATTCACGTTCCTATATATCGCATACTATAAGTATGACATTTAGGTGTTAGGTCAACAATTGAAATGACCTTGTTCCAATAAATGCCGCCGATTTGCCATGTTCAAGAAAAAATAATTGAAATTTTCTTTTACTTTCTTATGAGCGATTGCGTTGCTTGTTATTTTTTCTTGTTATTATTCATTGAAAATTTGCAGATAAAAAATCCCCATATGCATTATTTGTAGTAGCGTGTAATCAGCTGAAATCGTGTGTCGTTCTTCGGGCGTACATTGATAGCAAAGAAGAAATGGTTAAATGTATGACCGAAAGCAAATGGGAACAAGGCACTGGCCATCGACAAGTGGACAGACAGAAAATGGAGTGCAAAATGCCCAAGTCGAGGTGCTCTTTCTCACCGGGTTCGGCTGCTCGCTGCTGTCTGGCTGGCATTGGATTTGAGTTGATAAAGTGCCCGTTGCAAAAGTTCCATTCAGTTACAAAATTGTGCGTGCAATAGCGAAAGTGCTACAAATGTGCTAAAGCCCTGAAATGAACTGCATTTGTATAGTTTAGGTTTGCACTAATAGTCTGATTTGTTATTAATTAAACAGCAATAATGCTTGAAATTAATTGTGACGCTGTGAGAAATTGTGTCGCTTTAGAAATGTCCGTCTGTGTGGAAGCATAACAAAATTAATGCTTTTAGGAGTTGGCGCATTTATAATATTTTCTGTAAAAAGTTTATGAAACTTTCGCTTAACTTAGTTTAATTACTGCAAAAATTTAGCTAAACTGAATTGAACTTTAAATTCCATGCCGCAACTTTCAATCACATGGAAAATTGACTTATGGAAGAATATGAACAATGAGTTTGCGTTCATGTGAGCTCGGCATTTCTGTCTGCTTGGGCAAACACCTTCGTTGTGTTATCTATGTTTATGACACATTTGTTTGTGGCCTTAAATAACGAAAAAATCCGTTCGATTGATAAACTACAAATATTGACTGCAACATGAAAATGTGTTCCAGTTTAAGCGCAACACATGACGTAAAATACAAATTTTATATTAATTTCAATTACTAAATTCAATCTCCAATTTTCATTTACTAATTTCACACTTATTTTCGCTACAATTTATAGTATTTCCAAATGTTCCTTCTGCACCTGGAATGTCCTGTGATGGTGAAGATCGTAAGTGTTGTATAGGCTGTCAAAACTCAGCTCAAAAGTATGCCACAGCTTAAAGTTGTCCAAGTAGACGTAACCATTTAATGACTATTTAATCGTGGCATGCTTTTAGGCGCCCATATGCATTCATTCATTTGTTTACTCACTCTGATTTTCTCCTCAACTTACAGGCAGCATCTACAGACGTGGCGCTCGTAGATGGCGCAAGTTGTATCGCGTCAATGGACACATTTTCCAAGCCAAGCGTTTCAATCGGGTGCGTATTAACTAAATAATTGTATGAACATTTCTTAACACAAATAGATACTTATTTGAATTGGTTTTTGTATGGTTGCAGCGCGCATTTTGCGCCTATTGTCAGGACCGCATCTGGGGCCTGGGACGGCAGGGTTTCAAGTGCATTCAGTGCAAATTGCTGGTGCACAAAAAGTGTCACAAACTCGTGCAGAAACACTGCACCAACGAGCACGTTGAGCCGCTGGTCAAGGAGCGCGACGACCCATTCGCCGAGCAGCTGCCCGAAGTGCTGCCACCGCTGCCCGACTATGCGTCGCAGGCCAGCGGCAGCGGGCACGGCATTGGCGATCCGTGCGACACTATGAGCGCCCTGGAGGCGCAACAGCACGAGTCGGCACTGCAGCAGCAACAGCAGCATCAGAACATCGAGGAGCAACTGGAGGCGGGCACACAGCGCCAGTACTCGATCAACGATTTCGAATTGATACGCGTTATTGGGCGCGGCAGCTATGCCAAGGTGCTGATGGTCGAGTTGAAGAACACGCGCCGCATCTACGCCATGAAGGTGATCAAGAAGGCGCTGGTCACCGACGACGAGGACATCGATTGGGTGCAGACCGAGAAGCACGTCTTCGAGACGGCTTCCAATCATCCGTTCCTGGTGGGCTTGCACTCGTGCTTCCAGACACCGTCGCGTCTGTTCTTTGTGATTGAATTTGTGCGCGGCGGCGATCTTATGTTCCACATGCAGCGGCAGCGTCGCCTGCCCGAAGAGCATGCGCGCTTCTATGCGGCCGAAATCAGTTTGGCGTTGAATTTCCTGCACGAGAAGGGCATCATCTATCGCGATCTGAAGCTGGACAATGTGCTGCTCGACCACGAGGGCCACATCAAGCTGACCGACTACGGTATGTGCAAGGAGGGCATTCGTCCGGGCGATACCACATCCACATTCTGTGGCACACCCAACTATATTGCGCCGGAGATATTGCGTGGCGAGGATTATGGCTTCTCGGTGGACTGGTGGGCACTGGGTGTGTTGCTCTATGAGATGCTGGCCGGTCGCAGTCCGTTCGATATTGCCGGTGCATCGGAAAATCCCGATCAGGTGAGTGCCAATGTGCTTTTAAAATTTCAAACATTTTGTGCCTAACTAAAATTTGTTTACTCAATGCAGAACACTGAAGATTATCTGTTTCAAGTGATTTTGGAAAAAACCATACGTATACCGCGCTCGTTAAGTGTGAAAGCCGCTTCCGTACTGAAAGGATTCCTTAACAAAAATCCGGCTGATCGATTGGGCTGTCATCGTGAATCTGCGTTCATGGACATTGTCAATCATCCGTTCTTCAAGAGTATCGATTGGGAGATGGTAAGCATATATGCATATAGATATACAATTCTAATTTGAACTATGTTTGCATAAAAGAAATGTTATTCTCTGCATCACTGTCAGCTGCCAGTTTGGCGGCATGAATTTCTTAAGTATATCAACGATCCAATATATCACATAAAGTGCACGTGTGATGAATACAATGCGACTACATCGTAGACATTTAATATGCCAACTAAGGCAGACATTGTCTGTTACATAGTTGTTGTTGCCACTGAAAGTATTATTATCGATAATTTCTTATCGGTACATTAACAAGTATGTAGACATAACTTTAACCTACTGATTGGCATCTATATTTTGAAAGACATACAATTGTTAGCGGATTTTCAAACATAAAATTGTTCCCAATAAATTAAAAATTTCGAAAAACACTTTCGCCCGATTAATACTTGAAGTAGTTAAGATTCGCTGTACAAGGATAAATGATAAATGTTTATATTAAAATAAAGTTGAAACCCAATTACAATTAAGATTGCACAAAAGGAAGTACAACCGCCTTATAAGCCAACTTTCGATCCTGGCGATCCATACTTGACAACAACAAACTTTGACGCTCAATTTACCAGAGAACCGGCTGAATTGACGCCAGACGATCCGTAAGTGCAGTGCAAATAACAACCGAGCAATGTTTCTTTTTTGGTCGTTAGCATTTTTGTATAACGTTTTGTTTATTACTTTATTACCTTCGTTTTTGTGTATTTTTCCTCTTAAATTTTTAAGCTCCTTAGAACATAACACATAGCAATATATACATAAGTATATATACTTTATTTATTAAATCGTGTTTTTTTTAAGCGATCGTATGTATGTATGTAAATATGTAGATAGGCGAGTGAAAACAACTGTACTAATCTATTTAGATTTTCTGCAAATGAAAAGCGGCCTTAACCGAACTTGCCGGTAGACACTTTTTGTATAAGAAATTACACTAAAGTGAGCGAGAATTCTTTATAAAAAGTTATAGTTCTACTATAACGGGTGGCAATGGAATGGAATTGGAAGATTGAAGATTCTAGTTTGCAATCCATGCAACTTTTTTAATATCCCGATATGCAGTTATAAGTGAGCTATCAAAAGGTAAAAAGAATAAATCATTACGTTGACAGAACACCTTCAAAACAAGCCTAACGATATCTATTTGTAAATATCGAAATAACTTCCTACATCAGCGATAGTTAGTGTCGTTCTCCGCAATGTTGAGCATCATATATTTTTTAACTGCATTTAACCCTTATTCTCATACCCAAACTTACTAACGTCGTTTGGCACCCGGGGTACCCGGGTACCCATTTCATGAAATTTTTAAGTTTTCAATATAGAAAACAAAATTTTTTAAATATATGATTTGTTCGCTTTTCACCTAAATAACGAGGATCCGGAAGGTAAAAAAAAAATTTTCATTATTTGTCAGTTTTTTTCACGAAAATACATCGCAGTGGGCACCCGGGTACCCGGGTATGAGAATAAGGGTTAAAGGATTCATGCATATAGAACCATTATTGTCATTTTTTCACACAGCAGTAATTTTCCAAACTATGGAACCCACTAGTTTTCACAAAATCTCTTTATACAAGTTTGATTTCAATCTTGGATTTTTGCCAATTTTGTGTACACAATTACTAAATTTATTTCTCTTAAATAAATAAGCCAAATATTGCAATTAGTTTGCAATACTTGCAATTATTCAAATATATAAATCAGATATTCTCTCTATAAGTGTTGCTAACGCCACAGGCTCAAACCGTTGCTGTGCTTGCAATTTACTTTTTATACTTTAACTCGTTTTTACTTTTGCAAAATGTCAGTTGTGATTATTTTTATTCTTACTCCTTAAATATTTCTTTAAAACGAACATTATCAATGCTTTCAACTAAAATAAAGCCCAAATATTAGCTCAGTCGGAAATTTAGCTAAAGGTACTTGAACTTTCTAGAACGTCGTACATCTATTTACAGCCCAATCATGTTCATAATTTCTATCCAACAATCGCAGCGAATGTAAACATAACGAATTATAAATTAACATCTATAACATTTATAAGGTTTTAATGTCAAAATGCCAACCAACCATCATTGTTTCACAAATGCATTTTATGTTTAATTAAAAACTCAAATTTGAAAGTTCAAATTATCATCAACTCAAGCAGCATTCATTCACTGATAAACCTGATCTGATGTACTGCCTACTTTTATGTGACAGCTGATGCAAAATTGTTTAAAATCTTTTGCCTGCTTTTCACTAATCCTAATACATGAATTATTTATTCTTTCTTTTCTTCCATACTCATGGCGCTTTTGGTTTACTACTTTCTACTTATGATTTCTAACTCATACATTGCGCCATTACCGATCCGATTCGATTCGACATGCTCATCAACTGAATATGGCAATGCACATGCGCAAAAAATATTATCAACCAACAACAATCAAAACACAAATGCATACAACGTAGCTCGAGCGTAAACAAGTATCACCTCCATTTAAGCCGCGCTTAGACTCAGATCGGGACTTAGCTAATTTCCCGCCCGAATTTACCGAAGAGGCCGTACAATTGACGCCCGACGATGAGTAAGTACCCACTGTTCATTGAGAAATTTTAGATTATGTGACAGTGTTGACAACTTGTTACCGGAAAATTATGAATGAAAAGAGATAAATGAAAAAAATGAAATAGTAAACTTTTATGAAATGAAAAGCGAATAGTAAATTTATATAAAATCTCCGATATTACTTTTAAATATTATATCTACTGTCACATGGTCCAAATTTGCTGTGAACATTTCTTTTTTTATTAAATGTCTTTATATAAAACAATCCAATGTGTAAATATGACATAGTGCAGCTTATTAAACAAAACATTTTCTTAGTAATGTTGTGACTTTTAAGAATTTCTTCATTTATATGCGCCAATATTGCTTTCTCTTGAACATTGTTTATGCATATAAATTGCTTATCTTAACTATTTGACTTTGATTTCTTTACACAAAAAATGCTTTAATGTTTGCGTTTGTTTGCATTTCACAGCCGTGTCATTGACAAGATTGACCAGTCCGAGTTCGAGGGATTCGAGTATGTGAATCCGCTGCTGATGTCATTGGAGGACTGCGTCTGACATCACGAGACTTGTGATTTACATCCCTATAATATGCGTGTATGTATTATTGTTAATTTTTATTTGATTCACATTAAAAATTCTAAAGCAGCCCATACACTTTTTATAGCGTTGATGGAACATGGCCATGAAATTTTAGGTGTAGCAAAAATAAATCCATTATTTTTGCATGAAAGAAAACTTAAATTTTCATGCAAAAATATTGAAATAACAATGAATGAAATAATAAATTAGAATGATCCCATTTATGTCAAATGGGCACTGTTTTGTTTGATAACTTGTTGCCATTTTGGAGGTAATTCCAATATGCCTCTCTCATAAAAACTCTCGACCCTACTGACAAAAATTAGAACAGCAAATTTTTCACCAACCAAATCATTCGTCATCGACAGAAGCAAGTGGCATTCAATTTTTTCCATATTTGAACTATACGATGGATGCTTAAGAACCTCTCAACCAAACTCCCGAAGCTTCTAGCGAGTCACTATTGAGGCGCGTGGGCTGGCGTTGTTCTGATAGAACACAATTCCTCTCCTAATAGCTAAAACTGGACGCTTCTGGGCGATTTCTTCCTACAGGCGCACCAATTGTTGACAGTATATTTAGATCCGAATTAAGAGTTTGGAGGAGGATTCCCTTCCAACCCCAGCAAACTCACAGTCAAACCTTTCTGTCAATCCTGGCTTGGTGATTCGACCACAACCATTTTTGCTTGACGTTGTCGTAAGTGATCCACTTTTCATCACCAGTCACCATTCGTTTCAGAACCAGATCGATTTTGTTGCTATTCAGTAACGATTTGTAGATGGAAATGAGGTATTTTTGCGTGCCTTCGTGTTGCACCTGAACATTGAGTGGTTCCAAGTGGTTCCAAACAGTTGTTTGTGCCATTTTTAGCTCCTGAGCAATCGAGTCACAGTGCTTACATGACGCTGGTACTCGACGATTTCCATGATTTTATGGAAATTTTCGACAATTGGCCTTCCAGAGCGTAGATCATCTTTGACATCAAATTACCAGAATGGAATCAATGGAACCAAACTTTCGCATGACTGACTGTTACAGTGTCAGAACCATAAACACGATTTACATTTTCATCTGCCTGACTTGCGTTTTTGCCTTTATAAAAGAAAAACTCTATACAAAACTAAAAAATTCTTTAATACGAAATCTTGTCCCTTTTACGCGTTCAAACAAAACTGAGTCAAGCAATCACAAAACTGAAAGATGTTTTTAATACGAAATCTTGTTCTTACGCGTTCAAACAAAACTGAGTCAAGCAATCACATAACTAAAAAATGTCTTTAATACGAAATCTTGTCCTTCTTACACGTTCAAACAAAACTGAGTTCAGCAATCACAAAACTGAAAAATGTCTTTCATACGAAATCTTGTCTTTCTTACGCCATCTAGTCTAACCCGATCCCATTTATACAACACATGATACAGATTACGAAAGCTATCTATTGGAAAAATAATGGATTTATTCTTACTACAACTTATAAAGGGTGACCAGATAAGAACAACAAGACAATAAATTTAAATAAAACCACAACGGTGTAGGATATTAAATTTATTCTGGCTTAATTTTAAAGCAAAACTAATGTCATTATGTATATTAGATCACATCATTCGAATGGCCCACCCGGCTTCGCTGGCTGGTACTTCAAGCAATCGGTCCAAGTTTTGTTAACTCGGTTCAATATGAGCGCCGATATTCCAGCAATGGCGTCTCGAATGCTGGTCTAGAGCTCGTTCAAAGTGGTTGACTTGTTAGCGTAAAATAAGGAATGAACGTAGGTCCAAAAAAATGATCAAGGGGTGTCAAGTCGCAATGAGCGCAGCGTCCACTTGATGCACACTCGCCTCAAGATGGCCCAGTGTCCAGATTTCACAACAACTTCGAACGCTGACGACGAAATTCACGTTGCTTATTTAAAACTGAGCCGGAATTTTGATATTTTGTTTTTAGTTATTTCCACACGTTCTACAACCGTAAAACTATGCATCATAAAATGGTAAACTACACTAAATATTTTGGCATTTAAACATCATTGATATCTTTATCAGTTGCTGATGCATTCCTATTGGTAAAACAATCACTGCCATCTGGTCAGCTTTTAGTATTGTCCCATTTGTATTGTAGATATCTATGAATTATTTATTGATTGGCTTTGTTGTTTTTTTTGCAGTTATATGGTGAAGATTCCAGTGACTACGATTCCGTAGCTGATGATTTAAGCATTCTACACTTGCACGCACCACCACCAACAACCTCTAACAATAATTTAACGAATAATATTAATAATCATCACCATCAGCATCATCAGTTGCAGCCGAATCAGCATCCCAATCAGAATCAGAATAACCATCATAACGGTAACAATAATAATCAAAATCATAATGCAAATAATAATAAAAGTCTACTGCAGCACATGTTTTGCCTTCCATTAAATTAAAAATAATTAACTGAATGAATGACCGATAGAACGATTATAGGCCAAGTCAGTCAATCAGTAACGCAGCAAAGCATGCAAGTGCGAAGTGTGTGAGCGAACAAAAGAGCAAACAGCTAATAACAACAACAAGAACAACAGCGCGTAATCATAGCAAAGTGCTGAGCAGATTGAAAAGAATTAATTGCATTTTCGCAACAACAACAACACAAGACAAACACACATCCAAAAAACAAAACAAAAAAGAAATCGTTAACAATTACAAAGTTAGGACATGCACGCAAGAACAACAACAACAACTACTACAAAAAACTAAAAAACTAAAATTCAGAAATGAAAAACACAAACATACGCAGATATTAAACTATTGATAAACTTATGAAGATACAATTAAGCTAATTGTGTGAGATTGTAAGCGCGTTAGCGATGCACTGAAATGAAATCGAAAGTAATTGCGCTGGTCGTGGCATTTGAGAGCGCATTACATTTTTATAAACCAACGGCTATGAGCAGCTAAATTCCTATTCGGTCTGGGACTTGCACCCTAGTCAGCTGTAGAACGCCTACGCAGCGTTGAAAAATATTGAATATGAAAAGCAAAGAGCAAAACATTTTAACAGCAACATTTCGACTACTATTTAAATGGAAAACTTGCAAACAGTAAGAAGTGCATAGTGCATGCAGCAGACGGTATTGAAGTTCGCATACCACTGAGAAATGGTTTTAAAAAGACACACACACACGAATTAACTAAAAATTAGCAAAAAAGACAAACGATGATGCAGCAGATAATATTAACACCTAACCGGGAATGAACATTTTAGCTAAAGTATATTGTTAGGCAAGTGAAGAGAAATGAAATGAAAATATGAAAAACTAATATATACCATAGTTAAGCGACAACAAAGAAGAATGCAAACGAATGGAGTAAATTTCCAAATGTTTTACTTTTTAATCACACAATGGTACTTTAAAAACTAGCATAAACTATTGATACTATTAAAACGATTACTTGCTACTACTAATATATAGTAAGAACTCAAATTCTAAACAAACATAATAAATGAGAAAATTTGTATGGCAAGTGGCGGCATGTACGCATACACAAAGGCACACACAGCTCGACCGTTTCAACTGCAAAACATTTCAGATCATAGTTTTCAGTTTTGTATTTATGGTGTAAACATTTTGCATGCGAAAGAAAAAAGAGGGGGGAAGAGAATAGAATTCAGTAGCAATGAGACTGACACAAATTCAACGACATGCCTTGAGTTGTGAAATTCAGTAGAGAGGAGACTGGCAAAAGTTCAATGACAAGAGTTGGCACTATTCGAATATTTTCAAACATTTTTCAAAATTAAAGTTTAACGCTCAAGTCAATAATTGGGAACTTCAAACGGAAATCTCTAGTTTTTGCTTTTTATTAGTAGAGATTTTCTGTGGTTTTGGCTTAATCGCAGTTTGGTAATGGAACACAATTGCACACTTCTTGTAAATTATGTTCAACTCGAACTAATTTCATAGTGCAACAACTATAAGTTCACTGTGCTTAGTTTCCTTGAGTGCAGTGAGCACTTTTTGTAAACTTTACCTTTTCGCTACTGTAGTCTTGTAACTTGTATTTAAATTCAAATCAAAAAGTGTCTCCAAAAAAAAGAAAACAAATTTGTGCAAAAGCTCTGCAAAAGTCCTATCGAAAGGGTTGAAATTTATTTGAATTTCAAGTGCCACTTTCAATTTAAATTGCTGCTTCACTATTTGTTCATTTAAAACCAATCAATGTTTGCACATTAACCATGACTCTGGCTGTTTTATTGAAGAAAAAAAGTAAGCAGCAAGCAAACAGTTCAGCTGTTGCTCCCGACTCTGCAGTTTACTTTTATACTCGTTTCAAACATTTTGTATCTCATAACTCACCATTTTTTCTACTCCATGTGAGTAACGTTTGCACAATTTTTGGAATATCAAAAGCTCACTCACTCAAAACGCCATGTAATTTAAAACATTTATATCTTTTTAAATGTCTGTAAATGTTTGTCTGTTTTTATCAATTCACATGCAAAATTCAATTTTGTTAGGGATTTTGGTGCATAACTTTTAAATGTTCGTAAATTTTTGTCTGTTTTTATCAATTCACATGCAAAAATTCAACTTTGCTAGGGATTTTGGTGCATAACTTTTAAATGATCAACACCGAAGCGACACTTTGCACACATAAGTGTCAGCAAATTAAACAAATGAAAACCTTTTCTAAATTCAATGTAAACAGCTTTAAATAGCTTTACTAATACAAAATGTATTCAAAATGTTTGAACTTTTGTTGTGCTTTAACTTTGATGTCAGTCTGTCTTTATGAAGCATAAAGTCATATAATTAGATTTGTATACCATGTTTCGTTTTGTGTAACAAAGTTTATTAATATTTCTTTCGTTTTTCTTAGTGTCTTTCGAACTCTTTCGAAATGTGTAACAATTTTCCTGACAACTGTAGATATAAGCATCGACTTGACGCCTAAGCAGTTGTGCCGAAAACGCTTTTCTATGCAGCTTTACTATTTTAAATTTCCATTTTACTGAGCAGTTTACACTATTTTAATACTCTGTGCAGCAAATTTTTTGACATAAATATCTGTGCCTTGTTTAAAAAAATCATTTGATGCACATTCTCTTGCTGACTCGCCAAATTGGGCTACAATGAGCTAAATGTTTTTAGGTAATTTTGTGTGAAATTCTGCTGTTTAAAAATACTTCATAGCACGTCTTAAAATGTCTGAAATGTTATCAGTTCTAGCGTAATTATTGTCACAGCATCACACGCAACTATTTCCTTTTAAATTTATTTTGTCTTAGTTTTGTTTGAAATTGACTTAACTGAGCCACCCGAATCTAACTTACGTTTTAAATACTTTTTAAAAATTTATTTTTTTGTATTTTGTCTTAGTTTTGTTTGAAATTGACTTAAATGAGCCACCCGAATCTAACTTACGTTTTAAATACTTTTTAAAAATGTATAAATTACCAAACGTGTCGTCACCATAAATTGTTGCTTTTAAAATTTGTATAATGTTGGCACTGACATTTTACAAATTTATAAATGATTAAATATTTTTCAAATACCTTTAACAATTTTGTAATACTGACACTGAAGTTTTGAAAATATTTCAAAAATTCATAAATGAATAAATATTTAGTTCAAATGTGTTGCTACTAATTGCTACTTTTAAAAAATTCATAACGGTGACACTGATGATTTAAAAATTCAAAAACTAAACGACTTCGTCTAGTCTCAAAACTTGTGTTAAAGATGTTAAAATTTTTTTACAAAAAAATTTTTAAATATGCAGTGCAACATTATTACAGAAACATATTGTTTTTCTTTAATTTTTATTAAATGTTTTAAATGTTATTGAAAAGCTGCAAATATTTTGGCAAAGAAAATTACTGTCGTATGTGCTATTAAATGCAATTGAACATACGACATTCGTTTTCTGCGGCAACGATTCGTCGCTGTCTCAGACCGTCTCTTATAAAGTTGCCTGAGTGTCGTTCAAAACTTGTCATGTCGTTTTATTGTGTGCCGAATTGTTAGTTGTTTGTTTGGGTACTGTCACCAAAATGCCTGTCATTGTGTACTTTTGTGTAGAGCCGTTTGTGAGCGTGCGAATGCAAACTGTGTTTTTTTTTCATTTGAAATCCGTCTCAAAACTAAACGCGAAACTGACAAAAGACGACTTTTTTCCACTCTTACATATAATGAAAAAGTGAAAACTGACATTCCAAATGTACTTAACGTAAATTTGATTTTATTTTTTAATCTTCTTGTTGAATTGTCAAATTGTAAGTTAATAAAAACAAAAAACTAAAGCATAGTGAGTAGTAATTTAAGCAAGCAAAAAAATTAAACAAATTATACATATGGATTCTGAAAGAAAACCGAAAATATTAAAACGAAATATTACTGCGAAAAGAAAAACGCAAAACACTTGATTGAATATGAAATTTAAATGAAAACTAAACAAATGCAAATTATTAAAAAAAAACAAAAACAAAATCACCAAGGTGAAAGCGCAACTTTTAGCAATTCGACTAAGATGACAAACACTATTCGAGCACTAAGCAGAAAGTCTAAGCGAGTATTGCGCCATATTGAGGCGTTCATTAAGTTGAGTATTCAAACAATAAAAGTGAAATTAATAAATATACATACATACATACAAACATCAGTGCATAAATATCCTTACCCTCACCCACACACACACACATACACACCACACACACATATAACCTATGTAAGTTTATGTTGAAGCAGCAGCACTTTGCACACATGAAATCATATATTAAAGAACAAAGCTGATTACAAATTAGAATTTTAATACATATTTATGAAAATTGGTTTGCCAGTTTATTTGTTATGCTCAAATCAAAAGTATTTTGTAAACAAACAATTAAAAGTTTAAATAAAATTGAATAAATAAAATTAATATTAAGCGCAAATTTCTGTTGAAGGGTCATAAAAGCAATTTAACTGTTTTGTAGTAGGCAAAAGGCATGTGAGAAACACACACACACACACACACGGACTCTGAGTTGTATGTGTGCGTTATTTGTTAGTTGAGTTGCATTTTAGCAAATTGCGTTTGTAATTGTAATTGATTAGGAATTCTCTCACACACCAACACACAAACAAAGTTGAGGCTCAATACATACACACGAGCGCCGGCATACATTCATGCCACTGTCGAAGGATTCCAATTGCCATAAGCGTCCAAATCCGATCATCATCAGCAATGGTCATTTTGAAAGCAGACAACGACTGGCAGTGGCATTTGTTAATATGCTGAAAACTACGTAAAGCTTATGTCAGCGTGGCCTAAACTAAAAACTCAAACACACCGCCACACACACACAAACACATACAGCCATGCAGTGCTGAGTGCAGAACAGTGCCTGAGAGAGATTATCAGAAGTTTGCTAAAAACCAAACCAATACATTAGTGTCGATTCGGAATTTTTAATGTTTGCTTAAATGGAAAATTGGCATAAATATTACAACATTTGGGCATACGGTTTCGATTTTGGGCTCAATAGTAATGTATTTTTGTATGTAAAACAATTATTAAGCTACTAATGTCCGTGAAAAGTGTTTTGTCCTATTTGTCAGTTGTTGTCTGCAATATTGCACATTGTTGTTTTGCGCGCCAGCACTGCATACAAATGAATCGAGTTGGTTTAGTTTCCAGCACACACACATCTTTACATTGTTTCGAAAGTATATATATTGAAATATTAATTAAACAAACATCCATCAAATATATCTACAAAGATATATATGATTATATAATATATATATAGATATATACATATACCAATAAAAACCTTAATTTGTATTAATGTGTATTTTCATCTTACCAGATCACCACTACGAGGTTGACAATTTAATAAAATTAAATGAAATAAACTAAATACGAAAAAAACAACAAATGAAGTTTTACTCATTTACTCGATTTGGATGCGGTCAAAATAACATCAAAGACTGTTCTCAGCTGCAGCAAATCTCTCAACGAGACTGCCAAGCAGATAGCCGCAAAGGCAGCGGTGACATCTCGCTTGTTACGTCCGATGATGTCAATGTCGTCGACGTAGGCAAGGAGCTGGACACTAACTGAAGATTGTGCCATTACGATGTAGATCGGCCTTGCGCAGAACACTCTCCATGCTGAAGTTGAAGAGGTCGCATGACAAAGGATCTCCTTGTCTGAAGCTTCGAACGGTATTAAATGGTGGCTTAAAGAACATTCCATTACATTTGAATTTAATTTTTAACAAATATGTTAAAAACATGTAATATTCAATCTTAAATTTAATGATTTCAAAAAGTCACCTTGTTGTAAGTTTTAGTTCCATTTATGTCCATTCGGAGAATATTTTATCTAATTTTTACCTAATCCATTTTCACTTAATTTTTACCTAAATCTAAAACTGAGTTTGTGGATCTCTTTCAGAACCCAAAATATTGATTTTATTACAGGAAAAAAAGGAAAATTGGTTTTTACACTAATTTAAAATTAAAGTAACACATACTTTTGAAATAGTATTACAGTATTGAGTCATTATGTTTACCTGTATTTATCATAGTGCGAACGACTTCTTCATATTGAAAAGCCAGGTAAGGGTAATCTTATCACTTATTGCTGTACACTAATCGAGCACTGAGAATACGGGAATTGCCCCACTGCGCATTTGAGCGGTACAATCAATTGATTTAAAGGGGGTTTACCATTTTTTAAACTGGCTGAGAAAATTCCCATTCATTCTCTAAATTAAGGTTCAGTAGAAAAATGCAAGGAACAAATGCAGTATAGCGAACCCTTATGAAAAAAAAATGAAAAATTGGGCCATATAGAGCTTATTTTTGTGAATCTAACAAACTAAAAATTTTGCCTGGGAAATGCCCACAAAAGGCGTGGCTTGGGGTCAAAGTTCAAAGTTTTTATCAAAAAAACTCAATTAATCTCTAACTGATTCACACGATATGGGTATCAAACGAAAGGTCTTTTTCATACCTTTCTTCTGATGTGCAACATTAGATACGTAAGATGTACTAATAAAAAGTTTTAAGCGAAAAAAATTACGAAATTAATAAACCGAATATTTAAATTTAAAGAAGAGAAATATACACGTTTCTAAGATGTTATATTGTTACTAGTAAATTTTTGTTGTTAGACAAAAAAAACAGTATTTTGATTTGACTTTTTACTGCAATTTAGTTAAATTTTTTACGTTAGTTTAATTGAAGTAAGTAAATAAATATTCGATTTTTAATTCTGAGTACAAAATTGTATGTTTTAGTAATTATTAAAGCGATAAATATATGACAATACTCAAAAAATCTGGCTCCGATAATAAAAAATAGAAAAATTATTATGGAATGTTGTTGATATATCCACCCAGAATATTTAATCGATAAATTTAAAATTTTAACTTGCCCCAGTAAAAACCTGTAAAGCGAAAGGGTTAAATGTATTTCATCCGTTTTGAGAAATCCTGTTGTTTTTTTAACAATAATATTTGCATTTATGTACTTTTTAGCTTAAGGGGGTCAATACGTGTAAACGGTATATTTTTGGAATCCCGCATACGCCGGAAAAAATTAATGCAATGTACAATTTTTTTTTTCATTCTTTTATTAAAAGGTAGCAGTGCAAGAAAAAATGTTTTTTTTTTTTGGCGTGCTCAAAATGGCTGCGGTGGTGGGGGTCCAACGTTGGGCCCAAATTGTAGTAGAAGTTGTGCCGGCGCCTCAAAAATCATCTGAAAAAATATTGCTATTAGTTATTATGAGAAAATATATGTACCTTCTAATCGAACTAACAACAAAAAATATTTTCTCGAAAATACAAAAATACGCTCCAACCGAAAAAATGACCTTTTTTTTCTTAATTTCCCGAAAGTGGCGCCGCGGATTTCGCCAAAAACAATGAAATTTTTCGTTAGTTTAGAAGTTCTATGTTTCAAAAAGTTGCTGCCCAAATTTTAGATCAGTGGGACTAAAACTTGCCGAGATATTCTACTTCCATAATCAAAAACCAGTGTTTCGAAATACCCCCTGGAGTCTATTTCACAAAAAAAAAATTTTGAAAATTTTGTAAATTTACACGTATTGACCCCCTTAAGTCTTTTGAAGCAACAATGCATTGGTTAGAACACATTACATTAGAACACAACACACATAGTTTTGATTACATATTCCGACCTGCCATTCATCTTATAACTATATCACTTAAATTGATCTAAGCTGTATAAACGTTCACCCTTAAATAATGTTGTTTAATTTTTAAAAATGTCTACTTAAACTTTACTTAAAATTGCGCAATAAAAAGTTTTTATTATTATTATTTATTATTATTTTTTTTTCAAGAATCAAGTAGAGTAAAAATTACACAGAATTGAAGATATATCAAAACTTCAGTTTTCGACTTAAGCTAATTTTCCATATGACCAGAGATTTTAGTGTTAAATAAATCGCTCAACATCAGAGACTTGCTTGATGTTCGAGGTCCAGGTTCTTCCAACAAGTACCAAACACCACCGTTTTCCCCCATGAACATTAAAAAATACGCCTTCTATGTAATCAGAACTTTTCACCAGCTGATTATTGCTAAAGAACAGATAACGTGCTGAGTATAAAAGCAACGCATCAGTAAAAAGTTGTTAATACAATTTTAAACGGCAAAAGTTCTACATAAGAAAGCGCGCGTTAATAATTTATTTATTAAATTATTAAAACTTAATTTAATTTATTTAAAATCGAAATTAAGTTCGAAGTTTTGTTGGCACAGAAAAAATGATTGCAATGCGTTCGGACGTAGTAAGCACGGGTGCAATAACTAATAACTACAACAACAAATTGATCATTGTAAATCAGCCGAAACGCGTTTTTCGCTTTCGTTACGCTTCGGAACTGTGCAAAACCACACACGGCGTGCTGCAGGCAAGAGACGCCATCCTCAAGAACCAATATCCGAGTCTCAAGTTCGAATCGCTGGTGAGAAGCGATAACGTGTTCATAATTTGCTTGCTCTATGAAGTGCCGCCAGACGAAGGCGAGCCGATTCATTTGTCGCCACATCGGCTACTCAGAAGAAAGTGCGGGCAGCGACGATCCAATAAAACTGACAGTTTTGACGATATCGTTGAACCGATTATTGGCGATTTGATTGCGATGGATAAAAATAGCAACGAGTATGAGTTCGAGTTGAAGAATACGTTTATTTTGAAAACGGTTAAACGTGAGGCAAAAAGTGTCTTAAAGAAGAAGCATGAAATGCTCAGAAGTAAATGTCCAAAATTACAAGTGCAACTAAATGCAGATCCGAATGCACTGGTGGGACGTGTAAGTATTTGGCAAAAGAGTGAAACAAAAACACAATAAGTTCTTGGATTGGCTGAAAGGAGTTTGTTGGTTTAACCAATTAACTGCGGAATATTTACAGACGTCCAAGGAAAAACTTTTTGTGTTTCATATGAAATGTATTAACCCTTTCGGGACGGAGTTTTTCTTTGAAAACCAAAACACTTTTGGTTGAAATGTTTCCATGCTATGAAAGTCATTTCAAATTCTGAAATGATCCTTTTATCCGGTGACATATAATTCGAATAAATATTTTGTGTGGGTTATAAGATCTGAATAATTATTTTCAGGGGCGTTAAATACTTGATGGGACGTACTATCCCAGTAGTCTCGAAAGGGTTAACGTTATGAGAAATAATTAATTATGATTCGATGTAAGCACTCAAAATTTTAGTAAGATGATGATGATATGAGGGTGAAAAGGAGGGTCTCAGTCCATTCGAATCAATGTACTGTGCTCAAAGAAGGAGTAGGAGAGAGGATAGGAACAGGAGAGAAGAATCCCTATGAAATTTTTGTGTTTTGAGAAGATGAAGATTATTGCTTACACGCAATCGTTTACAATCATAATATTTGAATACAAAAATACTGTAAACACTTTATTGATCCCTTTGCCTTAGTTGCTTCCATGAGGGTTATTTTTTTAAGCCCGGCTGAAGGCCGGCCCCACAAAAGGTATTTGAATACAAAAAAAACTGCAGTTTACTACCATCCTCCATGTAATGGAAAAATATATATAACCTGCACAACAAATACAATTTAAGACTTTTGGCGTCACGCAAAACATTCAATGCTGCAATACCATAAAAGCAAAAACCATTTTAATGGCGAAATTTAAATTTGGCGAAATTTAAATAAATAAATAATATAAAATAAAATAAAGTAAAATAAAATAAATAAAAATAAAATAAAATAAAATAAAATAAAATAAATTAAATAAAAATAAAATAAAATAAAATAAAATAAAATAAAATAAAATAAAAGAAAAGAAAAGAAAAGAAAAGAAAAGAAAAGAAAAGAAAAGAAAAGAAAAGAAAAGAAAAGAAAAGAAAAGAAAAGAAAAGAAAAGAAAAGAAAAGAAAAGAAAAGAAAAGAAAAGAAAATAATATAAAATAAAAAATAAAATAAAATACACTGCAAGCTCGGTATTCGCGACTACCCATTATCGCGACGGCCCGGTTATCGCGACGGCTTAATTTTTAACATTGCAGGTTCTATAATCGCGACAGTTTACGAAAAACGGGGTTCGATTTTCGCGACTTTTATCTGTTTTTTTAATTTTATTACCATAACCATTATTGTCCATAACCAAAAAAGGGAAATCCCCGTCTTTTAGTATATTAACCTTTTTGGATTTTTAAGCCGACTTGAGCACTATATGAACTACGTGATTCAGCTGTTATTTTAAAAAATAATTTGCCAGAAAAGCCACTCAAAATCTCCAATTTCTTTAAAAATGTTTAAAATGTAAATAAGTATATCAATACTAACATTTCTAATTTTAAAAATTACATAAAATTTTTCAATAAAATTTTGGGTTCTGTTATCGCGAAAATTCAGTTTTCGTGACAGGTCTGGTTTTTAATTAGTCGCGAAAATCGCGCTTGCACTGTAATATAAAACCAAATAAAATAAGATAAAATAAAATAAAATAAAATAAAATAAAATAAAATAAAATAAAATAAAATAAAATAAAATAAAATAAAATAAAATAAAATAAAATAAAATAAAATAAAATAAAATAAAATATAATAAAATAAAATAAAATAAAATAAAAAAAACTAAATTAAAATAAAATAAATTAAATGAATAATTAATAATGTTAACCTAGAAATCTACATTTTTTAAAAACGTTTTTAATATGGCAGGTACTTTGTACAATCCTCTTCAGTCCTCATTACCCAAAAGTGTGAAGAGTCAAGTTAGAAAAAATATAAAAAAATTATTTATAAAAAACAAAAGTATACATTTTAATATTTCATTGCAGAGGCAATTCCACAGGCTATAATATGGTAACAAAAACAATATAACTTAATAATGTGGGGTTTTGAGAGAAAAATCTGTTTTGAAAAATTTTATATAAACAAATATTTTTTGCTTATAACTTCTTATTAGTACATATTACATATCTAATGTTGTATACCAATAGAAAGGTGTGGAAAAGACCCTTCGTTTGATATCCATATCGTGTAGATCGATTAACCCTTTCGCTACAGGTTTTTACTGGGGAAAGTTAAAATTTTAAATTTTACGTCTTAGGCTTCTATGTGGTTATATTAGCAACATTCCATAGAAAATTTTTAATTTTTATACTCGGACCCTGTATTTTAGTGTTTTTCTATGAGAGAAACCACATCGTTGTGGCTGTAATAATTACTTCAACATAAAACTTTTTACGCATAACGAAAATTTGAATATTTCTTCATTTACTTCAGCCAAAATAAAAAAAAAGTATCTAAATTGAAAGAAAACGTCAAATTAAAAAGTTCTCTAATTTGTTTCTGCTTCTTCTTCCTTTACTATGTCAAGATATACCATTAAAAAAACGTGTATACTTCTCTTCTTTAAACTTAAATATTCAGTTTATTAATTTCGTATTTTTCGTAAAACTTCAAACTACTCTAAAGACCAACAAAAAATTTATTCTTGCAACCATAGAGGATGCAGACGTCCATAAAGTAGCATGTTGCCATATGGCAACAAAATAGCGAAAGGATTAAGAATTGATTGAGTTATTTTGATACAAACTTTGAACTTTGACCTAGAGCCACGTTCAATAGATTCGCAAAAAGAGCTCCATAAAGGCTGATTTGCGTTTTTGTTTTTATGAGGGTTCGCTATACCGTTCTTGTTCTTCGGATTTGGCAAATTTTTTACAAAATCAATTTTAAAAAATATAAAATTTTTTAACGATAAAAAAATATTAGTCACCAAAGCCATAGTTGATAGAAATACTAACGAAAATACCCATATTTTAAAATGAAAACCTTCTAAATGACCGCAATGGTCTTTCTAGTGTTAAGGTGTCGCAAACCCGCTTTCGACTCACACTCGTGTTAATGAATATTTTCAATAATAATTACGTTCAGGTGTGCTTGGGATTTACTGCGTGTAAAAAAATCGACGCAGTCTACGAGCCCATCAGCAAAACCGTATTCTCGGATCCGATCACCAATGGCTGCGAACTGACTATCAAGAAAGTGTGCAATCCGAAAGTCAACGTTACTGGTGGCGATGAGATTTGTCTGCTGGTTTCGAATGTTCAGGCACATGACATCAGCCTGCGCCTGTACACCTTCGACGAAGAGAACATCACCACGTGGGTGCACACAATTGCGGCCGCGGATATCGACTTTCAGAAGAAGGATGCCATCTGCTTCAAGACGCCGCCGTACACCGGGGAAACGGCCACCGACCAAATCAAATGCTGGCTGGAACTGAGACGATCCAGCGACGGCGAGCGCAGTACGCCGCAGTCGTTTTTCTATGTCAAGTGCGCGGACGCCCAACGCTTGGAGATGCGGCCGCGGCACGCATGGCACAAGCACATCGAGTCCATTCTGAGTGCGATCGATGCGGACGCGGAGGCTGCGGAACTACTGGACAGCGTGGTGAATTTCAATAGCGGTTAGTTATGGGCAATTAGAATTGCGCGCTCAATGCGATGTAAATAATTGTTTGCAATATTTCAGTTTATGGGCCACACAACAGCCAAGCAAACACGATCTTCCACGAGCTGATTGCAATCAACTGTTTCGGCGTCATACACAAGTTGCGCAACATTTCCCGATTGAAATTCCTGTGTCGCAACGCAGTCAACGGCTTGGGCGAGAATCTGCTGCACTACGCCTGCAAGCTGAACGCGCCCGATGCCATAAGTGTGCTCTTCCATCTGGGAAACATGATGTGCGCGCAGGACTTTGAGGCGCGCACACCGCTGCACATTGCCATCGAGAACAAGCAAAACGCCTGCATTGAGAAATTCAACAACATGTACAGCCGTGGCGCCGATCTGCCAGCTGCCGCAATTAGGGAGCTGACCGAGCTTTTGCGGCTGCACAACCGGCAGGGCTACACAGTGCTGCATCTGGCTGTGGTGACGGGGCGGCGAGTGCTCGTCGCGAACATGTTGAAGTTCTGCATAGAGTGCAGTGTCGACGTGTCCGACATACGAACTGAGAGTACGGGCGCAACGATACTGCATTTGGCCGTGTCCGAGAATCTGCTGTACATGGCCAAGTTTATCATTACGAAGCTGCCGAACGCCCTCAGCTACGAGAACGACTCGGGCGAGACAATCTTCGAAATGAAACTCGCCGCAAAAAATCAACGAACACATAAGACGCTTGAAGGTCTAAAGGCTCTAAGGTCCTGTGTGACGCAGCCTTCATAGTTGTTTGAACGACAACTAACTTGAATAACTTGAAACAAATAGCAATAGCAAAGCAAAATGTGAGAGTAGTAATGGTACTAGGTATTCCCGCAATCTCTATACATATAACACCGTGCGACAGCATTTTTCACACCAGGAAAAATCCACATGTGCGTGAAACTACAGACCAAATATAGTAATACTGCGTACTCAGTTTTTCATTTCTACATCCTTTGTCCTTTTAAAAGGACTTCAAAATTTTGAAGGGGATAAAAATAAAAAAAATATAAAAAAACTTACCCTGGTTAGAATATGGCGATATGTATATCAAATGAAAGAGGAAGGGCTCAAGAATTTATATAAAATTGATTTTTCATCTATTTGTAAAAAAAGGATATGAAAAAGGTCCTTTGAAAATTTTAATCTTTATATCCTTGAAAATTTATATAGAATTTTCTTGAAAAGTAAGTATGTTAAATCCCCTGATCACGTGTCAAAATTTCATTACTCTAACTTTATTAGTTCGAAAGTTATTAAAAAAAACCGGAAGCTGCAATTCTAATGAAGTACAAAAATTCGAATTTATTTGAGTATCAGTACTCGTATTTTAAATAATAAAAAGATACAAAATCAATGAAGCGAGAATAATGAAATTTTGACACGTGATCAAAGAGATTTGGAGTTTTAATATACTTACTTTTCAAGAAAATTCTATCTAAACTAAATTTTATTTCAATTCTGGAGCATTTCCTCTTTCATTTGATATACATATCGCCGTATTCTAACGAGGTTAAATGTTTTTTATTTTTTTTATTTTGTATCCCCTTCAAAATTTTGAAGTCCTTTTAAAAGGACAAAGGATGTAGAAATAAAAAACTGAGTACGCAGTATTACTATGTTTGGTCTCTAGTTTCACGCCCATATGGATTTTTTCCGGTGTGAAAAATTTTTTTAATTTTTGTCGCACGGTGTAATTGTTTGTCCTGACTCTCTGACTTACTGACTGACTTATTGATTTATCATCGCTCGGCCCAAACCGCTGAAGCAACAAACATGAAATGTAAACTGTAGGTACATGTTGAAAAATGAACCTCCGCTAAGACGGGATTTTTTGCAATTCGGGGTCTAAAAGGGCAAAACATGGATTAACTTTTTGTATGAAGAAACTTGATATAATAGCCCTATTGATTTCAAATTTGGTGAAAATACTTCAAATAAAAAATAATTCGACACGTATTTATTATTTTTGCGAAAATCAAAACTTTAACAGGTCAACAATGGGTTAAAGTTTGTATACGGAACGACTACGAAAAAACCACGAACCGATGGGCCTATTGACCCCAAAGTTAGTGAAAATACTTGAAATCAAAAATAATTTAATACGTGTGTCTAATTTTTTTGAAAATCAAAACTTAAAGAGGTGAACCAAGGGTTAAAAGTTTGTATCAAGAAACATGATTTTTTACGCCTTTTGGCTTCAAACTTGGTGAAAGTACTTCGAATGTAAAATAATTTGGTTTATTAAGGTTTTTTATTTTTTCGAAAATCAAAATCTAACGGGGTCATCGACGGGTTAACATTTTTTATGGAGAAACTGTAAAAAAAACATAAAATAGTGGGTGGGTGAAGTGGTGAAAGTACTCTTAGTGAGAAATATGTCGACATTATTCATTATTAATTTTTTTGAAAATCGAAATCTGACCGGGTCAACGATGGGTTAAGAGTTTGTATGGAGAAACAAGATTTTATGGGCCTTTTGACTTCAAACTTGGTGAAAGTACTTTTGGTGAGAAATATGTCGACACGTATTATTCATTTTTTCGAAAATCGAAATCGGACGGGGACGGACGTTAAGAATTTGTTTGGCGGGAAACCTGATTTAATGCGCCAATTGACTTCAAATATGATGAAAGCACCTCAAATGAGAACTAATTATATAAGTATTTTTTACATAAAAATCTGCAAGATCAACAAAGTGTTAAGAAAAACTTGATTTATTGGCCCCATTGACTTTAAACTTGCGCACAAAGCCGCGGGGCCATGCTAGGATTTCCATAAATATTATTTCAGTAGGTACTAGTTGGTAGCAAATATATCATTGAAAGAGTTGGTAGGTTGCAAACTCATTTGTAAAGTTTGGGAAAATAATTCGCTCAAAGCTAGATATGAAACATTTTGTAATGTTTCTGAAATACAATTGAAAAAACTTGTAATTGTAGCACTTTCAAGAGTGGACATTAACCCGGTAACAACTAACATGACCATATGGTCATACCAAACATTCACTAAAAAAATTTATTTTTCCAATTATGTTTCATATTAAATCGATCAACGCATGTGTTCGCAAAATTTGAGAAAAAAATAATTCCAGCACATTCGGGTTAAACACTTTTCTTGCCTTAAGGTTATTTTCGATGAAAATGATTTTTTGGTTTCCTATCCAAAGTTGATTTTCTTTGGACTCAGTGACTAAATTTATGTCATTTGAATTTGAGTAAAATTTCATCGCGTTGGCAACACTGCTTTTTGTGCAATCGAGTGACTATACAAATTTAATATTATGCCCCAAAAACATACACGACGGCAGCGACACGACTGCATCTGTCAAAATATGGAATGAAAACATTCGTATGTGGACGATTATTTTGACAACAGCACGACTACACGACCACAGTTGTCGCTGTCGCCGTATATAGAACAAATCCAAAGTAATTCTCACTGCTTCAAAACAGATATTTTTAATGGAATTATCCTCATTTTTTTGGAGTGCTTTGAACAACAAAAACATATTTGTTAGGATTTCAGTAAAAATTTACTACTTCTAAAAATAATTACTCGTCATTTAGTTTAAATCTACATCGAAAAGAAGCCGTGGTCACTTCTATTCCTTTTTGCGATAATTTTTCCTTCGCTTGCTTCAAGCTGACCGTTGGATTACTATCAAACAGTTGAATTATGGCCTCATCAGCTTTCTTCGGAGTGGTTGTCTTCCTGTCTCTCTCTGGCTCATGGTCAACATTTCCGAACTCTTCAAATCGGTTAACCCACTTCTTCACAAACGATTCTGATATTTTTATGTATTTTTCGGCTTGTTTTACCAGAAAGACCACTTCAAAACGCTTTTTAAGAACAGCACTCATTTTCAATTGTTGATATTTCTGCGACACCTCTTACTCAACTCACGAAACAATCATAATGCGAAAACGATATTTGCATACCAAAAATAATTTACCATTACTCACAGCACTATTTTCAAAACTGGAAATATATACGTGCGACACTTTATTTTGAAACGCATTGTCGATTTCTGCCTACCTTCGATTTCGGTTTTGTCTAATATTAGAAAAAACGTTGAAACGAAATTTCGGCTGGGTTTTGAAAAATCAGTTTTTTGATCCGAAACCTTTAAATATATTCGCAAAAACAAAATTCATCTTTATAAGTGTTTACTTTTAAATATATAAAAAAATTAAATATATTAAAAAATTTTGTATTTGTGTGATTTTTATTTAATGCTTTAAATGTGTGTTTTTTGAATAAAGTTTAATTCAGTAGTTCAAATTTAATTCTTTAGCGCTCTTTGTTCACTTTGGAGCCAAACAAATGTCATCTTTATAAGTGTTTACTTTTAAATATATTATAAAAAAAATAAATATATAAAAAAAAATTGTTATTTGTGTGATTTCTATTTAATGCATTAAATGTGAGTTTTTTGAATAAAGTTTCATTTAGTAGTTCAAATTTAATTCTTTAGCGCTCTTTGTTCACTTTGAAGCCAAACAAATGTCATCTTTGTAAGTGTTTACTTTTAAATATATAAAAAAAATTCAATATATAAAAAGAGTTGTATTGTGTGATTTTTATTTAATGCTTTAAATGTGAGTTTTTAATAAAGTTTAAATTAGCAGTTCAAATTTAGTTCTTAAGCGCTCTTTGTTCACTTTAAAGCCAAACAAATGTCATCTTTATAAGTGTTTACTTCTAAATATATAAAAAAAATTAAATATATAAAAAAATATTGTTATTTGTGTGATTTTATTTTAATTTTTTTTAATTTTTATTTTTATTTATTTTTATTTTTATTTATTTTTATTTATTTATTTTATTTAATTTTATATACAAAAATTTGTTATTTTTGTGATTTTTATTTAATGCATTAAATGTGAGTTTTTGAATAAAGTTTAATTTAGTGGTTCACATTTAGTTCTTTAGCGCTCTTTGTTCACTTTGAAGACAAACAAATGTAATCTTTATAAATGTTTACTTTTAAATATATAAAAAAAATTAAATACATAAAAAAAAATTGTTATTTGTGTGATTTTTATTTAATGCATTAAATGTGAGTTTTTGAATAAAGTTTAATTTAGTGGTTCACATTTAGTTCTTTAGCGCTCTTTGTTCACTTTGAAGCCAAACAAATGTAATCTTTATAAATGTTTACTTTTAAATATATAAAAAAATTAAATACATAAAAAAAATTTTATTTGTGTGATTTTTATTTAATGCATTAAATGTGAGTTTTTTGAAAAAAGTTTAATTCAGTAGTTCAAATTTATTTCTGTAGCGCTCATTGTTCACTTTGAAGCCAAACTTAGACGCTTTGCTTCTTCTAGTAGCGCCTCAGTGTCCGCATCGTGTGCGGTTAGTCCGGCGTAGTTTTCATAACAATCCGCATTCGGTATGAGCTCCATGATGAGCTTTTCCATGTGTCGCAGCCGCTTGGCGACGGCCAAGTGTAGTATTGTATCGCCAGAGCCTAATGTCTCGATTGCGCACGCGTCGATGCTGTGACGAGTGCAGAACATCAGCATTTGTGCCACAAGTATTTCCAGGTCCTGCAACACAGCCAGATGCATTGTCGTGTAACCGTCCGCATTGTAGACATTCAGCAGTTCTTTCAGTTCGCTGGTTACTTGGGGATGGTTTTCGGAGTTTTCGAATAGATCACTAAACTTGGCAATGCAATCGTGTTGCTCATTGGCGATTGCAATGTGCAGCGGTGTTTGGCCGTTGGAAATCTGCGCACAAATCGCGCCACCGGCCAAAACCAGATCAGGAATAAAGCGGGCATTCTTGCATGAGCCAGCAATGCGATGTAGAAGATGCTCGGTCGAATTGTTGGATTCGTAATAGTCTGCAAAAAACACATTAAACATAGCAGAAATATTTGATTAAAAAATATTTGTTCACAGTGTATTGAAATAATTCGATAACAAAGTGAAATGTAAACAAATAACCACATCGAATTTTGCACATCACAAACGGATCTCACTGATGGAACTGAATGTGGTATAACCCACCGTATCGCTGGATTGAATAATTAGTGTCGCTATTAAATCAGGTCGTATTTGAAATGAAGTTTATAAATGAATATTTCAATTGAAATTTAATTACCCTCATTCTGTGCTTGAACAATGGCCCGACGGTCAGCAGCATCCAGTTGGGAGTCGGCCACTTGGCTCAAAATGACCAAGAACGATTCTATGTCTGACGTGTCGTCGGTGTTGTCAACGTAAATATCTCGTATGGAATCTTTTTGAATATTCCCTCCTCTCGCTAGTCCCATCACCGAGTTTCCGGTGCGATTGACGTTGCGTCTACGCGCTGGGGGCGCTGTATGCCAGTTTCTCGTATAGACAAATTTCACCGGCTTACTCCTCGTCGAATCGGCCTCGCAAATTAATTCAATGCTGCAGTTAATACGAAACGCTGTGCCGCTATTGATGCCATCGTATGCTGGCAGAATGAATTTGACGTCCTTGTTCATGCCAAATGGCACATTGGTCACGTGTTTCTCCCACACCAACTGGCCGCCGGCGTCTTCTTCGTATATGCGCACAGTGACCGGATGCGATTTGGCGACTTTGGCAGTGGCCACAATTTCGATGGAGCCCTGCATTTGTGCAATCGCTGGTCGAATTGTGGCTATTAAGAAATATTCAGTGAAATAATCCGACGTTACAGCATCACCGCAAAATTTCCATTTTCCGTTGTTTTCGAAAACGGGCCGAAAATATAGACACAGCTGCAAGTAGTAAAACGAGTTGGCAAATATCTATGACTGACTATATCTTAACCCTTTCGACACCGAATTTTACCCTGTGTCTCGATATTACTTTTTGGTATTTAAATCATGAATCATTTGCCTAATAAGTGTGCACACGACATTTGAAGTAGCCACGCCTCACAGTGTCGCGAGTCCATAGTAGCGAGGGACAAAAATAGAAGGAATAGTCGTACGACAATAAAATTTTGTACATATAATTTTGTTATGATATATAGAGAAGTTAATACGCCAAAAATTACTTCAATCGCCCCACGGACACGCCCACCTCCCATACAAACCAAATACTAAGTTGACAGTATCTGGGAAACTATAAAAGATATATTGATGAAATTTAGTACAGCAGCTCATATCATCAATATAAAGGTATATACCAAAAATGATCAAATCGATCAACCTACAAATACGCTTGTCATAAAAAAGGAAATATTGAAAAAACTACAAATATCTGTGCATACTTGTAAGTAAGTAAGTAATTTGAAACCCAAATAAAAAATAATAACTCCTCTTATTAAACTCAGCAGAGCATATATTTCCATTAAAAATTACAGTTTGTTAATTTGTACTGCTGGGATAATCGGTTTTCGATCATGAATTATTGGAAATTAAACCCTCTACATCAAATTTTGACAAAATTTAAAAACTCCTTTCTTCAACTTCCTCAGATATTATATATTGCAGTACTCGTATATCAGAGTTTTAACTTTAATTTTCCTATTAACTGCTATAATTGGTTCTGAAGACATTAACAAATTTTGCTTCTTTTCGAAAGTTGCCTTGATTCGATGTCAAAGCACCCAGTATTAACGAAGCCTTCCATCGAATCTACCTTTTTTTTGTAATTTTTCTAAATCAAGTGGTGTTTGCATATTATTACAAACAAAAATTTATAGCTCAAGCGAAGCGCAGCAGTGGTCGCTATGTTTTCCTGCCAACCATGCTGCAAAAAGGACACCATTTTTGACTGCATACGGCACTGAAAATGCTAAATTTCTTAAAAACGTGCAAGTTTGTGCAGCTAAAGTCCATGGTTTCTATTAATACATACTTTCAGCTATATCAACCTGTAATATCTCGAAGTAGTAAGAAGTAGTTTTTTTTTAAAGTTTATCTAAAGTTTGATGACACTGCACTTTTATTCCTACGAATTGACGTTCCTTCAAGTAGCGGTACAAGGAATATGGAAAGCAAAACAAAAGAGGGAGAGCTTCCACAAAGTTGCAAAAATGGTATATTTATAGAATATATTTACTTAACATAAGGTTCCATGGGAAATTTTTCAATAAGAGGCCTCGAACTTACATTCAACAAATTGCAATAATTTCTACCCAAGTCACCAACCTTCACAAAGTGCAAGTTTGGTGGCCTGCCATCGGTATATAAATTGATATTTTTAAAATTCGTTTTCACATTTTAGTAAATTGAGGTATTTACTTCAGTACTACAAACTTATTTTTCTACATTTACGACATTCATTTTTTTGATTTTTGTCCCTACTCGCGACACTGTGCGCCTCTTTGTTAGAGCTCTAGAGCTAGTTTACTTTTGAACAATTTTAGCTTAAAACGGGTTAAATAAATTTGGTATCAATTTTTTTTATTACACAAAAATTATCTAGTATTTATAGAAAAATTCAAAATTATCACTTTTTTATTTTATTTAACTATTATTAAAGAAACAGGGTTTTGATCAAACGCGCCCAATTCGTAGACTTCAATTAGAACACAAACTTTCCCTGATAACGCTGCAAATTATTGGAAATTATTTTGGGGATAACAGTAAAATTTTTGTAATTTGCTTTGAATTCACTTCTAAAAATATTAATTTGTTGTTGCCTACTTAAATTAAACCCATAAATCAATCGTAGCTTTTGCTATAAGATGACAAATAGGTGAAGTTGCTCTCAGGCTACTTTGGGGTCGAAAGGGTTAATATAGATATCTTAATATAGATGCTTCTTGATAAATTGAAAATCATTGCAAAGTAAGAGAATAATCCCGTCTTTGTCTTTCATCTTTGATATACTCCGTTGGGGTTGTTGACTGTCTCGCACTCCTTGAGAGGATTTTCTTTAATATTCCAGCCAGATCCCTTCGTTGCTCACAGTTCTTTCATGTTGGCCTTTTAAGGGTTCTGTATGTTTGAAATGCACCTACTTCCAGAGCCTTAATTGAGTTCAATAGAATCTCCAAATGTGTTGGGATGGATTTTTTATTTTCAAAAAATCGATTCATATATTCTTTAAATCTCTTTTATAAGTATTTAGCTTCTGTTTTCTTCAATTCTTACGCACATTTATAATGTGTTCAACTTAGCCTATACGAATTTTGACTGCATTTCATAAATAATTAAATAAATAAATAAATTAATTAATTAATAAATAAATAAATAAATGTAGAAATAAATAAATAAATAAAAAATAAATAAATAAGTAAACAAAAATAAATTAATAAATGAAAATATAATAGCCCATACGAATTTTGACTGCGTTTGATAAATAATTAAATAAATAAATACATAAATAAATAAATAAACAAATAAATAAATAAAAACAAAAAATAAATAAATAAGTAAATAAAAATAAATAAATAAATGAAAAAATAAATAAATAAATAAATAAACAAAAAAATAAATAAATATATAAATAAATAAATAAATAAATAAATAAATAAAAGTTAACACAACCGGTGCACCCGTTACGGCACGCATCACGCGGCACTGCAACGTGCGTAGTTTCCCACCAACTCGAAATGCAATCGAAGCACCTTGTAACCCGAAACTCCTTGCGTTGCCCAATTCTGCTGACTCCACTTCTACCGGCGGCGGTGCCGCGGCTGAATCAACATTTACCGGCAGCAATGCCGAGGTTTAGTTTAAGCTGTTAATTAGAATAAGTTGCAGTTGGTTTTTGGAGCTGAACGCAATAAACGGTCTAAAAGTAAGATTGGAGTTTTATTCGCTAGCGCGAGGAGCTCCCCGAGGGAGTTCCTCGCGCTCATTTTTTTGGCGGCCACCTGGCGGCGACCTTAACTGGCGCCCGAGCAGGGACCTGACTGCGATTCCTACGGGACCCTCCAGTCAGGCTTGTAATTTCAAGTATAACAAACCAATCAATCCTGCGATTCCTACGGGACCCTCCAGGATATAACAATTATGCCGACTGCGATTCCTACGGGACCCTCCAGTCAGGTTAAACAATTAAATATGTAAATATATAAAAATTAAGAAGCTGATCGACCCTGCGATTCCTACGGGACCCTCCAGGGTATAGCGATTCCTACGGGACCCTCCAGGGTATAACCACCTGCTGGCTGAGATCCTGTAAATCAGGCCCTCCAGCTCATGTACGGATCCTTGGTCATGGTTAGACGACAGGTCATTCCGCTTAGCGGAGAACCATTGCGACCAGGATACCGTACGGTGGAGTTAGTCGTGCCATTAGTAGGTCGCTGACAAGCATAAACGTCAGCTTCCAAACGGGGCAACCACGACGCTCCCGAAGCAGTGAATCAGTAATAAAGGAATGTCGCTCGGGTGGACGCCAGGCCAACAAGCTCCAATCTTGTTTTTGCTAAAATTGCGGTGAAAAAAAAAATAATAAAAAGAAAACCTACAGCAAAAGCGGAAAAAAATTTCAGATAAAAGTGAAAAAGAACCACGTACAGTCAATACAAATTGCAGAAAAAACTTACAAAATTTTGAAAAAAAGGGCAAGGGCGAAAGTGAAAAAGATCGAGAACACAAAATATCCTCTCGAAAAGAAAAACAGTGCAAAAATTTAGAAAAAAAACTACATCAAAATATCTTCTCGAAAAAAAACAGTGCAAAAATTTAGGAAAAAACCCTACATCAAGAACAAAGGTGCAAGGACGAGGTAGAAGGCATCGAAGAAGAAGGCGTAAGGATTGCTGAAATCGATATTGGAAAAATTGCAGACTCGAGCACTGGAGGAATTTTTTGCGACATGAAGGTGCTTTTCAACATTTCAACATGGTTCACGTCATGAACATACAACAATACGAAGAGTTGGTGGGAGAAATAAAAGAAGCCGTCAAAGATGTTGAAGTGACCGAAAGGAAGGACATCATTCTCTTCTACGTCAACGAGGTAGAAAGGGGGCTGCGCGAGCTAAGGGGAAAGAAGCAAAGATCGGGGCGTTCCATCAACTGGATAGGATCCGCCTGGAAATGGGTCTCCGGCTCCCCGGATGCCACTGACTGGGACAAAGTCCTTAAGAGCGAGGAAGAAATAGTTGAAAATAATAACCAGCAATACAAAATTAACAAAAGACTCTTTAACGTCACAAACCAAGCAATAGAAAAGTACAACCAGCTAGCTAATCTGTTTTACAATGACGTCAGCGGCAAAGCTTCGGAAAGGTTCGAGCAGATCCTGCTGGAAAAAACCAAGATCGTAAAAGAAAAGGTACACGAAATAGTCCGAGCATGCCAGATGGCAAGGAAAGGCATCGTCAACACCAACCTACTGGACGATGAGGAAATCAATGCGGTTTTGTCTGAAATTGAGACCTTGCCCTACGACAACGAAATAGAAGCCCTGGAGTACGCAACACCTTCAATCCTCGTAAAACCATCGACGCTGCTATATGTAATATCCTTGCCGAAAGTACACACCGATTCGTACAATCACCTGTTAATACGTCCAGCGGCAATAAATGGGAAACAGGTCGACATTAATTATACAGAAATGGTCGTTAATCAGAAGGAATCGTTCGCAATCTCTGGTCGATGTATGCGGATGAGAAACACAACCATATGCAACCAACCTGCACTCGTCAAACTGGCTGACGACGATTGCGTGTCAAACCTCCTGAGGGGAGAAGACGCTGAATGCTCCCTTAGGTCAAACACCGAAGAAATTGTAGAACTAATAAAGGAAGACACACTGTTTCTCAGCAACTTTATTGGCCCCGTCACGTCAGGAAACTACTCGAGAAATCTAAATGGAACCTACATCATCCAAATCCAGAACGAGTCGGTGCTAATAAAGGACAAGCTCTTTTCAACCCGATCGTATGTGAAAACCCAAATAATGCCCCCGATCCTCTCCAACATCACGAAAAGTATCCCCAAGATAGACGTAAGCTATTTGCACCAGCTAAGCCTGAAGAACATCGACAGACTCCAGGATCTGCAGTTTAAATCAAATTTTTCATTAGCCACCGACATAATTATCGTCACTATAATAATTCTTTGCTCGCTGATAATATGGAAATATCTTACGAGGAACCTTAACATCCCTCGCATATACCCCATAATCGAGCACACGGCATCCCCCGCTAAACCACCACGCCTAACATCACTTAATCTGCGGGACGCAGATATTTGAAGGGGGAGGAGTTAACACAACCGGTGCACCCGTTACGGCACGCATCACGCGGCACTGCAACGTGCGTAGTTTCCCACCAACTCGAAATGCAATCGAAGCACCTTGTAACCCGAAACTCCTTGCGTTGCCCAATTCTGCTGACTCCACTTCTACCGGCGGCGGTGCCGCGGCTGAATCAACATTTACCGGCAGCAATGCCGAGGTTTAGTTTAAGCTGTTAATTAGAATAAGTTGCAGTTGGTTTTTGGAGCTGAACGGAATAAACGGTCTAAAAGTAAGATTGGAGTTTTATTTGCTAGCGCGAGGAGCTCCCCGAGGGAGTTCCTCGCGCTCATTTTTTTGGCGGCCACCTGGCGGCGACCTTAACTTTAATATATAAATAAATAAATAAATAAATAAATAAATAAATAAATAAAAAAATAAATAAATAAATAAACAAATAAATAAATAAATAACTAAATAAATTAGTTAAGGAATAAACAAATAAATAAATAAGTAAATAAATAAATAATAATTGCGTGTAAAACGCGCGCATCAAGCTTGTATAATATAAAATATTATAGTTTCTAGTTTATTATAATTTATTAACAATTTACTCAAATAGACCAGAATCTTACTGACTAGCATTTATAATTAGATTGAAACAAATTTATACAAAATACCTAAAATTTAAGTTGAACAAAATGAATATAAAACAAATTGAAAAAAAAAATTACTAAGTTGACATAACATTTACTTTGTCGAGCTGCCTCTTGAAAAACAATATTTTAAACCTTTCGAGACTATTGGGATAATACGTCCCACCAAGTTTTTAGTGCCCCTCAAAACAATTATTCAGATCTTATGACTCACAGAAAATATTTATTTCGAATTATTTGTCCTCGGTTAAAAGGATAATTTCAGAATTTGTGAGTATCCAACAAAACTTTCTAGCCCCAACTTTCATAGCATGTGGACATTTCTCCGAAAAGTATTTTGGTTTTCGAAATCAAACTCCATACCGAAAAGGTTAAAAGATAGATCCAAAACAATTGATTTAGGAAGTTTGTTAAAACCAGACAAGGCCTTATTTATCGGCGCTTCAACTGTTTCAACTATTTTTCACATAAAAAACCAGAGAGTAATCACTCCAAGGTCCTGAAATTTATCAGCGATAGTCAAGAGTGAGTTAAACAATTTTCGTATTTCGTTTGCTAACGTTTCAACTTTTCAGTTTTTCTATTTCATTATCTGGTTTTTGCCTACACACATTTTATATGGCTGTCAATTAAACCTATAATATTTATAAATTATTTGAGCACGAAGGTAGTTCTTAAGAAACTTAATTCTGCGAACTAAGCGATTAACACTAAATGTTTTGCTTTTTGCTTGTTTAATTCTAAGAAAAACATTATCGCAGTAAAAATATATGGTCAAATCTAATCAACGCAATTGTTTAATATCTTCAAATTTGTGCAGAGACATGTTCACGCTTTTGATTATAACAACCAAATCTTCAGAAAGATATAACTTGCATTTTCCCCCTACATGTGAATTAGTACTTGGATCCGATTTCCCGATTTATAGTAAAATCTTGGTGGCATTTTATTTTATTTCATTTCATTTTAATTTTAATTTTTATTTTTATATTTATTTTTATTTTTATTTTTATTTTTATTTTATTTTATTTTATTTTATTTTATTTAATTTTTTATTTTATTTTAATTTCTTTTATTTTGTTTTATTTTATTTTATTTTTTTATTTTATTTTATTTTATTTTATTTTATTTTATTTTATTTTATTTTATTTTATTTTATTTTTATTTTTATATTTATTTTTATTTTATTTTTTCTTATTTTATTTTATTTTTATTTTTATATTTATATTTATTTTTATTTTATTTTATTTTTTTATTTTATTTTATTTTAATTTATTTTATTTTATTTTATTTTATTTTATTTTATTTTATTTTATTTTATTTTATTTTATTTTATTTTATCTAGTTTCGTTTCTTTTTTTCAAGTTATGAAGCTGACACAATTTTTAATATCTTTATGTCCTTAAACAAATCGCATGTGTCTATTATTTTATAGTTTTAATTTTTTTTAATTTTAATTTTTTCATTTAATTTTTAAGTTTTTTTTTTAACAATTTAATTAATTTTTTTGATTAATTTTTTTAATTTAACAGTGACTCGTAATGTAACTTTTTCAACTTTGTCTGTGGCACAGCAGAATAAATCACATGAATTTCGCTAGATCGAGTTGACTAACACACACACACACGGACACATACACATACATATACTTTCCTTATTATTTTGCTTGTGTTTAGCCAAGCATTCGGTCGCCTTATTCTCAATAGCACACTTTACTGCTTCGTTCAGCGACTCGCGGCCCTGGAACCATTTCATGAATTCCTCGTCCTTCTTGATCAGTGCTTTGCGATAGTCGTTGGCTCGAATGATGTGAAAATTGTTCAGTTGCAGCTCGCATGTGGAAGCATCGGCCGCTGCAGACGTTTCCAATAGCAGCGGCTTGCAATTTTCCGAATCTTGACGCTTCGTTTCCGTGGCATTGTTGATTAGCAAATGCGACGATTGTTCGGGAATCAGTTCCGTGTCCGAGTTCGCATGGCTTACGGGCCAAACACAGATTGCGCAAAGTATTTGCAAAGATTGCGAAATGGCTTGCGTCGCTTCGACGTGCAACTTAATGTTGCTGCGATGGTTTCTCTTCGAGTTTGTGCCACCCAATCGATAAGCGTCGTTTCTCAAATTCGATTCGAAATTCAACACGTAGTGTCGCTTGGGTTGTTCGACGATTTTCACCGATGCCTGCATTGATGTTTGGTCAGGAATATTTTCTGAGAGCTGTGCAAGTAAGTCATTGCAAAATGGCCCATATTCTGCTATGAATGGATTTGTGTCTTCCAGCGTTGCGCCATTATCGCATAACATCGAATTAAATATTTGCAGCACGTCGTCGTCGTCTTCAAGTGTTGGCTGACTTTGTTGTGAGTTTTCCGACATGATGAATTGTAACGTTTAATGTCCGTTTAACACACACACACACACACACTCGCAGACACTTTCAAGCACAACACTACTTGTAGCGCGATTGAAAGCTTATTCAAAAATCCTGCATTAATTAATTTTGCTTTAGCTTCTGAAAGTTTGGCACAATTTATAATTTCCAAATACAAAAAGTATTAGCTGTGGATTTTTCAAAACTATTTTACTTGAAGACCTGAAAAGGCTTAGTGTCGATTAATGACTGCCCGACATGAGTTTTCGCTGCAGCTTTATACCTGCCCGCCTCTGTGATAAGAAATATGACACCGTGCGACAGCATTTTTCACACCGGAAAAAAATCCATATGGGCGTGAAACTAGAGACTAGTGTCCGACCGAATATTCGGTTTCGGTTTCGGTTTCGGCCCAAATAAGTGGTTTCGGTTTCGGTTTCAGTTTCGGCCAAAAAATGGCCGAATAGCCGAAACCGAAACTTTCTAGAAAATTTTTTTACATTTTATTGTGTAGCAGATATATAGTGAAAGGAGGAGTCATTTAGATGCCAGCAATGTAAATAAACTTCTTTTTTTAGCACATAATATTAATTTATTTAATTTTGAATATTAGCGAGTAAGGTACGAAAGGGTGATTTTTTCATGTTTACGTTTTTAAAAAAAGAAAAAATTGTTTTTATTAATAAGTATTTATTTATTTATGCTATGTTTGTTTGTTTGTTCTTTATTTACTTAATGTTAAATTCGTTTGTTGAAAAAAGTGCTTGATATGGTGATTTTTATTTCAACTAGAAAGTTTCGGTTTCGGTTTCGGTTTCGGCCGAATATTAAGAAAAAACCGAATATTCGGTTTCGGTTTCGGTTTCGGCCCAAAAAAGTGGTTTCGGTCGGACACTACTGGAGACCAATAATAGTAATACTGCGTACTTAGTTTTTCATTTCAACATTCTTTGTCCTTTTAAAAGGACTTCAAAATTTTGAAGGGAATACAAAATAAAAAAAAATATAAAAAATACTTAACCTCGTTAGAATACGACAACATGTACATATATCAAATGAAAGAGGAAAAGCTCAAGAATTTAAATAAAATTGATTTTTTATCTATTTGTAAAAAAAGGATATGAAAAAGGTTCTTTGAAAATTTTAATCCTTTATATGCTTGAAAATTTTAATAGAATTTTTTGAAAAGTAAGTATGTTAAAATCCAAAATCTCCTTGATCATGTGTCAAAATTTCATTACTCTAGCTTTATTGGTTCGAAAGTTATTAAAAAAAAGGCGGAAGCTGCAATTCTAATGAAGTACAAAAATTCTAATTTATTTGAGTATCAGTATTTTAAATAATAAAAAGATACAAAAACAATGAACCGAGAATAACATACTTACTTTTCAAGAAAATTCTATATAAATTTTCAAGGCTATAAAGGGTTACAATTTTCAAAGGACCTTTTTCATATCCTTTTTTTTTACAAATATATAAAAAATTAATTTTATTTTTATTCTTGAGCCCTTCCTCTTTCATTTGATATACATATCGCCATATTCTAACGAGGTTAAGTATTTTTTATAATTTCTTATTTTTGATTCCCTTCAAAATTTTAAAGTCCTTTTAAGAAGACAAAGGATGTAGAAATGAAAAACTAAGTACGCAGTATTACTATGTTTGGTCTCTAGTTTCACGCCCATATGAATTTTTTCCGGTGTGAAAATTTTTTTTAAATTTTTGTCGCACGGTGTAATACAACAAATTCAATGGACAACGATAAGACGCTCGCGATACCAAAGTCGAAAACCCGCTGATAGGCGTACGAACATTTTTCTTTTTGAGGGATATGTCTTTTTGTGACAAGAGCAACGATCTGAGCGAGTCCGTCGATGTGTTTGTCTCCCAAACGATTTGATATATTGGTTAGAAATTAATCTATATAACAGCCGGCTATAAAACTTAGGGGGGGTAAGAACAAGCAGGCATTCGTAAGCGATGGAAAAGAGTACACAGTATTATGTGGGTCCAAACGGTTGAGAGTTTTTCATAGGTCCAATGGTGTACCAGAAAGAATGAAACATTAATCGAAACATTTGGCTTTTTTACTTTCTGTTTCAAAGGTGTTTATAAAAAAGGTAGTAGTAGTAGTGCGAGGACTCGTAGCCTTGGCTCGGCACCTTCCACAAGGCTCTGTCCATGACCTTCGATGCCTTAATCCATTTCAACTTGCGTTCTTTTTGATTCTTAGCAACTTGTTTTGGTTTCACTAGTTTTCTTTCCATTACAACCCAAAAGCTTGCAATTGGCCAATGAGCAATTTAGAGGATTTAATACCTTCAAGACAAATAATGAACTCATTCTCTTTGTACCATTTCAAGGCCAAGTTTCCATAGTAAATAGTTCTAAATTCTAACCACAACAAGGATTTCTTTGTGAAAACATATCAAAAGTCAAAATTGCTAATTTGTGATATTTTAAATAAATTTGTAGGTTTGTTGTTGTGAATGTGAAAATGTTTCTTTTCAGACCGCAGCTACAAATTAATTGTCAAAGTAAATATTTTTCTCCCAAACTTGTTTTATTTTTTCTTTAAATTACTATGCAAGGTGGCCTCTTTTCATAGCAGTGAAGAATAATCAACCAGAAAGCTGCTGTAAGTAACTTTTATGAAATTTTTGTGATTTATTGGGATGAAGTCAAAACAGTGCTTCGTCGTTTTTTTCTTTTTTTTTAATATTTATTATTTATTTTGTTAGTTATTTTAATATTTTAGAACATTCATAAAATTTTAAATGGTCAATGATTAACTAAATTCAATTAATATCTTTTGCCTAAAATTAAACTCTGAAAAAATTAGTTAAATTAAATTTTTCTGAGCCACTGTGAAATATTTTACAACATTTATAAAATGAGTTAATCTAATGTTTCTTGTTTTTTGGTTCTAAAAAACGTATTAAAAAAATATGCATAAAAATTAAAAATATTACAAAAAAACGATTGAAAACATCTGAAGAAACTTTAAAAAAATTAGTTAAATTAAATTTTTCTGAGCCACTGTGAAATATTTTAGAACATTCATAAAATGAGTTAATGTAATGTTTTTTTTTTGTTTCTAAAAAAGGGATTATAAAAATATGTATTAAACAAAATATTACAAAATCACTACTGAAAGCAACAATTGTTCCGATTATTAAAAATGGAGCGCTACATAAAGGAAAAACAGGACATCTATGTAAAAACTAACTATTGATTGACAAAAATACAAATAAAATTTAAAAACACAACAAATCAATATACTTGCAAAACCAGAGGCCACATATAATAAAACTTTGTTTTTAGGGTTTCTCTCTAACGTCAGGACTTTTTTCAAAAGACTTTGAAATTTCATGGACATGAATACTTAAAAAATATGTTTAAAAATTGAGCGCAATGTAGAATATAAATATGGGCATCAAATGAAAGAAAAGATTGCATAGAACTTAAAAAACTTTAATTTTTTGGTACACAAGGATGCACAGGCATTGGAAATGTCCTTTTAAATTTTTTCCCTAAATATCCTTGAAACTTTGCAAGAGTTTTTTTTTGGAAAAAATGGGGTTTAAGGACTAATATGTTCATTGCAGCATCCTCGAATTTCGTCCTTCTAACTTATTAGTTTCTGATACAAAAAATGGCATGCTTCTCTCTATAAAACAAAGAATGTATTACACTATAAGACAAACATAAAATATTGAATTAATAAAAGTTAGAAAAAGTCAATGGGTCCAATAAATCAAGTTTCTCTTAACACTTTGTTGGTTCCCTAAAATTTTGATGACAAAAATTAAAATACTTGTGTAATTACATTGTACAACAGAAAAAAATAATAGAAAGTTTCTAATAACGGATTCTGGGCGCCAAAAAAAATATACGTGTGCGTCTGAACTTTTTTTAGGCGGTGTTAAATTGTTCCCCCTTTTGCATATTATTGTGAAATGGCCTACGAAAACCATGTAAGTTTACATTTCAGGTACATGAAGTGTTCAGCAATTTGATGTAAAATACAACGAGGAACATTTCTATGGAACACTTTAACCCTCTAACTCCCATGTTTATGGGCAAATTTGACCCTTTTTTTCTAAAGAGCCAAAAATGTCCTTTAAAAAGGACTTTTCAAGGAAGAAATGTACCACGATAATAAAATTCTATTATAAATCTCTGAATACATCAAAGCTCAGAAATTAATTTGAACGAGAGAAATAAGCCAAAACTGAAAATGTGTTTAATTGGTAATTTCGTACTTATTCAAAATTGGTACTAAAATGCCCTACAAAACTTGATTGTAGAGTGTTTGTGTAGTATAGGGAAAAATGTTGAACGTAAAATTTCAAAATTATTTTTTTATGAAATTTGTTTTTGTTGTGCAGGATTATTTCTCATTTGAAGTGCTTTCAGCATATTTGAAGTCAAAAGGCTCATTAAATCATATTTGCCATACAGGCTGTTAGTGTTAACCCATTGTTGATCCTGTGAAATTTTGATTTTCAAAAAAATGAAAAACAAGTGTGGATTTATGTCTCATTTAAAACATCTTCACCGAGTTTGAAGTCAATTGGCATATTCATGTTTTTCTTTTCACTTTCTTCATACACACCCCTACACAACCCATCGTTGATCTCGTCAGATTTTAATTTCTGAAAAGCGAAAAAATACGTTTTGAAATATTTTTGAGTATTTTCACCAAGTTTGAAATCAATAGGCTTATTAAATTTCGTTTCTTCATAGAAAAACTTAATCCTTTAGATACCGAATTTTGAAAAATCCCTTCTTAGTGGGGGTTATTTTTTTTAATGTACTTACATGTTGGCCGTGCTGAATCAATCAGTCCGTCAGTCAGTCAGGACAAAGATTTACATGTATATAGATAAAGTATTTGTATCGTAGAATTGTTGTTTTATTTTTTTTGTGTCGAACATGTCACACTGTAGAAACAATTTACAGCTTAAACTATATGCAAGTTTACAATAAAAATATATCTCTAGTAGAAATTGTCCGCTTGCCAACTGGCGACATTCTGCGGTTGTCAACATTTTGCTTCAGCCAATTTAAGGTGACCAGCCAAGTGATGGGCTGCCCTTTAAGACGACAATATGGAGCCGGGCTCGTGCATGACTTCCAGTATTTTTGCCTCGGGCACCAGTTCTCCATTGGCCAGCAGTGTGTGCTTTAGGCCATTCAGTTTGTTGCCACTGGAGCGCGTCTGAAGTGTGAATTCAACGTCGGTTTCCATGAATTTGGTGTCGGTGCCGCCATCAACAAATTCAGCCTAAAATGTATTTACATCTCCGATAAGAAAATGCTGAGATTGGCTAGAAAGATAGACATTTATTTTGTCATACTGGCATTTGTATACTCACTGCGACTTCGCACAGTTTGTCATTGATAAACAAATTCAACGAATCCAGCTCCAGCATTAGGCGATAGTCGTTGCCGTTGACGGTGGTTAGCCAGAGACGATATTGCTTGGTTTGTTGTTCGGTGTATTGGTCGAGCGGCTGGCCGTCCACATACAGAGAATACTCGTATTTGAAGCCCGGCGCCGGATCGACTCGTATTATGCAGCGCACCTGGTCAATGTAGAACGTGTCCTCGCCGACCAGCTTAAACATCCAGTCTCGCCGCAGGACCTCCTGGCCAATGTGTATCGTTTCGAAGCAATTGCGGGCGCGTTTAAAATTTTTAGTTAGTTGCGTTCAGTTGACTGAATTGTGCATGCACTCACCTTTCCATTTACCCAAATCATGCGACGTCCGGTGGTGGTGCCGTGTTCCAATTCAATGCGATACATTTTACCGTTGATCGGTGCACACCATTTGGCGACAATGTTGTTTTTGTTGTAGCGCTTCTCTTCGGGCAAGTAGTCGAGACTCATGATCGGTTTGGTGGAGAGATTCTCCAACTTGAGCGAGGGCGATAGAAAGGACATGCTGTGCTGAGTTCCAGCTGAGCGAAATAACCTCTAAGCAGTCACTGTAATATTTATATATCTTTTTAATCAAAATCAAATAAATAAAAATATAGTTGTTGAAAAAAATTTCAATGAATAATATTACTTTTGTATTTGCAATAACCAATCGAATAACAAATAACTAAAATAACATAATTAATTCTTTTTAACTAAAATAAATGAAAATCCAAACCTTTCCATGCAATGCAGGCATGAAAAATTTTTTGGTGATTTTACTGAAAGAATCTTTACTCACTTTAAAGTACAATTGACTGTTTAATTGAGTTTCTAATTAATGTTTTACACTGTTTAATGTGGATATTCCAAAACTTAAAAGGCCTTTAAATTATTTCTACTTTGAAGTACTTTTTTCAACTCTAAACTAAATGGGCCCGCTTCAGGTTTTTCTCATACAAACTGATAACCACAATTATTTCTCATTTAATTGTCTGTCTAATTATTTATAATTTTCTAATTATTTCTTATTCTAATTTGTTTTTACCAAATTCAAAGTCAAAAGGCTTATTTAATAATGTTTTCTATACAAACTGTTAATCCATTGTTTCCCCAAAATAAATAAAATAAAATAAAATAAAATAAAATAAAATAAAATAAAATAAACTAAAATAAAATAAATAAAATTAAATAAAATTAAAAAAAATAAAATAAAGTAAAATTAAATAAAATAAAATAAAATAAAATAAAATAAAACAAAACCAAATAAAATAAATTAAAATAAAATAAAATAAAAAATAATATAAAATAAAATAAAATAAATTGAAATAAAATCAAATCAAATAAAAATTATATAAAATAAATTTAATTAAAATAAAATAGAAAAATAAAATAAAATAAAATAAAATATAATAAAATACTTGTCTAACCATTTCTGTGAATGTTTTCACCTTTGAAGTCAATGGGCCCATTAGTTAATATTTTTTAACAGTCCTTCCTTCATAGTCTTCGAAAATCTTAACCCATAACTTTGTCATTTTGTTTCGATTTTAGTGATATTAGGCTTAACATTTGTACAAATAATACTTATATTTATATCTTTCATCACAGATCTTAATACCAGGGGAAATAATTTATTTTATTTATAAAAAATCATTCGAAAATTTATAATTTTTGAAAATGGTTGAAAAAATTCACTTTTTTTTCATTTTCACCGTCAGTAACTTTCCCAAATCTCATTTGAATTGTACAATCTATATATCGCTGGAAAGGCTAAGGTATTATCTTCTGAACGACGGACCGCTTGTGTTAGTCGGATGATTCGTTTACGAGATATTTGCTCATAACTGAAATAACACGGAAAAACTGGTTTTGTTTTTAGGTGCACGCGATTAGCCCACTTTTTGACGAGTAGTGTTATTTAATATTTAAAATTCATATTATTATTAAAATTGTTTAATATAAAGTTGTTTTTTATATAAATTAATGAATTATTTACAATTTTTGTGTAAAATGATTTATTATTTAAAATTGATATTATTATTTAAAATTTTTAAATACAATTATTTATTATTTATAGTTTATATATAAAAGTATTTATTAGATTAGATCAGATTAGATCTAAGTATTTATTACTTAAAATTTTTATTATTATTTACAATTTGTATGTAAAATATTTTGTTATTCAGAATTTATTTTAATATTTAATATTTTGATATAAAATTGTTTATTATTTAAAATTTATTTATTATTATTTTATTAATTTTAATTTTAATATTATTATTTTATTATTGTTTATAATTGAATTAATTAAATCACAATTTTCTTATCAAACTCATTATTTAAAATTCATATTATTTTTTAAAATTTGTATATACAACTATTTATTATTTTATGTTTTTATATAAAATTATTTATAAGTTAAAATTTATATTATCTTCTAGTTAACATTTGTATATTATATGATATAAAATAATTTATTATTAAGATTTTATTTTATTATTTCATATGTTTACATAAAATTATATATTATTTAAAATTTATTTAATTATTAAAATTTTTTTTTGAGTATTTATTATTTAAAATTTATATTATTATTAAAACTTTTTATATACAATTATTTATTATTTAAAATTCACATTATGATTTAACACTTTTTATACATGATTAATTATGAATTAAAATTTATAGGTATTATTTAAATAAATGTTGTTTATTATTTAAAACTTTTTTAAAATGTATTATATAAAACCTATATTGTTGTTTAAAATTTTTTGTTTAAAATTATTTACTAATTTTAATTTATTTAGTTATTTAAAATGTGTATTATTTTTTTAAATTAGTTTTATTGTTTAAAATTATTTTTTTATTAAAATAGTTTCTTGCATTAACTGTGCATGCAAAGTGTTGTTCTTTTTCATTCAACGTTTTCAGAAGTCGTTTTCACTCTGCAAAACTATGTAATTTATTGCCCGATTACATGTGAGCGAGAGTACGAACATGAAAAATTTAACACTCTAATTACAGTTAGAAATGCAGTTGACAATAAAATCGATACATTTTGAAATGATAATTAACTACACATAGCACACATGGAATACTGTTGCGGTATAAGTGAGTAGTTGACATTACTTGCGGCAACTCTGCACTGCGATTACTTAGCACACAATTTGTCACATTTCTTTCTTTGTGTCAAATAAAAAAGTAAATTTTTAAACAATTCAACAAAATTATTCCAAATATTTACAATAACTCACAACACTTGGCACACAAATAAAATTCAAGTGTGGCTTTGGAGAAAATTCAAATCCAAAGCGAACGAAAATTGAAAGTTCAGCGAGTTGCTTGGACACTTTTTTATTGCTCACGACTTGGCCGTGTTCGCTGACATTTCAACTGTACCGCTGCGGCGACAATGGCAAACTGCAAGCCACAACCAATGTCCGCGTGCCGAGCGCCTCACGGTATGCTACGTGCGCGCGCCTTGTGCTCCCTAATGGCGATACACGTTGGGCGCCAAACTCAAACCGGCAAAAGCATGCAGCGTGTCGTGTGCGAGACAGCAAACTGCTTGCATGCATATCGACAATTTTACACATACGACTATGTAAGTGCTCACTTATCTACATAAATACATATGGGGAGGGGGGAAATAGTGAAACAATAACGTTAGCGGCAAAATTACCCTACAATGCACAAAGTTAACTGAATTGTTTGAATACAAAATACGAAAATCTATAACAATATTAACCCTTTCATGACCAGTGAATTGTTTTCTCTCTAATTTAAAAAGCCAAACATTTCATGTGGTTAGAAATTTTTGACAAAAATTGGATTCAATTGACATAAAGTTATATCATCTGAATTAAAATTAAAAAATTTAAATAAAATGGTACAATTTTTATTTATGTTTTTTGCTTAAAATCAATGCAAAATATTTACATAAAAAAATAATTACTAAAAAATAAGAAAATTTTATGTTTTTTATTTATGTTTTTTCTTTAAAATCAATGCAAAATATTTAGTTACATAAAAAATAAGTACTGACAAATAATTTAAAAAATTTAATGTTTTCTATTGATGTTTTTTTTTTTTAAAATCAATGCAAAATATTAAGTTACATAAAAAATAAATACTGAAACATAATTTCAAAAAAATGTAATGTTTTCTATTTATGTTTCTTCTTTAATATCAATGCAAAATATTAAGTTACATAAAAAATAAATACTGAAACATAATTTAAAAAAAATGTAATGTTTCCTATTTATGTTTTTTTCTTTAAAATCATTGCAAAATATTTAGTTAAAAATAATAAATACTGAAAAATATTAATACAATATTTTGCTTATCAATCAGATATTTAGTTACATAAAATCAATGCAAAATATTTAGTTACATAAAAAATAAATACCGAAACATAATTAAAAAAAATTTAATGTTTCCTATTCATGTTTTTTTCTTTAAAATCTTTGCAAAATATTTAGTTAAAAAAATAAATACTGAAAAATATTAATACAATATTTTGCTTACTTACAAAAAAAAAAACTGAAAAATAATTAAAAAAATGTAATGTTTTCTATTCATGTTTTTTTCTTTACAATCAATGCAAAATATTTAGTTACATATAAACAAAAAAACTGAAAAATAATAAAAAAATGTAATGTTTTCTATTTATTTTTTCATTAGTATCAATGCAAGATATTTAATTCCATAAAAAAATAACTGAAAAATAATACAAAAAATGTAATGTTTTCTATTTATTTTTTCTTCAATATCAATGCAAGATATTTAGTTACGAGTTAAAAAAATAACTGAAAAATAATACAAAAAATGTAATATTTTCTATTTATGTTTTTTCTCTAAAATCAATGCAAAATATTTAGTTACATAAAAAATAAATACTGAAAAATTATTAAAAAATGTAATGTTTCCTTTTGATGTTTTTTTCTTTATAATCAATGCAAAATATTTAGTTTCATACACAAATAACTACTGCCAAATAATAAAAAAAAAATAAAATGTTTTCTATTTATGTTTTTTTCTCTAAAATCAAAGCAAAATATTTAGTTTCATACAAAAATAACTACTGAAAAATAATTTAAAAAATTTAATGTTTTGTATTTATGTTTTTTTTTTTTTAAATCAAGCCAAAACATTTAGTTACATAAAAAATAAATACTGAAAATAATATAAACAATAATGAATTACCCTCAAAAAAGTCGACATATCAAAACATCCAAAATCGACGCTTTCTTGAATAACGAAAAGAAAAACTATTGAAATTTTCTTATTGGGCACAGGCAAAGAATTCCCATAGAAAATTAGTTTTGTTTACTGCATACATATTTATCTACAAGTTAGTATGTAAAGTTAGTGTCGTTTATAGTATGTACACATGACACATGGGAGAAACATGCGCATATGTGTGTGTGTGTGTGTGTGTGTTGGCATTCGCATTTGACTGTTTGTACGTCAGTTTGACGACGGAAAGTGGCATTCAATGAGCGCCATTTGCCGTTGTAATCGCGCTTCTTGTTGCCTGCTAGTCACGAATGTAACGCGAACCAAATGAAAGGTATTAATATTTTACCTACAATTTTCTTATTGTTTGTATATTTCATTGTTGTTGCTGTTGTTGTTTTTTTGTTTGCTTTGTCTTGGCACATATGCCATGAAGTGACTTGAACAAATCACAACGCTCTATGTGGAATAAATTGCTCGAAAAATGGCCGCGACAAGTACAAATTTTTGCAAGTTATGGTTATTAATGTTTGTATGTCTAAATAAACGAATATATATATATAAAAGTATGTAAGATAGCATTGCGGAAGTCTGCAAGTCATTAACCTTAATTTTGGCATAAAAAGTACACAGCCACAAACTGCAGCGAAGTTATCAAAGTTACAGCCATTTATATATATTGATGTGTGTTCATATGTATGTATGTACTAGCAGCGCCCGGTGGTTATGCACGCATGAATTTTATGATTTCATTGAAAAAAGTGTTACTCACTTTATGAATTTATTTTATTATGTCATGTTTCTTCACAAAAATCTAAAAAAAATTTAACAAATTTTGTACCTCGTTAATTTTTGAACACTGAATTTTTGAATTATTTCTGATTTTGAGTACTTTTTCCAAGTATGAACTCAATGGACTTAACAATTCATGATTCTCTTAACCCTTTATTGACCTCATCACATTTTTCGGACAATTCCTTGTCTTATTATTTTTCATTTGAAATGCTTTCCCCACATTTGTAGTCATTAGGCCCATTAAATCATGTCTCCCCAAAGTGTTAACCCATGGTTGACCCCGTCAGATTTTTTTTTCATTAAAAGTGCAAAACAGGTGTAAAATTATTTCTCATTTCGAGCATTTTCACCGAATTTGAAGTCAAAGGGTCTATTAATTCAAGTTTTTTAAAGTTTATTCATACAAACTTTTAACCCATTGCTAACTCATTTAAATTTTGATTTTAAAAAAAGTTAAAAACACGTGTCGAATTATTTCACATTTGAAGTGATTTAACTAAGTTTGAAGTCAAAAAAGCCATTTAATCATGTTTCTCCATATAAACTTTTAACCCATTGTTGACGCTGTCAGAATGAAAATGAATCAATCAGTTACTGTTTCACAAAAGTATTCAGATTCGATTTTGTGTAGAAAGAGTTTGTTGTTATTATTTGAAAATTAGATATGTACGAGGGTGGTCTGAAAAGTTTCCGATCTACTAAAAATACAAGAAGATTTTTTCTTAAAATTTTTTTCTTATTATTTTAAATAGTCTCCTTGTAATTCTACACGCTTCTTCCAACGATCCTGCCATCTGTTTAACCCTTATTCTCATACCCAAACTTACTAACGTCGTTTGGCACCCGGGGTACCCGGGTACCTATTTCATGAAATTTTTAAGTTTTCAATATAGAAAACAAAATTTTTTAAATATATGATTTGTTCGCTTTTCACCTAAATAACGAGGATCCGGAAGGTAAAAAAAAAATTTTCATTATTTGTCAGTTTTTTTCACGAAAATACATCGCAGTGGGCACCCGGGTACCCGGGTATGAGAATAAGGGTTAACCCGTCAAACTATAAAACTGATGGCCTCTTCATTTGACGACCACCTCTTTGTGCTTCGAGTGCAACTTTTAACTTAGAGAACTTAGAGAATAGTCAATTTCGGTTAAATTTGATGAGTAAGGAGGCTGGTCAAGCAGTTCAAACCATACTTAGTGCCAAACTAATCCTTACTAACTGCAAGTCGCTTAACTGAAAAATCCGCTTAACTGAAATTTAGGACTAATTTTTATTTGGTATTTTTCCTGAAAATTAATTCGTTTAATGGAAACTTTGCATAATTAAAAAATTCGGTTAAATAAAAAGGAATATTTTGGGTCCAAAACATAAATTGACACCATTCCAACTCCGCCTAAATGAAAGAATTTGCCAGATTTTATAATTTAAAAATACTACCTTGCTATTATTTGGCCGTATTATTACATCCCTGTTAGGTGGATAAGTTGATTTCGGAAATGAAAAATTAATCTCAACAAATTTTGAGATTCTATTGAACTCAATTAAGGCTCTGGAAATAGGTGCATTTCAAGCATACATAGCCCTGAAAAGGCCAATATGGAAGAACACTGACAACGAAGAGATTTGAGTGGAATATTAAGGAAAATCTTCTCAAGGAATGCGGGACAGTCTTCTATACCAAAGAGTATATAGAAGATGAAAGAAAAATACAGGATTGCTCTGCTACTTTGCATGGATCTTAAGTTTAATAAAATCTTGTTGGAATACGTGAACCAAATCAAAATGAGAACCCAGCCTTTAGGCAGTCAAAAGCACTATTTGGCGAACTTTAAATCAAAAAGATCTCAAACATTTCTTAGTCTGTCAAAAATCAAACTTAGGTCCATGAGTAGCATGAACGTTGGTTTCAAGTTCGATTAGCTGAGCTACTGGGCTGCTTTGTAAACTATAGAAACCTAGTTACAACAATTGTTTAAGGTTTCTAAATAATCAGTGATCAAATTTAACGCCACGAATCATGAATCACTCAAGTAACAACGTGAATGCTCACGTCAAGCATGACTTTAGGCACTCAGAACCAGATATATTTATATGCAAGAATGTATGTGTATGTACCACAATTCATAAAAAATAAAAAATAAAATCGCTTCGAAATATTTCAGTTGCGCCCATTGGCTCTGCAACTTATTGCTGCACATATCGTTGGCCCACTTCAAGGCGTCTATTGCCAATATTCTCAGCCTTCGAGAGTGGCAGTAAAAACAACGCCAAGGCCAACAATGTACATAAGTGCATACATATGTGTAAATACTTAGATATGCAAGTGTAGATATTTATTAGTATCCTTTACCCCAATCGTTCCTGTCATCGTACCGAAGGAAAATTCAATGCGTATTGCAAATAATGGAAATATGTGTGATTTTATTGACTTTCGTTACAGCCATTCGAATTGAATATTGTAATGTCAAACAGTTCAATTGTAGCCAACCTTTGCATTGTATTGATTTGTGTTTGTTTTTATTTATTTATTTATTTCGGTCTACAGAACAAATTCTTGTTTTGCTTATTTACTCCGCTTGAAAGCACAGAACCTCAACACAGGACATTGAAATTCTTGCAGCGATTAGCTTAAAGGTTTGTAAAAGTCGTTTAACAAGTCCTCAGAAAAGTCTTTCCAGTTGCACAGGGCAAGCTTGTTTATCAAGCATGATCACCCGGAAACTATAAGAAGTTCACCTTGTTGCAGTTGTCTGGGCATGAACGAAATTATTCCGAACTTTGCCTTAAGCTGATAAATTCAAAGTCATCTTGTTCGAATTATCGAATATTTCTGTTATAAAGCATTACAAAAAGAACGCATTAGGCTTGATCTAATATTTATAGGTGGGTTTTTATTTGTTTGAAAATATAATAAAAAACCATTGGTTTGTGTGTTTTTAATATTTGAATAGCGTTCGAAAGATAAAAATCTGTCATGGCTTTATTAACCTTTTCGACCCCAAAGTTGCCTGAGAGCAACTTCACCTATTTGTCATCTTATAGGAAAAGCTACGATTGATTTATGGGTTTAATTTAAGAAGGCACCATATTTTTAGAAGTGAATTCAAAGCAAATTACAAAAATTTTACTCTTATCCCCAAAATAATTTCCAATAATTTGCAGCAATATCAGGGCAAGTTTGTGTTCTAATTGAAGTCTACGAATTGGGCGCGTTTGATCAAAACTCTGTTTTTTTAATAATGGTTAAATAAAATCTTAAAGTGATTATTTTGTGTTTTTCCATAAATATTAAATAATTTTTCTGTAATTAGAAAATATTGATACACAATTTGATTAACCCGTTTTAAGCTAAAATTGTTCAAAAGTAAACTAGCTCTAGAACTCTAACAAAGAGGCGTGGCTACTTCAAATGTCATGTGCTCACAAGGCAAGGGTTTCATGATTTAAATACCAAAAAGTAATATCGAGATACAGGGTAAATTTCGGGGTCCAAAGGGTTAAAGAAGATAAGATGGTGAAAAATTTTGTAATAATCGAAACATGTTGATCAATGTTTTACGTTTCGAAAAGACTTCTTAAATATTCCAACTCAATAAGACCTGAGCCACCTTATCTAAACATCAAATGTTTCAGTTATTGTTTGAAATATTTAACACGTGTTGGGTTATCTCAGTGTAGATTGGCGCTACTGACGTTTTTTCACGTTTTTGCTAGGAATGACTTCATTAATTGCTAATTTTGATAATGAAAGAACAAATTGATCGGCAACGAATAGGCTTATCTATTTTTTTGCACGAGTATTTTTTATTACGTTACGTTTTCTGGATAACTGTGGTCAGTACTTGTTGAAATATTGGGTTGGCAAGAAAGTAATTATGGTTTTTTCAATTGAATGGGGCTAGATTTGCTTTGAAGGACTGTCATGGGCTGTCTGTCATTTGTTGCTTACTTTAGGAGCAAATTGCACGCTTTTTTCATTCCAGATGTTAATTTAGTATCATTTTAAAATGGAGTACAATAATCTTATTTGAAATATGTATTTTACTCTTTCATTCATTGCAGGAACGGCGCCTCCGTGCCGTGGGGTCATGAGGTCCTGGCATCTGGCTAGCGCAGTAAATTCTCGGGTCTCCTTCATTAAGAGGACAAAAAAAATGGTGAGAAAAACAAGAAGTGATTCATGCACGCACAATGGGCCATTTTGGCCCATTCCAAGTGGAAGTTCGATTTGTAATACACAAACACTTTCTACCTAATCTAACCTACTATATAATTTTCATAACCTCAAAAAAGTCGCTGAGACTCACAAAGAGATGTTTGAAGTTGATGGTGTTTATTCCTTAACAGAACGAAGGTCTCAGAATTGGTTTTGAAAACTCAGTTCTGTAGATTTTTTATTCTAAGATGACCGATGCTCTGGTCGACCTACGTACGAAAGTGGGTGAATGGTTAATTGTGTAGAATTGTAAAATATATCACACACACAAAAGTTGAAGATCACTTAAAACGTCTTAGAACCGTACAAAAGCTCGATATTTAGGTTCCCCACGAATTTATGAGATTCACTCATTCAACCCAACGAATCAATATTTGCAGTATGCATCACAAAAGCCATGAAGTCTACTCTTTTTTGAAATGAATCATTACTGGTGATGAAATATGGGTTGCGTTGTTGTACATCATAAATGGAATAGAACAGTTCAAGTTGCAAGTGTGATGAACCAGCATAAAGCATATAAAAAAAAGATCATGTTGTCAGTTTACTGGGATTGCAATGGTTTCAGGTATTTTGAGAAATGAACCAGATTCAGATCTATTCATATGTTCACTGTTAACAACTTTTGAGAAAGTATTCTTTGAATACACGGCCAGAATTGGCAAATCACAAATAAATTGTGTTCACACATCTTTGGTGACTTGTAGAAATTTTTTTGGAGCTTGGTTGCAAATTGATGTCACATCTCCTAAATAGTTCTGACCTTGCACCATCCGATTACCATTTATTCCGAAGTTTGCAATACTTTTTGAATGGTCAAACTTTTACTAATAAAAATGACCTGAAATCTGATTTTGTTCAGTTTTTTTTCTAATAAAGATCAGAAGTCTTGTGACATGGAATCATGGAGTTGGCAATAGATCACTGTTAAAAATGAAAAAAAAACTTTATTGATTACAGTATGTTGTATAAGAAAATTTAAAAATTTTAATTCACATTATAAAACCAAAATTACTTTCATGCCAACCTAAAATAAAATCATTTCTCATGATGTCATAGACGGTTTTAGAGCGACTTGTTCCATAAACTTGACTGTTGAGAACGTATAGGATATGTATATATTTGTTGCTCTGATCGATCTGGTCATTTATAGTTTTTTCTCATTACAAAAGTCAGAATCACATTTGAAGAATAAATAAAGAATAATAAAAAAAATTTTGAGAATAATAAAAATTCAGTATATTTGAAGTGGAAGTTGGACAATCAATTTCATATGTCGTGATGTTTTTAGTGTCAAACAAAGGTGAACTTTTGGCCGAAGTCGAAGCAGAATATTCGGCATAACTAAAATATTGGGCCGAAGGCCGAAGCCGAATACTAATAAAAATTCTTTTAAGGAAACAAAACTTATCAAAAAAGAAAGAACGGCTATTCGTTCTCTATTCATTTCTTTGTTCCACTTAAGAATTAATAAAAGAATATATATATATATGTAATATATATATGTATGTAACAGGGGCGTAGCCAAGGGGGGGTTTAGGGTGTCAGAACCCCCCCATAGCCTATAATTTGTCAACATTTTCAATCACTATGCATCGTATGTACGTTCCCACATAAGCAAAAAGGTCTTGTTATCTTTAAATATTTAAAAGAATATTAACAAAACCCTTTTTTACCGAAACTAATTTGTTTTTTAATAGTCACGTTTAGGCTTAATGCAGCGATTTGCATGTTCTAAAAACATGTCCGAAGAGTAATTTAGTTCGTCGACCGGAATGTCCTTCTGGATGTCGGTACAAGCCTTTTGGATGGTTTCTACGTTCTCAAATCGCTTTTTTTCATCGGCAAATGCATTCTTTGAAAAGGTGAAATTCGCACGGTGCCACATCATGTGAAAACAAAAAAACAGTCAAAACAAGTGTCAATAGATGGGATGGCCAAATGTTCAGTTAAAATGCAATAAATTTATGCTATTGAGATGCTTAACCTTCGCCTTACTAAAGATGATCCCAGGCACTTCCGCCGCTATTTTGAGTAAAACTCACAATAAATAAGTATATAATAATTTATAAATTTTTTTCATAATTTAGTATATAGTATCTTCCTCTGGCGATAGTTCGTATTTCGAAAAAAGGCCTAACTTTAATGATTTATTTTGAGACTATGGAAAATATTAGAAGATTTCTTTCCAGAGGGTTTATTGAACACATAATGAGGTACCAAAAAAAAATTTATCGTGAGTTTTAATCAAAATGGTAGCGAAAGCGCCTGGGATCACCCAGGTACATTTATATAAAAAATGACAAAATTCAAGTTTAAACATGAACAAAATTAAAAAAATAAATATTTTTTCATGTTATTGAAAATTACCTTCAAATTTGTGCAGATATTAAACATGAATATTAAAAAGATCATCCGGGTGGGTATAAGTAAAGCGAAGGTTAAATCCAATTTCAAGAATTTCAATAAAGATTTTGGCTAATCTTTTATGAATTACCGCCCAGTTTTGATCTACGGTGATCGCGGATTCAGTTGGCTAACACTTTGGTCATCATTTATGTTCTGACAATCGTTTTTAAATCGCTTTTACCACTTATGAACTCCACCACGGCATAAACAAAAATCACCATAAACTTGGTCCATCAATTTAAATGCTTCGGTTAAAGTTTAAACATTTTTAAAGCAATAGTTAATATTGGATCTTTGTTCGATGCACATTTTTGTAAGATGAGACAAACATACTTCCACTTCAGATGCAATAATTTCGCTTTCAGTCCACCAAATTTCATGAAATTTTTACTAAAAATCAGGGAAAAAATTTAGTTTTTAATGCATTAAGTCACATAAGCCACAACAAAATGCCCTATTTGGAAAGTGCACTTTACTTTAAAAAACATGTAATACTAAACTGGCAAAAAAATTTTTTTGAAACCCCCCCATGACCAAGTTCTGGCTACGCCCCTGGTATGTAATATATCACTACATATATAAAGCAAAGTCGCAAAGTCCCTATGTATCCTTATAACTTGAAAACGACTGGACCAACTTGGATACTTCCTTCGTCAGGTTTGTTCGAAATTGTTACGTGAAGGTTTATAAAAAAAAAAAGTCGGGAAAACGGAGCGTGGCACCACAAGAATACATTTTTAGACAATAACTTTGGAACCATAAGTCACACATCAATTAAATTTGGTACAAACTTTCTATTTGATCATATCCTTCAATAGAGGGAATGGGATGGGTATTGAACAAAGGGGTGTGGCACCGCCCATACAACTCAAATCTTTTAAATGGAATAGCTTCGGCATTGTAAGTCGCACAGCATTGAAATTTGGTGCACCGTCGTTTCATAGATGTGTTATTCTACTGTTAAATTTTGATGGGCGTTGAACAAGGGGCGTGGCACATTTTTTATGACCCAACATTTCAGCAGAACTGTAAGTCGCACATCAATGAAACTTGGTAGGAACCTACCATTTAGTCATATCTTTCGACAGAGGGAATGGGATGGGTATTGAACAAGGGGGCGTGGCACCGCCCATACAAGCCAAATTTTTAATAGAGAATATCTTCGAAATTGTAAGTCGTACAACACTGAAATTTAGTATTCCGTCGTCCCATAGATGAGTCATTCTACTGGTCAGATTTAATGGACGGTGGACAAGGGGCGTGGCACATTTTTTGTGACCCAAATATTTCGCTGAACTATAAGTCGCACAGCAATGAAATTAAGTACGAACCTACCATTTATTCAAATATTTCGACAAAGGGAATGGTGCGCGTATTCAACAATGGGGCGTGGCACCGCCAACACAAGCCAAATCTTTAATAGAGAATATCTTCAAAATTGTAAGGTGCACAGCATTGAAATTTAGTATAGTGTCGTCCCATAGATGTGTCATTCTATTGGTAAGATTTGATGGGCGTTGGAAATGGGGCGTGGCAAATTTTTTGTGACCCAATTATTCCGCTGAACTATAAATCGCGAAGCAATGAAATTAAGTACGAACCTACCATTTTCCCTTTCGACAGAGGGAATGGTGCGGGTATTGAACAAGGGGGCGTGAAGCTGAAGCGCATCGAATGCTCTCAGAAACTTACGGTGATGCTGCTCTGAGTGAAAGAACGTGTCGGGAGTGGTTTCAACGTTTTACAAATGGTGATTTCGATGTCGAAGACAAACATGGTGGTGGAAGAGAAAAAACCTTCAAAGATGAACAACTAGAAGCATTGCTTGATGAAGATTCGTGCCAAACCCAAGAAGAGCTTGCCGAATCGTTGGGAGTGAGTCAGCAAGCCATTTCAAAACGTCTCAAGGCCCTGGGCATGATTCAGAAAGAAGGAAACTGGGTGCCGTACGAGTTGAAACCGAGGGACATCGAGCAAAAGTGGTCAAAAAGTACCTGGAAACGCTGAAATGGGAAGTCTTGCCCCACCCGCCGTATTCCCCAGATGTCGCCCCTTCTGACTTCCACCTATTCCGTTCGATGGCACACGGCCTGGCAGATCAACATTTTCAATCCTTCGAAGAATTGGAAAAATGGATTGCTTCATGGATAGCGTCAAAAGAGGACTCCTTTTTTCGAGCCGGGATCCGAAAATTGCCGGAAAGATGGGAGAAAGTTGTCGCTAGCGACGGACAATACTTTGAATAATACATCTTTAAGCACTTTTTCGCAATAAAGCTTTTAATTTTGGAAAAAAACGGCGGAAGCAAAGTTGTACACCTGATAATTTAAATCTGGTTCAAGCGCAATCCATTTCTTTACTGAAACTTAGCAGCAACATTGCTTATTTGAGGGCCTCGATTGCGTTAATCAGTAGCTCCCTCCTCTTCCTTTAGTTGATTTTCTTCGTCAATTTGCATCGCCATAGATTCGCCATCTCGCGTATTTCATTATAAGAAAACAAAAAATTTCGTGCGGGACGAAGTTCGCCGGGTCAGCTAGTATATAATATATTAGTAGAAAAAACCAAAAATAGTCTTAGAGTTCCGTTTCTAACTACAAAAAAATCTAACAATTCAATTGACATAAATATCTGATTAGAGATAATTTTTATTAATCGAAATTCAGAGTCCGAAATATCGATAAAACCCCATATTTGATAAAATACTTCTCGCTTCATTGATTTTGTATATTTTTATTATTTAAAATAATCAAATACTCAAATAAATTCGAATTTCTGTACCTTATTAAATGCAGCTTCAGCCTTTTTTTTTTAATAACTTTCAAACCAATAATGTTAGAGTCATGAAATTTTGACACGTAATCAATGAGATTTTGGGTTTTAACATACTTACTTTTCAGGAAAATTTTATATAAATTTTCAAGGATATAAAGGTATAAAATTTTCAAAGGACCTTTTTCATATCCTTTTTATACAAATAAATAAAAAATCAATTTTATTCAAATTTTTGAGCATTTCCTCTTTCATTTGATATACATGTGGCCATATTCTAACGAGGTTAAGTATTTTTTGTATTTTTTGTATTTTTTATACCTTTTAAAATTGTGAGTAGAAATGAAAAACTAAGTACGCAGTATTATTATATTTGGTCTCTAGTTTCACGCCCATATGGATTTTTTCCGGTATGAAAAATGCTGCCGCACGGTGTTATAAATGCGTCCAAGTCTTCTAATTCGCGCTAAAATTGGCCCTTGGGTGCCTTGGCGCTGAAATTTAATCACTTCAATGTTCACTTTATCGCAGTTGTGTTGAAAACTAGATTGGGACTATCCCCGAATTTGAACGACTCTGAGTCACACTGTTGATATTTTTTTGGTAGTAGATATCGATAGGCGATAGTAGACGACATGTTTATGACACTAAAGATAGCAGCAGTTGTTGTAGCAGTTCTTGTGTTCTTGAATTAGTAGATAGTTCATTATTCTTGCAATTTTTTTTCGTGCAATTCGTTTCTTATCAAAATGCAAAACAAAAACTCAAACGTAAATGAAAATGGATTTGTTTTCAATCAAAATATGGTTGTTACCTTAGTTGGTTTTAGTTTTTTAACTGATTCAATATTTTCTACACACCTATTTATTATAGAAAATATATAAATAATTTTTGTAAAAATTTGTTTCATGATACTTATTTTGGTTTTTCACACAGGTTGGGCATAAATTTAAAATAACGCATTTGCAAGTCAATGGTTGATAAGTTCTTCTTATAGCCTACGAGTGACGTGCATCTATTATTAATTCTAAAGATATAAATATATATTTTGATACTTGATAAGCAAACGCATAACGATATATGTACTAACTGTGTACTGTGTACATATTTCAAATGTCATAAATTACGTCATCGTATAGCATATTCCCATGCATTCAGTACGCCACATGTCATGAAAATGACAGCCATTTTTGTTATTTTATTTCTTTGAGCTACATACTACGAGTATATATATTTGTATGTATGTGTAAATGTCTGCCTATTTGTGACTTATGGATTTCTTAATGTATAAGCAAAACCAAATCAAATATTAGCAAAGTATTGTCATGATCCTGGCGCCTTTTCATGAGCACAAGTCACGGGTCAAGTGACTTTGTAATAGATAAAGTAGGCGTAAGATTATCGTTATCGGTTCAACCATGGGTTAGCTCTCAAATTAGTCAGAGACTGTAGGAATTTGCTGAGATTGATGAGCTGCCAGGTGGACCTCACCATCTTCTGGATACCAGGTCATAAGTCGGTGCCAGGATAGGGTCTGCTATATACTCACTTTCTAAGCAAAGCTAAGACAGATACAGGACTACTTTCTGTGGGTGGCGGATAGTAGACGGAAAAATCTCTTCAGGCGCAGAGTGGCTCCACTGATTTACCCACATTACAGCTCCCTTAGAACAAAATATTGGCTGCTTAATTTTCGTAGGAAAGCTTCAAAACTGACAGCAGCGATCACGGGTCCTTAGTCAATTGGTCTACATGCAGCGAGAGTGGGAATTTCCCATAATTGTTTGCAATTGGAGCAGTGTTCCCAGATCAGGAAATTTCCCTTTTAGGAGAATTTTTAGGAGGAAGAATTGTTTAGGAGAAAGTTTAGGAGATTTATATTTTATGTTAGGGGATTTTTCTAATCGTTAGTGGATTTTTAGGAGATTTTTGGATAACGAAGTATGATGTATTGGGAACACTGGCGACAAAACATATTTTGGCAACTATTTTAACAGTCAAAGCATCCTATTGTTCTCATTCGTTGTATCGTTCTCACTTATTTCTCTTACAATGAAACCAAAAATGGCACTTTTTATTTAATTCATTTGTTATATGTTTTGTTTTTGTTAAGTTTTTGTTCTTAAGCTGAAGATGAATAAAAAAAGGCTGCATTAAACAAAAATTATATGTATGTATATATTTTTATTTGTTATAAGTTTAATTAAAAAATTAGGTAAATTATAAAAAAATTTTAGGAGCTTTTTTTAACTTTTGGAAGGAAATTTCAGTATTTTTTTAAGATTTAGGAAAAAGTAGTTTCAGGTATCTGGCAACACTGAATTGCAGGGAAGAAGCCGAGAGTGAGACTCTTGAACACTTCCTATGCAGCTGCCCTGCTTTGGCGATGAAAAGAATAAATTCTTCAGAGAAAAGTCTAATAAGCTTTCTAGCCTATTTCTATCTTGACGATGCAGGTTGGTTCTAATGCCCCGAACACATATGTACTTAAACGACGGCCGCGACACGACTACATCTGTCAAAATATAGAATCAGAACGTTCGTATGGAAATTATTATTTTGACGACAGCATCACTACACGAATACCGAACACAGTTGTAGCTGTGGCGAAACATAGGACTATTCTCTATTTCGTATGCGATAGAACCAAAGCAATTGGCAGATATTTTCAATGGAAGTTTTCTTACTTTTCCAGTGTGCTTTGAACATCAAATACATTTTTGTTAGCATTTCAGTTAAAACTGAATAGTTCTAGCAATTATTACAAACTGCCATTTGTTTTTAATTGATTGTACGACGAAAAAAATGGATGTGGACGAATGCTTAGTAAAAAAATGCGCAAACATTTTAAAATCTGTGCTTAGAAGCTCAAAAATATGATTGTGAGCAAGTGGCTGCCGCTTTCATTGTAATCATGTAGTTGACTACACGGCGACCGTCGAAGCTGACGTCGTCTTGAAGTTGTGTGGCCGTGTCGCTGTCGTCTTGAATGTGTTCGGGTCATAATGCTTAGTTTTCTTTCCCATGTAGAGAAGACATATTCAGACAACAAAACGGTACTCGAATTTAGTGCTAATTGAGTGAATTCAGAGAGTTCGTAGTTGCTGCTACCTACTTAACCCTTTCGACCCAAAGTTGCCTGAGAGCAAATTCACCTATTTGTCATCTTATAGCAAAAGCTACGATTGATTTATGGGTTTAATTTAAGTAGGCACCAACAATTTAAAATTTTTAGAAGTGAATTCAAAGCAAATTACAAAAATTTTAATGGGATAACATAAAAATAATTTCCAATAATTTTCAGCGATATCAGGGAAAGTTTGTGTTCTAATTGAAGTCTACGAATTGGGCGCGTTTGATGTAAACCCTGTTTTTTTAATAATGGTTAAATAAAATCAAAAAGTGATAATTTTGTATTTTTCCACAAATATTGCATAATTTTTCTGTAATTAAAAAATATTGATAACAAATTTATTTAACCCGTTTTAAGCTAAAATTGTTCAAAAGTAAACTAGCTCTAGAACTCTAGCAAAGAGGCGTGGCGACTTCAAATGTCGTGTGCACACTTATTAGGCAAATGATTCATGATTTAAATACCAAAAAGTAATATCGAAACACAGGGTAAAATTCGGGGTCGAAAGGGTTCAAAATACTTTTTTATTTATATTTCATTTCAAGTGTTTTCAACAAATTTAAAGTCAAAAGATCTACTAAATCATATTTCTCCATACAAACTGTTAACCCATCATTGACCGAATAGAAAAATAGTTATCTATTTATATTTTTTTCAAGTGATGTTAATAAATTTGATGTCAATAGGACCATTAATTCAAGTTTCTTTAAGGTTTTCGGTATACACGTTGCTCCATATGGCACCTTAACCCATTTCTGGCTTCTTTATACTGCGAATTTTTAAAAATCATTTCTTTGTGGGGGTTAATATTCTAAAATTAATTATCAAATTTTTTATACATTTATATATATGGGGCATTTCACGTCAAGCGGACCACCCAAAAAAAGTGAGGTCATGAATTTTGTTTATATTCTGGTCAGTTATACTTCTAGTAGACGTGGATGTGTACAAACAATTTTTTTTTCGTACACATATACAGTACATACCATAGCTGAAAATAATGGATTTTTACACTAAAATGTGCTCTAAGTCTTAAACGGTTGGAGATCACGTTTTAATTTTTTTTGTGGAGAATGAGTACATTTGAAGCTTTAATTTACGTTAAAATAATTAAAAAAAAAAGTGTCGAAGTTACTCAAATATCGATTTCAAATTTTCACTTCCGGTTTACTATACGTAAAAAAAATTAAAATTTAGAATTCGACAAAAACAAAAAAACAACAACTTTTTTACTATCAGAAACAATACTTTTTAGTTTTTTTTAAAAATTAATTGATACAGATAATAAGCATCCAAAAATTCATGACTTTATGTTTAGTCAATTTTTAGAAGCTCATAACTCAGCAAAAAAACATCATACGAAAAAAAATCCATCCACGCATCCACGTCTACTAGAAGTATAACTGACCAGAATATAAACAAAATTCATTTTTTTGGGTTGTCCGCTTGACGTAAAATGCCCCATATACTATTTTTTTATTTTTAGCTTCATCGGTTCGGGCTCTTAGGTGCATCAGTCATTCATGACACACAGTTATATTTCTAAATTGAGATTCTAAATTAATTCTAATTCTAAATAAGATTTCTAAATTAAGGAATACAAATTTGGTGTGAATAATCTTAAAATCAAGGGAAAAAGATCCTGTTAAATATGGGCTGGTTCGCTTATTGTTTAGTAACGTTCAACATGTGAAAATGTGGCCTATCTCCACAATCCCTAAGAGCTCATTTCAATCCTTTAAAATAAAACTTTGGTATGTATTTCAGTGTTATTTATTACTTTATTTGACTTCATTTATTACGGAAAGGGTTACAAAATGAAATAAATACGAAATACAAAAACAATACAATACAAAAACAGCCATCTCGATTAGGCAGAGTCCATATTTGGCAGTCATATTGCGTGCCCGAAACGTTGTAATTAATTATGCCAAGCGCCAGTTTAGTCATTAGTTGGTGTTGAAATTATGTAAATACTGCAAAGCGCTTTTATTCTGTTAATTTCACTCCTAACTAACATTCGCTTTTTGCCATTAGACTGTCATTTTATTTGGCCCATAGTCGGTCTAACGACACTTTTGTGAGCATTTTCACCCCCCCAGAGAAATCGTGAGGGCGTGAATGTACATAACTACAGCAAGTCACTGTGTAGATAAATAATAAGTAAATTAGCTGCCAACTGGGATTAGTTTGTCCACACACACACACACTCACACACATGCATAGTTGCTATTAGTTAGGCATTGGGCGCCTGCAAGTATGCAATTAAACCACGTTTTCTTTAAGCGATATAATAATGAACACTTTTGGCATTGTCGTTTGTCATCTAATTTATTAAGACAACAACTACTAATAGACTACCAATGAGATATGTAGGTTCATATTATAATTCTTGTACATAGCTGGCTTATAAATTTTTGTTTTTTATTGTTGCAATCAAGTCTTATGGCAACCTAAATAGCTCCATGTACAAAAGAAAATAAGTGTATGCAAATATGTATGTGTATGTGTGATGTATATTTGCATGAATAGCTGACAATTACACACACACACACACACGCACACCTACCAACTATCCACACACAGCACAACATTGGAGTGCAGGTCTTTGGAAAATTGCCATGTTTTGCGCTATTGAACTTAAAGTTTCGCTGCATGATTTTTCGTTTTTATTGCACAGGATACAATGAACAATTTGTTGGCAATGTCTTGGCCGTTGCAGCACGTCAGCTTGCGTGTTAAAGTGGCAAATTCCCAATACGCCATAGGCCGCAACTGATAGTTACGGTTGTTGAAAACTTTCACAGTTACTATAATGTCGATCTGTATATATATGCGTATGTAAATATGTATGTATGTATGACAGCTTGATTTAATGGCAATTTCCTGAATTGAACTGAAATTTTGAGGATCTGAACTGTCTGTAACGTAGTTAAAACAGTTTGTACTTATTACGAACTTTTAGCCGTCATTACCGATTGTCGATTATTTGCTTCTGCAAACTATATATGGGGTGTCCCAATAAAAGAGCAAGATTTAAATTTTTAGACACAAAGACAAACTCTTCCTGAACTCAATGCCGAGATTTAATACGTCATCGGTGATATATGTAGAGTTAAAACTTTGACAAAATGTCAACAACAATTTCATGACACGAGCAAAGTCTGTGATCAGAGCAGCGTACAGTGATTCCTTAGACAAAATTAAAAAAATTTATAATCTCAGAGTTGAACGAGTTTGATGTAATTTGAAAGGTAAAACTCCAACTAAGAAAACCTCAAAAAATCTGTGCAAAATATTAATTAGTGTGTGTCCAAATGTCGAAACTTTTTCACAGAAAAATGTAAATTCATATTTTCTGTTTTTTAGTTTATGGAATAATAAAATCATAAAAATACATGGTTAGTAAAAAGTTGATAAAACTTTTAAAATAGATTAAAAACTAATGTCAGCATATTCGCTTTTCTCAAAATTTTCAAAGCTTATTCTTCTGCCTCACTGTTTTAATTTAAAATATTTTTGAAAATTAAAAACCTGAAAATTGGCAAAATATCTAAAAAGTATGTGAAAGTATGTTCTTGCATTTTTAAATAATTTTAAGAAGCATTCTTTCTTTGTCGAATTATGTAGGCACATCCCCCGATATCTTTCAATCTCAGAAAATTATTCAATTTAAAAAGTGGTCTAAACACCTATTTTTCGAGTATATTTTAGTCATCCCTGAAAGTATGCAAAAAAATTTTAAAACCGCACAAATGCAAAACATACGTCTATTATTATTAGTTTTATTGCAAAACTAAAGCGTACTCATACAATTTCTGTTACTCTTTGCAATTACCAATCTTGACGTAACTGATTAAATGTAAAATCTGAAAAATCTAGCCAACACACTTGTTGCTGTAGCTGACCAAAAATGACGAAAAATGACGAAAATTGCAAATTTAATTCTCAGGCATTGCCAAAGTACAAAAGTTTAAGAAAACAAAATGGAGATTTCAATTCAGCAGGCCATGATTAACTAGCATTAAGGACATACCACTTCTTCTAATTTTGTCCCGCGGTTGTATGAAGTCAAATCACTATTCAGCGAGGCCATCCAAAACATGTATTTTTCCCCCTCACCTTACTGACATATTTTGGTCCTGAAAGTTTAAAATTAAAAATTTAGTTAGAAGGCAAAAATTTTCTTCCTTCATTTGATACCCATATTTTCATCATAGAAAAACCGCAAATATTAAAAAAAAAACAATCTTTGAAATGCCTATATTCTTAAAATTTAAAAGTTCTTTTAAAAGGACATTGGATACGAAAATGAAAAATTGAGTACCTATGTCAGGTTACTTTGAATGACCTCTAGTTTCAGGCCTGTATCAATGTCCTTCAGGATGTCGGTACAAGCCTTTTCGATGGCTTCTACGCGTTCTCGATGATCTTTTTTCATGGGCAAATTAATTTTTTTAATGTGAAAGTCGCATGGTGTCGCATTAAGTAAAAACGCGGAGTGGTTGACGATAATTAAAACGCGACCATTAGTCAAAAAATTAGTACCAGTGTTGATCGATGAGATGGCGTCTTTCGATAGCCAAATATTCAGTTAAAATACGATAAGTTTATGTTATTGAGATGCTTTATCCCAGTTTCAAGAATTTCAATAAAGATTTTGGCTGATTTTGATGGTATCTGCTCTGATCGCGGATTCAAGTTGGCTAACACGTTGATCATCACTTATGTGCTGACAATGGTTTTTGTATCGCTTGTACCACTTATGAATTCTGCTACGGGATAAGCGATCATCAATTGAAATGTTTCGGTAAAAGTTTTAACAAATTAAAAACAAAAGTTAATATTGGCTCTTTGTTCGACGCTCACGTTGGTGCCGATGACACAAACATACTTTCACTTTAGACGTAATAACTTCGTTTCCAGTGAACCAAATTTAATGAAATTTTAGTATTAATTTAGTATTTAATAGTATAAAGCAGGGACCGTAACTGTTATAAGTTTTATTATAAAAACCAATGTTTAAGAGTTATTCTTTACTTTTATTTAATGACTCAACAAATAAATGTAATTTTTTATTTATGTTTAAGGTCACTCATTGATTTGTTTTTATGATTTTATAAATATAAGTCACTGAATGATTTGTATTGATGACTTTTATAAATAGTCACCAAGTTTTATAATGTCACCAATAATCTCTATCATAAAACAACTGAAATAAAAATCGAAAAAAAACTGTTATTTGCGGACTAATATGAAAAAAAATCAAAAATAATAATAAAAATAATGAATAATAATGTAAAATATAAATAAAAATAATCCTTACATTTTAATTTTTCCATAAAAATTAAAAAATAAAAGTTTATTGCCAAGTTTGATTTTCGGTGCAAAAAGAAATGTATTGGTATATTTAATTTAGTTGTATGACCTTTCCTTCACAGAATTGAATTTTTTCAAATATAGTTTTCATAAATAACTGTCATTTCCGGTCCCTGGTATTAAGTATTTTCAATAATTTTTAGGTTAGTATGTTAGGTTTTGTTACTGTAGACTAATTTTATTATGATATCATTATTTTACTGGTATCATATAATTTTTTAATCATTTTTTATACATTATTGTATGTAATATATATATTTGTAGATACATAGATATATGTTTCTTGAGGGGACGGTTTGCTGTTAAAGATTTAAAAACACTGACAAAATGTTTGAACAGTTTGGGAAGTACTAGTCTCCTGTTAACGAACAACAGTTAGTGTTGCCAACTACATTGAGGTTTACTTGTGCGAACTGTAGCGCTGCCAGCTGTGAGTCTGATGAACAAAGTAGTTGCACATGATTGATAGATTCCAATAGGAATAGTTGTTGAACAAATTAGTTAGTTGCTAGTTCGATTAAAAAATAAACAATGTAAAGTATCAGTGGGTAAATTTTATAGATTTTATATTTTATATTATATTTAAAAAAATATTTTTTACGAAAAAATTTGCTTAGTTTCCTTTCGTAATAATGCCACATAAAGTTTTTACTAACTCAATTGTCATTGGACAACTGCGACATGCAGATCTCAACACTGGCAGCACAAATTTCCCGACTTACGGGATTTTATTTACTAATGGGAACAGCTTTTGGAACGCATTGCAGCGCTGCTTCGCAACACACTTTTTTGTTATCGATATTTATCGCCGACAGCGACAGTCAACATTTGAGCAAATTCATGCAAAAATTCTCACGACATGGCTTAAAAGACCAACTTATGCAGTCAGACTAAAGTTGCAGTGAATTTGTCAGAATGTCAACGCACATTTCATACAGTCAGACGGCGTTTTGCCGAATATGCGCACTTTGCTTGGCATTTCATACTATTTTGCCGATAAAATTTCAGTGTTGCCCGCAACTGACAACTGCTGGTGGTTGTTTTGCTGCTGCTGCTTCTTGCAGTTGCTGGCCCGAGTTCTTTGTAGCTGAGTGAATTTTCAAATCAACGTAGACTGCAGAGCGAAGCAGACACGCGCGCGCTTAGACGTTCAGTTCAGTGCCGCATTATCGAAACGTACTGTCCAGTAAGAGCACAACTTGTGTGTGTGTTCGCATCTCAATTCATTGGCAGCTAACTAAATAATTGTGTGTGCTCATCATTCGTCATCATAATTTCAAAAAATGTCCAAAGTGTATTAAGTGCTGTGGCGCAAAATCGACGTTGACGTTGCGAAAATAGGATTTTGTTTGCTGAATGTGACTGTGTGTGTGTGGACATTTACTATTTCAATACATACTGAAATACGTCAAAGGCGAAAATCCGTAGTGTGGATGCTACTTCTCCAACTCCGACGAAGGTCACAAAGGCGCCTGTGCGCTGGCTGGGTGCGAGCGCGCGCGTGTGTGTGTGTGTGTGTGCGTGTGTGACCCCACTGAACTCGTATGCACAGCTGAAGGATTTTTTGTTTACATCGTTGATTTCAAGCGTTTCTTCTGCTTTTCGCTTATATTTCGTTTTGGCTGTGTTGTTGTTGCCCAGCATTGCACCCCACCTTTGGCGCCCATGAAACGAAAAAGAAAAGCACCAAACCAAAGTGAAACGTTATTAAAGTTTGAGCCAGGAAGGCAAGACAGGACTTGCGGTAAACAGTCCGGAAGCGACGCATTTTAATTCGCATTCCTTTGTGTGTGTTTGTGTGCAATTTTCGGTTTACAGCTCAGACGTTCATATTTTGACACAACATTTTAGATTCGACTTACAGAAATGAGGGTAAGAACATCTGAGTGGCTTATTTGAAATTTTGGTTCTTAGAAAATTTGCCAAATTTATTTTAGAGTCAGTTGAGTGGAACAATTGGAAAATAATGAATTTATTAAAAAATACCATCTGATGTAAAAGTGTAGGATTACAATGAATTTTTGGGGGAAAGGTTAGTCACTGACATGACTTCAAAAAAACTAATTTTAAAATTGAAAGATTAAAATATGAAATAATATAATTAATTTTCGAATTATAATTACAATCCGAAAAAAAACTAAAAATTTAAATTTAAAGATTGGCACATACGTGAAGTGAAATGCATGAAATAATTCTAAAAAATATTAAATTGTAAGTATTAAAATATGAAAATAACTCTAAGTATTAATCTATGATTCGAAAAAAAATAAAAAAAGGTAAAGATTAAAATATGAAATAATTCTAATGATTTGAAAAAAAAAATTCAAATGTACTTAAATATTAAAATTTGAAATAGTTCTACTGATTCTAAAAAACTTAAAATTAAAATGTAAAAATTAAAATATGAAATAATTTTACCGATTCGAAAAAAAATATTAAAATGCAAAGATTGAAATATTAAATAATTCTAATGATTTGCAAAAATATATTAAAATGTAAAAATAAAAATTTGAAATAATTTCAATGATTTGAAAAAAATAAATATTAAAATGTAAAGATTGAAATATGAAATAATTCTAATGATTCGGGTAAAAATTAATATGAAAATGTAAAAATTTAAGTATGAAATAGTTCTGAAAAAAAACTAAATAAAACTAAATATTGTAAAGATTGATGATTGAAGATAAAATAATTCTGATGATTAAAAAAAATTATTATAAAAATGTAAAGATTGAAATATGAAATAATTCCAATGACTCGAAAAAAATAATATTAAAATGTAAGTATTATTGATTTGAAAAAATAATAATAATAAATATTAAAATGTAAGTATAAGAATATGAAATAACTCGAATGATTGGAAAGAAATAAATATTAAAATGTAAAAAATACAATATGAAATGATTCGAAAAAAATAATATCAAAATATAAAAATTAAAATATGAAATAATTCCAATGACTCGAAAAAAATAATATTAAAATGTAAGTATTAATAATGAAATAATTCTAATGATTCAAAATGAAAATTAATATTAAAATGTAAAAATTCAAATATGAAATAATTCTAATGATTCGAAAAAAATAAATATTAAAATGTAAAAAATTGATATATGAAATAATTCCAATGATTCGAAAAAAAATATTAAAATGTAAGTATTAATAATGAAATAATTCTAATGATTCAAAAAGAAAATTTATATTAAAATGTAAAAATTTAAATATGAAATAATTCCAATGATTCGAAAAAAGGAAATATGAAAAAGTAAAGATTGAAATATGAAATATTTGTATTATAATGATTCGAAAATAGTTCTAATGATCAAAAATAAAAAAATGAAAACATTAAATTAAAAATAAAATTATTTAATAAAATTAAAATTAATTAAGAATATAAAGCAATAAAAATAAAATTAATTAATAAAATAAAACAATAAAAATAATATTAAAATTAAAAAAAATGAAATTATTTAATAAAATTAAAATTAATTACAAAATTAAACAATACAAATTTAAATATTAAAATGTGGATTAATATTTATCATTACAAGTTCTTTACTACTAAATAAACAAGATTTGGTTACATTTTCAAAATATAAAAACCAAAAATAGTTTTTCAAACCATAAGTCATTTAAAATGTAAAATTAGCTTTTACAAAGCTCTTCATAAATTCGGTATTTATTTACAAAAAATAATTTTTTTTATCAGGTTTTTTAAAAATCTTAGTAAATTAAAAAAAATTATCAAAATTATAAATTAAAAATTAGTCTACTCGAAGTAATGTGAACTAGTTTTTGCACTGGTTTTGCACAAATTGAATACTTTTCATATAATCAAGATTAATTTTCCATATAAAAGGCCTTTTTTTAATTAAAAACTTTTATAAATTTCACGCTTTTTAGTGTGGTAAGAAAAACAATTTCAAATCTTTACGTTATTTTTAAACTACCAAAAAAATACATGGAAAAGTGAAGCAAAAACAAATTTTTAATAAAAAACTGATTTACAGTTACTTTTTCTGTTTAGTTTAAATTGTTTTTATTCAATTCTTTTGTGAATTCAAATTAGTAGTCAATAAAAAAAAGACCGTTCACAGGATCGGGAATGCTGCATTCAGAGATCTCTGTTCTGCATTCAGAAATTTAATGTTCCTGGGACAGTATAGTCGATCAAACTCGACCAAGATTATCCATGAAGAAGACAAGATATAGTATGTGTTTTTGTTGTCGATTGATATGTCCAAAAGTTGTGATGATGAAGAGAACCAAATACTATAGAATACTTCCTGTGTCACTGTTCAGCTCTACAGGAACGTCGTTCCTGCTCTTTGGGATCAAGGCATCTGTCCAGTCTGAGCATTGCAGCAGAAGCTGACTCCAGTTTACTTAAATCGCACATTTTATATTTCAACAAAATATACAAAATACTTACACACATTTTATATTTCAACAAAATATACAAAATTCTTATAGTAAGTTAAAATTTTTACATTACACTGAATTGCATACAACTTGAGTTATTAGCGCCCAATTTCTTAAATGCACTTCTCTCCTCTCTCTTTCTGTCTCTCTCTCTTTATATTGATGTCCCCCTTCATTACACCTCACAGCGCTGCGTGGTTGCGTTTTCTCGAAAATCGCTGCACTTTTATGTTCGCCACAATTTGTCTCCTTGTTTCTGTGCGCCGCATCGCTTCCACCCGCATGACATCATCAATTTATGAGTTCAATGTTGGTACTTGCTGGTTTTTTTTCGTTTTTGTTTTTGTAATTGTATCCGCACATTTTGTGTGCTCTGCACACACACAGACACACAGCTCACACACACACACATACAATACACACTAACGCTGCCTGTACTGGCCATAACCTGTCGACGGCCGCTCGCTGCCCCACAGTCGTTGCCGCCCCCTTCCGCACGCCACTCTTCGATCAAATGACTCTTTTAACAATTGGTGCGGCTGGTGTTTTGTTGTAAGGATGTTGCCATTGCGGCGCGCCGTTTCTCATCTATTTTGTTTGCGCGTTTGTTTGTTGCCAACGTTTATTGTTACCGTTTCTTTGGGACACCCGCCTTTCTGTGCTCATCAATTATTGACTGGCAACAACAACAAAAAGTTGCTTCGTACAGCAACACAAAAGTTATACATTAAGTTTTTATTTGAATCCTTTTGGTTTTCATTTCAAAAGTTGTTCATTCTGCTGCATGTAAAATGTAACGAAGAAATTTTTCAATTCAATTTTTGAAATAAAGAATGCCGAACTTGTGACAAAGTGACAAATTGTTAACGTGCAAATATTTTCGACTTGCTTTATGTGCATTATCCCTCCTGCTCGAGGATAAGCAGAATTTATAAAAAATTTACAAAGTCTACTTCACGACCAGCAACGAGGAATTTTACGTAGTTGAGCTGTAGTCTTTTTCCTAGTACGGGTAAGTTGAATGATTTTTTTAATTTTTAATTGAAAACAATTTTATAATTATAAATTATTATTATTATTATTATTAATTTCATATTTTTCTTTTAAATATTTTAGTATAAAAAAATAGAAACTAACATTAGTGTAAGTAGTCTCCATCTCTTAACGATAGATACATTTCTATCTCCCAGTAGAAGTGTAAACTTAATTAAAAAATAAAACCCATATTTTGTAAGCAAGTAGTTAATCTTTCTATTGCAATCTGAAGTAGACATATGTCGATTAAGTATGAAATAAAACAAACGGCAAATGGCTCTCGTGGCTCTGATCACAGGCCCTTTTCTTGTTAAAACATAATCAAAGGTGTATAGATTGGTAGGAAAATGTCCTGGTGTACGTTGACTTATAGTGAAATTTTACGTTAACATTTTTTTCCCTACACACCAATTCTCTAAAATCCAGTTTTGTAGGACATTTTAGCTCCAATTTTTCACAAATAATCCTCAAACTTTTCATTAGTTTTCAGGCGTTCAAGTTAAGTTTTGAGCTTCGGTGTATTTAAAGACTTATAATATAATTTTATGGAAAATATTTTCATGGTGCATTTCTTTCTTAAAATTCCCTGCATACCAACCCTCTAAATTCAGTTTTGTAGTTTCAGTATTTTAGTTCAAATGTTGAACAAGTATGAAAATAATACTTAAACTTTTCTTTAGTTTTGACTTATTTCTGGCGTTCAAGCTAAATTTTTAAAATGTTAAATTTTCGTGGTACATTTCTTCCTTCCAACCCTCTCAAATCAAGTTTTGTAGGATATTTTAGCACCAATTAAGTTTTTCATCAGTTTTGACTGATTTCTGGCGTTAAAGTTAAATTTTGAGTTCAGGTGTATTCAGAGATCCATAGAAGAATTTTTTGATGAATATTTTCGTGGTACATTTCTTCCTTAAAAGTCCTGTTTAATAGGTAATTTTTTGGCATTTTAGAATAAAAAGGGTCAAATTGACCCATAAATATGGGAGCTAGAGGGTTAAGATGTTCCATGAAAACTTTCCTCGTAGTATTTTACATCAAATTGCCGAATACATGATATACCTAAAACGTAGAGTAAAATGTTTTTCGTATTCCGATTCACTACTATATAAGAATGTGTAAGAAAGAGGAAATATTGACTCATCCTAAAAAAATTCAGACTTAAAGCTCAAAACGCCGGTTTATTTTTTTTGTACTCCCTCTACCAGAATTCGTTGTCCGATCCTTGTTATTTTTTTGTTGTTGTACAATGTTATGAAATGAAATCGTTGTTGACATTTAGACAAACATGTGGTTCCATCTCACCGATGACACATTGGATCTCAGCCTTTAGCTCTGGAATTATTTCCTGTCATAGTTGCCACTTAACTAAAATTTATGTTAAACAATTTTGACTAAAAAAGACCCAAAGAGGCAAGAAAGAACCATTTGTTTTTTTTGTTTTGAACAAATTATTATTTCGACTTCTAAACAGTTAAAGTTTTTCGAACCAAAACTGGCAACTGTGTTCTCTGTGTGTTGGGTTCCCTGTAGCTACAGACGTTATCTTTTGGGAACCATTGTGTAGAAATTGTGTAGTTCAGTAATCTATGCATCAGCAGTTTCCGTGAGTCCATCGAAGAACCTGGCCCCCAGAGTCTGGAACCATCGTACCTGAAGTAATAAAAAGTGTCTAGAACGAAGAAATTTAAGGTTAGCCAAATTTTGCGCACAGTAAGTTAGGTTACAGAAGGGTTGTGTGCGCCATGCACTTCCACTTGGAAACCCTGTTGGACCCTTCATTTTGGGAAGGGAATCCCTTCCCTATCTGTTGAGTTCCTTGTGGATCTAGACGAAATCTTTTGGGAACCATTTGTGCTGGGCCAGAAAAGTGTGTAGATCAGTAATCCGTGCATCAGCTATTCTTGCGAGTCCTTCGAAGAACCTGGTCCCAAGAGCCTGGAGTTATCGCTTCTCTAGAATTTGGCAGTACTTGACTTTATCTTTTCTATAAAAATGAATAAATATTTCAAACATTTTTTATTGGTTTTAGCAAATATTTGAAAAGGAAGCTTAACCACAAATTGTGCTTCATCTCTCTGGAATTTTTCTGTTTTCGGAATTCATTGCTTGTTTCATTTAGAATTCATTCATTTAAAAAAATACTGAAATTTCCTCCCAAAAGTTAAAAAATTCTCCTAAATTTTTTTTTTTAGTTTGCATTATTTTAAAGGAATTAAACTTCTCATAAAAAAATAAAAATATAATTTAATAATAATTTAATAATAATTTTTTAATGCAGCCTTTTTTATTCGTCTTCAGCTTAACAACAAAAACTTCACAAAAACAAAACATATATGAAATTAATTTAACAAAAAGCGCCAATTTTGGCGGGTCTCATTGTAACAGCAATAAGAGAGAACGAGATAGAGCTTACAAATTTTTAACACAATAGGATGCTTTGACTATTAAAATAGTTGCCAAAATATATTTTGTTGGCAACAAAATCCAAAAATGGCTGGCCGAAAAATCCCCTAACATAAAATATAAATCTCCTAAAGTTTCTTCTAAACAATTCTTCCACCTAAAAATTCCCCTAAAAGGCCAAGAATCTCCTAAATCTAAGAGGAAATCTCCTGATCTGGCAACACTGGCTATTACATCGAATCATTTCAAGACTCTTCAATAAAGTTCTTTAAATTTTGTCTTCAATATTCTTTACAAAATGCTTCAACTTAAATAAAATGCGGTGATAATCGATTGAACTGACACAGAACAAAACAAAAAAAAAGGAAAAAGCAATTGCAACAAAGCACATTGGATTAAACGCGTCACCACACTTTAGTCGCCCAGGGTGTTCAGGTGTTGTTCACACACACACACACACACACACACACACACACACACACACACACACACACACACACACACACACACACACACACGAATTATGAAGGAGCTGCGCGTGATCGAACGCCAGCGTAGAACTGAAGCAAACGCTGCGAACAGTGTCTAATGTGGTAAGCGCTTAGCTGCGCCGCAACTGCTAGACGTGAAGTAATTTTTGACAGAAAGTCCCGCGCTAGCAGGTTAGGAGAGAGGGGTTTTTTAGTGGGTGTTTCAAGTCCCTCACTTCGGCTTTCAATGCTTTTTCCCCTCTACAAAAAAAAAAAAAAAAAAAAAAAAAAAAAAAAAAAAAAAAAAAAAAACACACACACACACACACATAGACTCAGTGAATCGAAATCGAAAGAGCAGACTGCGCACAAGTGCTGACTGCTCACCCCACCGTATGTCACCCGTTTTGATGGCGCCGAAGGTACTCCCCGAAGTGTATGCAACACAGACACAACAATACATAACGGTACAAATACACAGATGTGTTCATACATACATATATACAAACAGACGCACATGCAGACAAACAAACAGCGACATAGACCCACAGACAGACGTTGCCTTCTGCGAACAAGAAAACGTAATCAAGGGGTGAAACAACGAAAAAGACGAAAAGATCATAAAAAAAAAGTTCAATTTGGTTTTCTTGTACTTGAAGCAAGGATAACGGGGCATGGGGCTGGGGTGTTGTACTCGTAGGTAGACTAACCGGAAATATTGCGCATAATTATCAAGGCACGAAAAATACCCATGGAAAAGCCAGTTTGAACTGCGTGACATGACATGACGTAGCGACGCACGTGTTTGTACATACCTACATATGTACACTCAACTTTCTTATAAAACTTGAGTATGAAAAAAATGGGAGAAATGCGAATATTGAACTGTTGGGTGTGAGGAAATCCATCAAGAATTTCATATACTGTGAATGATTTGGATTAGATTTATTTCGTGGGGCTGTTGGGTGGCTTAAGTTTCAAAAGATTGTTGCATAAGTAAATACGGATAGATTAAGGATAATTGGTTTTTGTTGTTTCAGTGTGACAAGTTGGATTATTTGGTGCTCTAAAAAATTGAAAATTGATTTATTATAAATATTAGCAAATTTATTATTATAAATATTAGCAAATTTACTAAAACAATTTTTCATTACATAGAAGTGAGGCCTATAGAAAAAAGTATGGTTATCTGGGCACCCAGAATGATAAGAAAAGTAATTTAATTTAATCAACAATGGTCCAAGATATCAAATTGATTCTGGCTTTACTTTGAAGCTACATTCATGCCATCAGGTATGGAAAAGCGCAACATTCAAATGATCGCCTCGGCTTTGCTGGTAGTGCTTCAAGCCATCGGTCTAAGTTTCGATGACTCGGTCCAATGGGTGCGAAGTTATTCCGGCCATAAAGTATGCGAATCTTGATCTCGAGTTCGTCCAAAGTGGTTTACTTGTTAGCGTAGACGAAGAACTTCACGTAGCCCCTAAGAAAATAGTCGAGATGACCCAGTAGTCAAATTTCTCATTCACAACTTGGAGCCGATCATGAAATGGTATGCTGCACAAAATATTTTGACATTTCAGCTTTATTGATGTGCTTGACAGATGCTAAAAAAAAAAAAATCTTTATTGGAAAAAATATCTCTGCTATCTGGTCACCCTTTATATTAATCCGGGTTTCTCGTTTTCGAACTGGATGCAGCGAGCTCCCATCACACACGGCTTCAAGATGGATGAAGCTATGGAAGCTGGTTTCCACTCAGATGAACTACAGATGCAAAATTCAGGCTATTGTATCTCTGTAGCGGCGATCCTTGCAATCTGGAAAGCTTCTGAACCAATCCGTAGCAGAGGATTATCACATACAGATCCTTTTTTGGTGTACTTCCTTCAGCACGTTGAAATCAGCTCAAGTGATATCAAAGATAGTTCAAAGCTGCCGTACCTCACTTCCGGGTCGCACGGCAGTGACAGGAAACAAAGCAGTGGGCAAGATGGCAAGAAAAGGGGTTACTTTGCCCAATACCAAAGGGGAGAACTCTGTGCTTACTTGGATATCTGCCATATATATGGACATTGCCAGGTATAAATTCTTCATGGTGTAGCAGAACCGGCCTTCCTCGTCCTTAAGAACAACGCGATTTGTACTATCCATGAATCGATATTCCATTCGACTCTATTCGTTTCAGTCATCACCGGACACTGCGCCGTTGGGCCCATGCTCATCGAAAGGCACCTCTCATCTCTCGAGAGGCTATTTAGATGAAGAAGAGATACTCTTTTGGGGTCGATCCTCCAGCAGGTTTCAGTCATCACCGGACACTGCGCCGTTGGTGTCCATGCACATCAAAAGGCACCTCTCATCTAGAGATGTCTGTATAAATTGGGAAGATGAAGAAGAGAAACTATGTACATATATAAGACTTGCTCTACCATATAAGAATATAAATAAATAAAAGTAAATATCTATCTTGCTTTACTCAAGATTCTTGATGGATCTGGCGTGACGAAAGTTGAAATTTCGGATCTGCTCTCCTTCGTTAACAGGTCCAACTGCTTTATCCCGGATTGTGATTATTGACTAATTACTGAGAAAGACTAAAAGGAATTCACAATGGGCCATTTTGGACTCTGAGAGAAAATGCGGTCTATGCCGCACACACTCTTCCCTACCCAACTTAACCGAACTGATTTGAACCGAATCATTCGGGGTTTTTGTCCTTTGAACCAAATTCAAAACCAACCAATGAAAGTTTTAAAACCCTATACCGAGTCGCAAACGGAACCGTTATATTTTCAAAGTTGAGTGAGTTCAAACCGGTTCAGAATATTTAAATAAAACAATTTTTAATATATTAAAAAATATAAAAATTAATTTACTTAACCAATTAACTAAAGTTTTTTTTGATCAAGCTTTCAGTTTTTATTAACAATTGTCAACATAACTAATTGTTTTATAATGAAAAAACTTTAAGTCATAGTAAAAATAATTCTCAGAATATTTCATTAATACAGAGAGGATAGGAATTCATATGTCTTTACTAGAGTTTTTAGAATGTAGTTAATTTAGCTTTTTGTGAAATATTCGTATGTTTTACAGCTGCGTTTCACTTGATGGATTTAAATCTATAAACAACTTATAGATTTCAATTCTTTATGCTCTGTTATTATCTTTTCAATACTTCTTTTGTACAGATTTTTAATTTCACTTTTTTGGCGAGTTTCAAGTGGCTTACCATGGAACCAGTGGTTCGAAAGAATCATGACAAATTAAACCGAATCACTTTAAAAATTTCGGTAGTTTAGAGCGCTTTTAAGATGGTCGGGACAATCGAAAGAATTGGTTCCCTACTCACTGTAGGACTTACTAATTTGTTTTTGTTTTTTTTTTTGTTTTGGGACCACCAGAAGAATTGATCCTCAACCCACTGTGAGCCATAATAATTGATTGCTTACATAAGACATATGTTTTTTAAATCTCTTGAAGATTTTCTGACGAAAGGTAACCATAAAAAGTAACCGAAAAGCAATAATACTTCTTATTAATTACCACTAACGATCTTTGGGCCAAAGAATACTTAGGACATAGTTAAATAAATTTCCCTGTGTGAGTTATTTAAATCTCTTGAAGATTCATTGATGAAAGGTAACCATTAAAAGTAACCGAAAAGCAATGACGATGGAAGAATTGATCCCCCACCCACTGTGGGTCCTAAAATACTTAGGACATACGTTTTTTTTAATCTCTTGAAGATTTATTGACGTCAGGTAACCATTGAAAGTAACCGAAAAGCAATGAAACTTCTTACTAATAACCACTAAAAGAATTGATTCCCAACCCACTGTGGGCCATAGTAATTGATTATTTATTTAGGACATATGTATGTTTTTTAAACCTCTTGAAGATTCATTGACGAGGGTAACCATTAAAAGTAACCGAAAAGCAATGACGATGGAAGAATTGATCCCCAATCGACTGTGGGCCCTAGTTAGTAATTGATTGCCTACTTTGGACGGATTGTTTTTAAATCTCTTGAAAATTTATGGACGAAAGGAAACCATTAAAAGTAACCGAAAAGCAATAACACTACTAAAAACCATTTGAAGAATTGATTCTCAACTCACTGTGGGCCATAGTATTTGACTGCCTACTTAGGACATATGTTTTTTAAATCTCTTGAAGATTTCTTGACCAAATGTGACCTTAAAAGTGATCCAAAAACAATGACACTTCTTACAAACCTATGGAAGCGAAATGTTGCTAAGAGTCGAATCCATTTAAATCGTTGTAAACCAAGTACAAGAAAATATTGGATGTTCCGCTTTACATTTGTTCCATAATTTTTCTATACTTTGATTCTGTTCAACTTCAAAATGATTTCTGAAGCTTAAGATTTTCATACTTGGCTCTCCTAAGCATTGAAGCCAAGGCGTTTGCTTTTGTGGCCAAGTACTTATTTGATGATCTTCTGTGAGTAATTCCTGTCGTGATTACGAGTCATGTTTGTATATATATTTGTCCATCAGTTAAAGGCCAAACATTGCTCTTGTCAAAATGTCAAATCAATTGACAATTAAGCCAACACCGACCATAGTGCGATCGTAAAAAAAACGATCTCACACATTTGTGTTTGTGACTTTAACTTCTTAAAATTCCATCCAGATAAATTTACTGCACCAAAAAAAATTGCTTAAATAATGTTATTTAAAATTCAGCAAAAGAGTCGTGACACCAGTAAAACTTGTCTGAAACATACACGACACAGTGTCCGACACACGCACGTACGAGAGAGGCAAAGAAAAAAACAACTTTCTTGCATTCATTTACCAGCAAAGCACGTTTTTAAATTTGTTTTTTATTTTTCTATTTGGTTTTTGTTTTCTTTATTTTAAAATTTTTGTCTTTTTGGCTTCTTGGCTTTGCTGTTCTTACTTCGAAACTGATAAATTCGTTTCACCGGGTTTTTGGGCAAATTGCGTAGTGTGAGGATTCATTGAGTACTCGAGTACATGTTTTTATGTATCGATGTTGCCTTCTGTTTGGTTCAATATCTTTGTTGTTGTATGTAGTGTTGTTTGTGCTTTGGCAACTCAATGCGTGTGTTTCTTTGACTTGCGTTGTGTCGACAGGCAGTTGGATGACATCGAATCTTTAATGGTATAAAAAAGCAATAAATAACCAAAGAGATTAAAGTGAACAAAAAAACCTTAAAGGAGAATAAGGAGAATATTAAGTTAAGAATAAAAGTCGCCAATATGAAAATTGCATACAAGAAAGATCAAAAAAGCCAAAAACACTCAAAGCAAAATTGACATACGCCAATAATTTGAAAGAATCAGACAAAATAGAAATGAGTTAAGTGGATTAGGCACCATGGCATAGACGGGGGAGGAGGGATGGGGGGAGGAGGGATGGGGGGAGGCAAGAATTGAAGACCTGCTTTTGATAAAGCAACACAATGGCGGTATTCACAATCTGTGGCAGCTAAATGGACAGAAAACCATCATAAAATGGTGCAAACCTTGATTTCGGTTTACTTTTTGAAGATCATAAATAAGTTGTACGATTTTTTATTTTTGTTTACATTTTAAAGCTTAGAAGATTTTTGAACATCATAAATAAGTTTTATAATTCTTGATTTTTGTTTACTTTGTGAAGGTTAGAAGATTTTTGAAGATCATAAATAAGTTTTATAATTCTTGATTTTTGTTTACTTTGTGAAGGTTAGAAGATTTTTGAAGATCATAAAGATGTTGTATGATTCTTGCTTTTTGTTTAATTTTTGTATGACCCAGGGTTTTTGTTTTTGGTGCAAAATTTTTATAGAAACTAACAGACTCGCATCTACCAGCTGTTCTAATCCTTACCGACTAAAAACCAGCTTCTCTTTAGAGATTTGTCGAAGCAAACCACCTAGTCGAAGCCTTTTCGTTGCCCAGGGTTGCATTTAGGCCTGACAGATGTTCATTCAAAAGCCATTCAAGGATTTTAGAAGAGCAAAAGAGCAGCATTTGGCAATTATTTCAAGAAATGGACATGGAATTTGTGCAGATCTACTTTGGTTAGGAGAAGTGGCTTCTCATACCGGAGGTCCTAGGTTCGATTCCCAGCTCGGGCTGGTGAAACACACATCTGCTTCGATAGCTATCCACATGAAGCAGATGAGAATTACAAGAATTACAGGAAATGGCAAAATCTCAAAGTTCAGATTCGACGTTAAACTTTAGTTCCCCTCCCCTCTCCCCTTTCCCGATCCCCTTTAACCCTTTGAAGCATACATTTTTCAGATAACTTTTTTTCAATGAAAATAGTCGCCCTGGGGGTTTTCGGGGTCGCTGATCACGAATATGTAATCAAATTTTTGAAATTCAGCAATCCAATATGGCGGATCCAATATGGCCGACAACATTAGTAAAACTTATTCATATCAATATGGAAATTTGTATATGGGGGTTTCCGCGGTCGCTGATTACGAATTTGATATTCTATTTTTGAAATTCAAGTGTAATTCAAGTGTCGGTACCAAATTTTCGTTCTTCAAGAAAGGAATATTTTTTCAATTTGATAACAATTAGTACCGCTTTCAGCCGAACCCGGAGACACGAACGAGGACGTAGCGGCAGTTGTCTCAATTTTTTTGTTTTGTGTTTTTTTGTTTTTCGAAAAATTTTTGTTTTTTAATTTCGAAAATCTAATAATAAATTCGGAATCAGCGACTCCGAAAACCTCCGTATACCGTATACGTAAAATTTTGAACCATGAACATGTAAATACAGTACATTTCAATGTAGAATCATAAAAGTCGAGTCACAAGAACTTGAAAACTGAAAAAAATGGTAGTATTCTAGGTGGTATATACGTCTTACCACCGTGCTGCAAAGGGTTAAATGTGTGTTGTAATACATGTTGGAAAAAAGTGTTGCATTGGCATTTCAAAAAACAGGTGAAATATGTGGTATCACAATGGGCCTCTTAGGCCTCCGAGTGTGTCTCTTACAGAGACAGCCACCATAACCAAAGCTAACCTAATCTGAGGTGTAAACAAAAAGATTTTGAAAAGCTTTTTTCATGTCTAACTACAACAAACATGCTCGAAAAATCCTAAGGTTTAAAATATCTATCGGACCAGTGCACAGTGATTCGTTCCACAGACAAATTCGAAAAATTTATAGTCTCAGAATTTAACGATTTTGATTTCATTTGAAAGGTAAAACTCCAACTAAGAAAATTCAAAAAAAGTCTGTGCAAACAATTAATTAGTGTTTGTGCAAAAACGGCTCAAAGTTGAAACATTTTTCACCAAAAAATTTAAACAGAAAACATGCTGTTTTTTAGTCTATTGATTAAAAAAAATCCTAAAAATTAATGCTTAACAAGAAGTTACTAGAACTTTCAATATAGATTAAAAACTGTTGTGTCCATTTTCGCTTTCAATGTTTTCTCAAAATTTGCAAAGCTGAGGCTTCTACTTTGCTTTTAATTTAAAATATGAAAAAAAATTAAAATCCTGAAAATTGACAAAACTTAGAGGAAAATATATAAAAGGTATATGAAAGTATGTTCCTGGATTTTTTTAAATATTTTAAGAAGCATTAATTTTTAATCGAATAATGTAAACACATCCTCCGGTATCTTCCGATCTCAGAAAATTGTCAAACTACAAAAGTATAAGAAAAACAAAATGAAGATTTCACTTCAGCAGTCCAAGATTAACTAGCATATCAAATTTTATGAAGAACAGACCACTCCTTCTAATTTTGTCCCGCGGTTGTATGTAGTCGAATCACTGTGCAGTGGCGCAAACAGGATATCAGTTTGAGGGGGGCGGGGCCAGGTTTGGGTACAACTTTTAAACCGAATATCATTTCAAACCATATTTTGTACTAGCAATTTTTGTTTTGGGGGCGTTTTAAGCGCCCTCCCCCTCTGTGTGCGCCACTGTACCGGAGTCATAAGAAACTAATGGATTAGCTTACAAATTTTACAATTTTCAAAATCAACTAATTAAATAGATCTATCAAAAAAATTAAAACCGCGTTTTTCACTAGTAAAATTGCGTTTCTTTTCGATTATACATAACTTTGGCAACCCTGAAATTTTTACATACTCATTCCATATGAAGTGGTATGGAGTCGCTAAGGCGCTTATCCAATTATACTGAACGAATATTGCTTCCAAATATTATAATTGAAGAGAGCTTAAGTGTATCCGGAGAGTTGATCGCTTTTCGGAAATTCAAATAAAAAGTAAATAAAATCAATAAAGAAAGGAAAAAACCATCTTCGGAAAAAAGTAGAAATAATAAGTAGATGAAGTTGTATGTGAAAATAGTGGCTGTTCCTTGTTGTTGTTGTTAGGCGCTGACACAGACATTTCCACATGACGTCGAACGACATTGAAATGGCGCCAACGGCGACGCGCTGACAATGAGAATAAGGAAGCCAGCAAAAATGCGCAGCCAATGTTGGCGTTTGAGGGTGAATTGCTGACGTTACACTGCTGTTGTTGTTGTTACATAAAAGGCGACCACATAAGAAGATTCGACAGACACGTTTACAGGGTGTCGCCATGCCGTGCCATGCTTGAAAGCGTCAACTCAAAGCAGTCTCAATGTCAAAATTATCAAAAATACCTTAACAAACTCTACTATTTCAGCCAGCGTTGCCACCCAGTTCTGTTGCTTGGCGAGTTAAACATTTGGATGGCGTGCAATGTGTGTGGAAATCTATTTGGTTCTGTTGACTTAGGGTGACAAATAAACTACAAAAACAAAAAGAATGCATATGAAACTGTAAATAGAATGCATAATATTAGCGGTGAAATATGGCGCGGATTGTGGTTAAAAAAAAAACAAAAAAACATAAATGCCAGTGAAGGCCAACGGCGAAATGTCAAATGCGTGCAAATGCTCAAACTGGCAGCAACAAAAAAAAAACGCTGGAGTGCAATTTAAATGAAATAAAGAAATTGAAATCGTTGTTATTGTTTTGTTTGTTTTCCTTGTTTTTCTTATTGTTGTTGTTGGAGTGCGTGTTTTTGTGATTTCCACCAAGACAAGGCTTTCGTGTGCGTCATGAGTCATCGCAGGACAATGAAAAACGAAGCAAACTTCTGCTCTCTCATTTGCTCTCATTGTGGCTCCACTTGCGGCTAGTTGGCGCTCAATTCGCTACGATTGTTGTTGCTGTTGTTGGTGTCCCCTTTCTGGAGCCAGAAATGTAATAAATTTTGTTTTCTATCTATGGCAACGCCGATTATGAAGCAACTGAAGGGCAGGCAATAGGAAAAGGAAAAAATGTCATTAAATTCCTGCCACTCACGCGAGATTTTGCGTGCATTGGCGTACAAGTGGGACAGGGGGAAGGGGGTGAACTATGTCTTTATAAGTTGATGGGATTTTCGCACATTTATTTTTCGGTTTTTGAAACCATTTGCTGTTTTAATTTATTTTGTTTTGTTTTGGATTTGGCATTGTGGTAGGTTTGACAGATTTTAATACGTCTTTTCTGTTGTTCTGTTTGCTTACTCAGTTCTTGTGCGTAGGTGTTGATTGTGTCAATTTATGTATCCGAACATAGTCACATTTGAATATTGAATGAATTTGGCCCATCAAGAAATGAGTTCAATCGATATTTATTGCATTAGGTTCGATTTGGTGGCGTTGTAAGGAAAAGAGGTAGACAAAGGATATAGAAAGGAACACGATGACGTTTCGATTGGGTCGTTCCATAAGTAGTGCAGTTTTTGGTCAGTAGTGAAATAGTAAAATTAAAGTCAAAAAGTAGTACTGGCCAGGTCAGTACTGGCTTCCATCTTGATTGCAAATTTTCAAATTTCCATTGGATATGGAATTGCTTGATCCTCTGTTTGAAACAGTGCTCACCATGAGTTCCATTAGCGCTTTCATTATAACTCAATATACGTTCCCTTCTTGTTTGTTATATTTTAATTCCACTGTGATATCATTGCTTGGGTTTCTGATCGAAATATTTCTCAACACGGGTTTGATATTAATTACTGTCTTAATTGACCGTAACAACACGTTATCGAGTTACGACCTGCCTCAAAAGTTCTCTCCAGGCACCTCAGCTTCGCCCGCGCTTTCTCCAATTGGTCACACCAAGAGATAAAGAGTTGTCCCCACCGGAACACGATCTCCCTCTTCGCAGTCGACTGCTAACTACTGCGTTAAACGCCTTTTTCGCCAAAGTTTTCTCGTCCATACGGGAACTATGGGTAAACCAGATAGTCTATGGCCTCTGCTTTGTGCTCATCTTCTCCAAATGGTCACAACAAGAGATAATGAGGTGTCCCAAACTTGGTTTTCCGCCATTCAACTACCCCGTCAAACACATTCTTCGTCGAAGCTTCATTGTCCATACAGGAGATGTTACCAAGCCGGGTAATCGATAACTTCTGTTTTATGCCAGCCTTTATGCCAGCCTCTAGTTGGACACCCCATGAGATAATAGGGCGTCCCCAACTTGGTACTTCCACCGGAGACAGGGTATCCTTCTTCGCCATCGACATCCACCTAACTCATTGAACACCTTTTCGGCGAAGCTTCGTCGTCCATACAGGAAATGTTACCAAGCCAGATAGTCGATAGCTTCTGCTTTGTGCTCGCCTTCTCTAGTTGGACACCCCAAGAGATGATAGAGCGTCCTCAACTTGGTTCTTTCGCCGGAGACAGGGTCTCCCTTTTCGCCGTCGATATCCAACTACCGCATCGAACACCTTTTTTGTCGGAGCTTCATTGTCCATACAGGAGATGTGGCCAAGCTAGCTAGTCGATAGTTGGATAGTCGTTGTCAAATCGAACAGGATCGCAGATTTTCGAAGAAACTTCCTCTCGAACATCCCAAAGATCGCTATGTCGTTTCATGACAAAAAGAAACACGGGCAGAAAAAGCATCCTATAGAGTGCAAGTTTTGCCGATCGAGAGAGGTTTCTGCTTCTCTCTTGCCTACCGAGATCGTAGTAGCACCTATTGGCAAGAGTAATCCTCCGCTTTGTCTTCAGACATCATAGCTACTGTTAATGGCGGTGCGAAGATAGACGAATTCCTTGACAACAACGATATTCCGACGACTATTATTATTATAAGATTACAGTGAGTGTTCGAAGGACACGAACTATTACCTCCCTCCTCGACTAGTAAATGCTCTGGCTCGCGACTATTTAATTGGGCGTCTCTTGTCATCAAATTTCCTCAAAGACTCTATATCTCTTTTAGCCGATTCGTCACACTTGTGAAGCGCAGAATGTCCGGAAGCTCGAGTTCTTGTAGTTCTGTGTTAACTGTTCACAACATAGTTTCTTATTAATCGTTCTGTTTCCATAAAACCGCTTACAAAGAACGAATCCCTTCACATTCCACCAAACGCTCAAAATAACTTTTTTTGGAAAGATGGATCTGCTTTTGACGTCGTTGATAGGGTCTCTTAGTAAATGAATGACATCCCACAGAACGCACAAAATAACTTTTTTGGAAAGATAGATCTGTTTTTGATGATGTAGATAGGGTCCCATAGTGGATGAATTCCTTCACAACCCACTGAATGCACCAATTCATCTTTGTGGATGGAGGCAACTGCTTTTGACGCTGTAGATAGGGTCCCATAGTGGATGAATCCTTTGACATCCCATTGAATGCACCAGTTCATCTTTCGGTGGATAGATGAATCTGCTTTTGACGCTGTAGATCGGATCTCATAGTGGGTGATCCCTTCACATTCCACTGAACATACAACGTTACCTTTGTGGGGATACACAGATCTGTTTTTGACGCTGAAGATAGGGTCTCATAGTCGTTGAATCCTTTAACAACCCACCAAATGCACAACATAACATTTCTGTGGATAGATGGATTTGCTTTTGACGCCGTAGATCGGATATCATAGTGGATGAATCCCTTCACATCCCATTGAATACACCAATTTATCTTTCGGAGAATAGACAGATCTGTTTTTGATGCTGTAGATAGGGTCTCATAGTAGAAGAATCCCATCACATCCCACCGAATGCACAATGTAACATTTTTGTGGATATATGGATCTGCTTTTGACGTCATAGATAGGATCTCCTAGTGGGTGAATTCCTTCATATCCCACCGAACGCACCAATTAATCTTTTGGTGGATAGATCGATCTGCTTTTGACGCTGTAGATCAGATCTCACAGTGAATGAATTTCTTTATATTCCAGCAAATTCCATAAAGAACTTTTTTTTGGATTTGCCTGAAACGGGATCTGGTCTCTCCACCGATCGTCTTTTGCGTTGATTGTTTTCATACCGATTCTTATCAACTGTAGCAATCCAATAGAAAAAAGATTCTTTCTGTAGTCTAAACGTATGAGAAGAGCAGTTTCCAATAAATCGGTGCAAGTTGAAAATAATTTGGACACTTTCCCAATTGCTTGTAAGTATCGGTGACCAGTTGATTGAGTCGACTGGGTTTGATTTTTTTTTCGACTCGAACAAACGCGCAGGGGATGGCCCCTATTAATGCGAGGCATTGCGTTGGTTCAGAAAGGATATAAAGGTTAGGAGATAGGGTTTTGAGAGAAGTGGTTATGGACTTTTGACTTGAACCCATAGAGATCATAAGTGCTGGGGAAAATATCCACCATGATTATTGAATTCCTCAAATTATACTAAGCGATCTTTTTTTGGATAGGTGTGAAGGTTAAGAACAGAGATCTGAATGAATACTTTGTGGACACTTGACTTGAAACCCTTCTCCCGCTTCTCTAGTTCCCGTAATTTGACACCATCACACAATAATACAAAAATACAATTCGCAGTTGAAAAACTTTGAAAACAACTTTGACATTGACTCACATTTTTTACTGCTTGACCATAAAGTTTGCATTGTTTTCTAATTAAGCTGACTACATCTGTCTGTATGTGGAAAAAAATTAAACCGTGCAAAATTTGAGAAGACATAAGTAAATAAAAAGATCATTACTGTCGTAAACTTTGCGAACTAAGAAGCTCACATAATATGTACAACACTTAACGGTCAGCAGGACAAATATTTGTCAGCGCAAACTAAATAAAACTAAATTGACTCAACGTGCAGTGGGCAGCAATGTCAAAAATTTCGCGCTGAAAAGGTTATTTCCGACTTGTGCCAACAAATGATAAAAACAACAATTTCACAAAAATGAACTAAAGAGGAAAGAAGGTGATCGGTAGAAGAAGGAGCACGGAATGTGGAAATGACTCATAGTCGAAGGCAATGTCGATGCCGCTGTCTGACTGGCAGTCAGGCAGGCAGCCAAGCAGTCGAGATGACATCATGTGGGTTATATGAATGAGAGGAGCAGCACTTTACGCATTTCCCTTTATTATTTAATCAATAATAATAAAAAATGAAATAGCGCTGCCTGATAACTGCGTTTCTGTGTGTGTGAGTGTCTGTGTGTTTGTGAGCAATAAAAGCCGCTGAACAACAAATTGACTACTGTTGCTTGTGCGAATAACGTCGCGAGCCATTGATAATGTCTCCATATATGCAAAGATATGTAAATGTAAATAAATATTGCAGTGCCCTGATGGCAGCAATCAAGCGCCATTTGTGCCCATGGATTGTCTAACAAGTAGAATAATTGTTGCACCAGTGCTGACGCCTCGTTCAATTGATACATTTTTCATTTTTCATAAAATCGGCCAATGAAAGCTTCAATCGTTATGAAGAAATGTGCTCTGACATTTCTTGTGCATTCATTGTTCATTGTTCGCTACGGTGTGTCCTCCAGTAATCTGGCATTCAGCTGCTGTGTTTTGTTGCATGAAAAAATTTGCAAATCTTTACACTTAAACTGTTGGCCATTCGTCCTTTTGCTGCAAATGCTAACCGCATTTTTGCATTTTTGCTTGCTTCATTCATTCGCCAACGGCAGAGAGTTTTGCACGCTGTACGGAATTTCGGTTTTGTATTTGTTTCATTTTTGTTTTTGTTGTTATTGTTTTGTGTTGTTTCTTTTCTATTTTTGGCGCAGACGATGCGCCATGAGTTCAGGTTGTAAGCAACAGCAGCTGCTGCTGCCGTTTTCACCCGGCTTTACATTTTTGGCGAGGGGTGGCTGTGCTGCACATTTCACACACTGCCACACCGCACAAAGGCCGCGCTTGCCTAGACAAACGCACAGGGGTGGCTACTCGTTACTCGCAACAGCCGCCTTTGGCGCTCTCCATGTCCTGCATTTGAGCGCGTTCGGCTTGCGCTCTCCATGTCTCATAGAGTCCTTTGAATTTCCATTATGTTTTGATTTGATTTTACTTGGAGTTCATGCACAGTGATGGCTAAAATTATGAGGATGATAATAGCTAATGATGATAAAAAAATATTGAGGAACAAAAAACCAAAAACAAAACAACAAAAAAAAATTAATAATGAAATTAGGAAAAAAGTTTTAGTAATTTTTTTTCATATTGAAAAAAAATTTTAATAAATGAATTTTGTTTTAAATAGATAGGAAAATACTGAACAACATTTTGTGACGTAAGATATAAAATTTAATAATGAAATTAAGAAAAAAGTTTCAATAATTTTTTTATTAAAAAAAATTTTACTAAATTAAATTTTTTAAAAATGAAATAAATAATGAAATTATAAAAATGTTTAACACAAAATTTTTTATGTAAAGAAATGTAACTAAATACATTTTTTATTATAAAAGAAGTTACTAAATTACATTTTCTTTAAAATAAATAGAAAAATATTGAAAAACATTTTGTGACCTAAAAAATTAAAATTAACAATGAAATTAGGGGAAAAATGTTTTATTAAAAAATTTTACTAAATTAAAAAAGTCTTACTAAATTAATTTTTTAGATAGAAAAATATTGAGAAACATTTTGTAGCCTTAAAAATAAAAATGAATAATGCAATTAGGACAAAGTAATTAATTAATTAATTTTTTTTTTAAATTTGTTTATTTAAAAAAAATTACTGAATGAAAAAAATTGAAAAAATTACATTTTGTTTAAAATAAATAGAAAAATATTGAGAAACATTTTGTGACCTAAAAAATAAAAATTAACAATGAAATTAGGGGAAAAAAGTTTTAATAAAAAATTTACTAAATTACATTTTCTTTAAAATAAATAGAAAAATATTGAGAAACATTTCGTGACCTAAAAAATTAAAATCAACAATGAAATTAGGGGAAAAATGTTTTATTAACCCATTTTCGGCCGCTGGTCGATTTTTCGACCAGCCACTTTGAAGGAGAGTAGCTCTGCACTTAGACATTATATCTGTGAACTTTTGATGCATAAAATAGCTTTGGTCTTTTGGTAACCCCTCGAAATAATAATTTTTTTTAAAAAAGATAAATTTAGAGATGTTGGCGAAGGCACGAAAAAAAGCATTTTTTTAGTCATATTTTGAATATTCTGAAAAATATATAACCTTTTCAAATTATTGATTTATTATTGATTATTTACGAAGCCTAAAGACCAAATTACCGCAATCAATTGATATCCATAAAATTATGAAAATATTTTTACCTCTCAGCACCGCGTACTTTTCAGTGGTCGAAAAATCGAAAATTGGCCAGAAGTCGTCATGTATGTACATATGTAAGCCAACAATTGTTTGTTTTCATGCTTGATTATTATTTGACCAAAATTATATACATATATATTTGTTTTTATTTGAAATTAAATTTTTATTAATTTATAAAAAAAATAATTTAAAAAAAAAAACACAAAAAAAATCCAAACATATTCTTGATTAAGGTCCTAAATGTAAGTCCTTAAAAGGAATTAAAAAAATATTGGCTATTTCTGGTAGCGGCCGAAAATGGGTTAAAAAATTTTACTAAATTAATTTTTTTAGATAGAAAAATATTGAGAAACATTTTGTTGCCGAAAAAATTAAAATTAATAATGAGATTAGGAAAAATAGCTTAAATACATTTTTTTAATAAAAATGTTAGATACTAAATTAAATTTTTTTAAACGGATAGAAAAATATTGAATAACATTTTGTGGCCTACAAAAAAAATTTACGAACTTAAATTTAAATTAAATTTTTTGTTTATAGATTGAAAAATATTGAGGAAAATTATTTGGTGTGAAAAATTTGAATTAATAATGAAATTAGGAAAAACTAAAAATAGTAATAATCACAAAATTTAATAAAAAATTTTGTTTTTATAAAAAATACTGAATACATTTTTTTTAAATAAATAGAAAAATATTAAGAAACATTTTAAATTATTGATTAAATTAGAAAAAAGTTTAAATAAGATATTTTTTTTAATTAAAAAACGTTACAAAATAAATTTTTTTTTAAGATTATTATTATTATCAAAATTAAAATTATAATGAAATTAGGAAAAACCGTTTTAATCAATATGTGTTTTTATTTAAAACAAAAATATTACTAAATTCTAAATTCTTTTTAAACAGAGAAAAATATATTGAAGAATATTTTGTGGTCTATAAATTAGAATTATTAATGAAATTAGAAAAAAAAACAAAATAATAATGAAATCATTTAATAAAATTTTTGTTTTTGTTAAAAAAATGTTTACTAAAATAAACTGTTTTATATAGATAGAAAAATATTTAGAAACATTACAAATATTGATTAAATTAGAAAAAAGTTGTACAAAAATATACAAATTTTATAATAATACAAATTTTTGTTTATTTAAAAGAAGTTTTTTAAATAAACTAGTTTTTCAAAAACATTAGTTAAAAAATTATTATTTTTACAAAAAAAAATTATAAATTAATGAGAAATTATTTAAAAGAATTTATTTGTACAAATTATTAAGAATTTCATTACAAATATTAAATTTAATAATTCAAAAGGTCGACAAAACCAAACTAAAAAAAATCGAAAAAAGGCAAAAAAAAGATACTATGTTTCTTGTTAAAACGCTTGAAAGAGCTGATCACATATTTGAGTATGTTTTTTTAATATAATCCCCAAGTATTAATAAATCCTCTGACACAATAGTCGAACATTTCTTTGCAGGAGTTCCTGGTAAATCCTTGCTCCGTAATAAATCTTTAGAGCTTCCATTTAATTTTTCATTATTGTCAGATCACTCAAAACTTCTATTAGGCAAATTGAATGCCAAATTTTTCACTAGCTGAAAGTTCTTCAGCAAAACTTCAACTTTCTGAAAATGGAAATCTGATTGGGTCAACGAAGGGGTACGAGTTTGTATGGGGAAACATGACTTAATGCGCCAATTGACTTCAAATGTGGTGAAAGCACTTCAAATGAGAAATTATTAGATAAGTATTTTTTCATAAGAATCTGAAAGGATCAACAAAGTGTTAAGAAGAACTTGATTTGTTGGCGTTATTGACTTTAAACCTGCGTGCAAAGTTGAAAAAAAAATTAAACCAAATCCTTGTCTAGTAAAGTTTATTGCAAGAACTAACTGAGGCAGTGCCAAAGCTTGTTTAAACTGCGCCGACATGTACTCGTATCATAAATAAACATAATTTCATAAAATCCTCGGAATATTCGTATCGCTTATTATGGCCTCGTCGCTCCTTGTTAGCGTTCGTTTCCTGTCTGTTCTTGATACGTAAAATCGGACGCAGACGCAGCGGGATATTCTGCTCAAGTAAGAGTCTAACACTGCAGTGACAAGTGACAACACACACCAACACAACAACAACAACAACAACTCTATAAAAAGGGCAAAACCTTAAAGTTGTAGTTGTGTAGCTGACAAGCTGTGCGACAAGTGCGAGCAGCGACATGCCGCTGACACTGTTGGCAAATTTAAATGGTGTGACACGACTTCCGCATGGCAGTAACACCAAAACAAAATATAAAAACTTTATACAAAAAAAAAAAGAAGAAAATAACATCAACTGCTGGTTTGTGTCCTGTGGCAATGTCTCGTGTCGAGTACACCATTGACTTCAGTTGAACTGCGCGAAAACAGAACAAAATGCAATCCGGTCGCATTGTGAGCACTAAGCACGAGTACAAAGGCCAAAAACAACAACAACAACGACAAAGGCACTGAATGATAATTTAGCCAAAACACGCACAGGAGCGCGCGCCATGGCCGCCACTTGGCGAGTGCAACGTCGCGGCATAACAAATGGAAAACAAATAAAAGTGGTTGCAACTGCCGTGGACGCCAACAAAGCCGGTCGTCGGTCGACTGTCGCCAATCGACCGCAATTATTAACTGCAGAATAAACAAAGCATAAGATTAATTTTGAAAATTCAACAACAACAACAACAACAACAACATTGCACACCGATAGCGTAACGAAAACAATTTAAAATTCAATGGCATTGCGCCACGGACCGCTCGAGGATATGCCGCCCTCATGCCCGCCCGCCCGGCCGACCGGCTGACTGACTGACTGGCTCGCTTTGCGTGCAACCCTCTTTTCGGTATTTGTGCGTTTGTTTTCATTATTTTTATATACAAGTTTTACGCTCGCATTTCTTGCCGTTTGTTGTTGGATTTTTGCTTTTGTTTTTTTATTTATACGCTGCCTCCGATATTAGCTGATTTGCTTCGGCTTCGATTGCGTTGAGGGCGGCCTACATTATGCCGCGAAGTAGGTCTTCATTGGCATTCTCCGTTACACGTTTTCATCCCCCTAAGTGCCGCAGTGCGTCCTCCTGGCGCTTCACTCTGTACTCGTATCGGGCGCCCATCAGCAATCACTCAGTTTTCCATCCAATTTATTTGACAGTCGCAGTTAATTGTTTTGGGTGCAGATCGCTATGCGCGCTTTGTGATAGTGTCACAATTGTCACATTTATTGCCTGCAATGTTTTTGCTGCTCAATTGAAAAAGAAAAAAGCCCATAGGCCGATAAAGAAGAGGAAAGTGATCTAAGCCCATAGAGATTGTTATAATTTTTAATATTAGTTATAATATAAGTAACAATTTCCCAGAGTTTTAGTTCTTAATAGTTAATAAGCGATCTGGAAGAATTAATTTAATAAATAAAAACACAAATTAATAGCTTTCAAACTAGTTGTGAAACTCAGAATTTAATTTTAAAAAAGATTATAATAAAAAATTTTTATTTTACCTAGTTAGAATTTTGGTACAATCACCAAATTTTTTATATATATTCCTCCTATAATGTTTTACAATATATATTTTTTCTATGATAAATTTTTTCTATCTGCGTGATATTATAAAAAAAAAAATTAAATGTAATTTATATATATAGCTAACTGTTCCCCGCGGCTTTGCTCACGGCGACTTCGTAATTAATTTTTTTAAATATCTGCTGACTTAATAAGTATAAAGGCTTTAGGGCCAATTGAATTCGATATTAAGAATCATTTGATATTAATATTGATTTACATATACATATGTACCGTAGCTTTGTTTTGTTAGTTAAGTGGGCGTGGCCGATTTTATTATAGTCTATGTTTGCCGCAATGACACGCTGAGTCGTTTGATGCCCATATTGTAATGACAAATGCACCATGGATGATTTGTTATTATAGTGGGCGTGGTGGGAAGTCGTGTCAAGTGGGCGTGGTCAATCTTATATAGCCTATGTTTACCCGTATGAAACACAGAATAATTTTACATCAATATTGATTTACAGACTTTTACCGTTGCTTGGTTTTGTTAGTTAAGTGGGCACGGAAAGTAGGCGTGGCCAATTCTATTTTAGCCTATGTTTGCCGCAATGATACACTGAATCGTTTGATACCCATATTGTTATAGCAAATATATCATAGCTGATTTGTTAGTATAGTGGGAATGGTGAGAAGGCGTGTCAGGTGGGTGTGTTCAATCTTATATAGCATATTTTTCCCCTATGAAACAGAATTATTTGATATCAACATTGATTTACAGACACGAAGTGTGGCTTCATTTTGTTAGCTAAGTGGGCACAAAGAGTGGGCGTGGTCGATTTTATTATGGCCTATATTTGCTGAAATGATACGCTAAATCGTTTGACATCCATATTGTCTTAAAAAAAAGCATATCATAGTTGAGTTTTGTTACCATAGTGGGCGTAAGATGGAGGCGTGATCAATCGCATATAGCCTATATACCATTCCACCACATAAAAAATCGTTTGGTGCTTATTTCATCTAAATCGGTTTAGTGGTATTTTCCTGATTGTGGCTCAAAAAGGCAACGTCACATTGGTTTTTGTATAATCGAATAGATTTTTAATTTATTTTTGGGTTATGTTTACCTTACAGTCGCCAAAAATTTTCCGTTACTATCTGAAACTGTTTTTAACGTTATGTATTTTTTCTAGATTTTTGTATTTACCTGCCTAAAAAAAATTAAATGAAAATTCCAATTTTAAAATGAAATTAAAAATTTAATTTTAAAATTAAATGAAAATTTTAATTTTTTTTTCTTAATTTTTCTATTTATTTTGTTTATTTATTTAATTATTATTTTTTAAATTGAATGAAAATTAAAATTTTAATTAAATGAAAACTTTAATTTCTTTTAATTAAATTGAAATTTTAATGTTTTTTTAAATCAAATGAAAAATAAAATTTTAATTTTAATTAAATTAAAAAAAATTTCTAAAAAAATTAAATGAAAATTTTAATTTTAAAATTATATGAAAATTTTAATTTTAATTTTAAAATTAAATTAAAATTTTAATTTTTTATTTTTATTTATTTTTTCTATTTATTTTTTTATTAATTAATTTATTTTTTTTTAAATTAAATGAAAATAAAAATTTTGATTTTTAATTAAATGAAAATTTTAATTTTTTTTAATTAAATGGAAATTTAAATTTTTTTTAAATTAAATGAAAAATAAAATTTTAATTTTAACTAACAAAAAAAAATTTCTAAAAAAATTAAATGAAAACTTTAATTTTTAATTTTTATCTATTTTTTCTATTTATTTTTTATTAATTTATTTATTTTTTTAAATTTAAATGAAATTTAAAATTTTAATTTTAATTAATTTAATTTTAATTTTAAAATAAAACAAAATAAATTAATATTTTAATTTTTTATTTTTATTTATTTTTATTTTTTTACAATTTTTTTTTAAATTAAATGCAAATTATAATTGTAATTTTAATTAAATGAACATTTGAATTTTAATTAAATGAAAATTTTATTTTTTTAATTAAATGAAAATTTTAATTTTTTTTTAATTAAATGAAAATTTTAATTTTATTTAGATTATGTTCGCTATGCAGTCGCTAGAATTGTTCTGAGATTATGCGATATGGTTTTATACTTTTAATATATTTGAAAAATTTTTGAATAATTTTTATATTAACTCTAATTTTTATCAATAACTTAAAAACTTGCTTTATTGCTTGTAACGAAAATCGAAGTGTTTACACAAATTTTTAGTAAGAAGAAGATCTAAGGAAATCTAACGAAATGTCGAGTCAAAATGTCCAGTGTAACAAAACGCCAAAAGCCACGTGACACCAAACAGCGGGTGCACTTAACTAGTCATTGAAATTCTTCCACAATAACAAAAAGTCCATGTTTGAGTTATTTTGTCAACCTCCTCCTCCTGCTCGAGGCTGTGTTGTGCCTGCTGTGTCTGTCATCCTTTGCATGGTCAGCAAAAAATATTTATTATGCCTGCAACGGACATCGAACGCGCGACGTTTGAGCCTTTTTATTCATAGAAAATCTGTTTGACAGCATTTCCGTTTAATTGGCCATGAGTTGAGTATGTGAACAAATTTATGTTTTCATTCATTCAAATTTTGGCCGCAAAACAACAGCGACGAGTATGGAAAAACAAAATTGAAAATAACATAAACAAAATTTTGTGCGGCACGCCAAGTAAACGTCATAGCGAATGCGAGTGCCACTCAACTGTGCTACAAACTATGACTACAGTAAAAACCATTTAAAGTGAACACTTTTAAAGTTTGCAACATTTATTTTCCTTCGTTTGAATAGTTTAAAAATAGTTTACCAAAATAAACAAAAACCCTGAAACGTGTCTGTTATTATTTTTTGCAAGCGGTTCAAGTTAGCGCGTACTCACTGTTTATTGTTATTTGTGTCAGCATTTGGCGTAGACAACTAATGATGCCAGCCTGTTAGTTATACACAAAAATAGGGGAAATTGAAATTGAGTGGCAAACTGTCGGGAATGGGGGCACAATTTTTGGCGCTTCACACACATACACAAACACACACACAAACATTGGCTCGACATGGCAAAATAAATGTCAGCGTGGCATTTGTGCTTTGAACCGGGTTAAGTGGCATTCGGCGTTGAGCTGCTGGCGCTGAGTTTGACTACTGTCGACTGGCTGCTGGCTGACTGCCGTCTGCTGAATGTTGGCTTTTTGCTATTGGCTATTGTTATTGTTGTCATTTCTATTGTTATTTTTTTGCTGCTATTACGACCGTTAGAAAGCTGTCGGCCGCTGACAGCAATAATATTCGTAGCGTTCAAGTGTTTGTCAAAATGTTGATTTGCTTTGTGTGTCGTTTCCTATTTTCTCAACATTCTGGTGTGAAAAATAAATTTTGAAAAAAGTTGAAGAAGTTGAAGAGATTTTAGTGAAGTTTTCTACTGAAGAAGATCAAAAGTGTGGATTTACAGATTTCCATGTCAAAACAGTGCATTGCGGACTTTAGCCGAACTTCTTGCAAATGTGCACCTTAAGTTGGTTTAATAAAAGTCTATAAAAAAGCCTATAGTGTTGTACTGCCATTGGTTTAACCTTAGAACAACACTGTTTGTTCATTATTCATCATTGGTATGTCGATCCTATTTGAGCCTGAACCCCTCTTTGTAGTTAATGCCAAGGATTGCAGTGTCCTTCCAATGTTCTTAAAGTTTTCATTCCCAAGCTTTTGATGTCATCATTTTTAGTATCCAACTCCTCATCCGGCCTCGATAGTCCAGCGGGTAGCGATAGTCCACTGGCTTCTCATACCGAGGCCCTAGGCTAGGATTCGAACCTAGCTCGGGCTGGTGAAACACTCATCTACTTCAACTGGGATCATCTATTCTATTGACTCATCTTCTTCTATTGATAAGATTACAGGAATCGCACAAGTGCTCTCTTGGCAAGCAATGGCAAACACCTCTAAGTGTGAAAGAATAAACTGCCAATCGCCGTTTGGATTGGGCATTCGACTTTGAGACCCCCCCCCTTTCCCAATCCGCTTGAAAAGTGTAAAAAAAAATTATGAAATATGAGATATCAGTCTCCTCTCCTTCCCTATCCTCCATGGGCATAGTGCAATAGTCCAAATGGACTGGGTGCTATGGAAGGCTTGTAGCCTTCCTACCCACCCTCACATCACATAACACCACATCACACATCTTCCTCTTCTCAGACGATCAGAGGACATTTCTTTCGAGCCCCAAAGATTTTTCCAATAATTTCATCGGCCAATAATTTATACATTTTCGTTACTATCCACAAATATTTTTTAATCTATTAAACATTTATTCAAAATATGAAGTATCTGTTTCAGCGATTTGATAAAATATAATGTTTGGATCAGCACCTTAAAAGCAAAAAACGCTTTGAAAACTTTACAAATGGTTCTAAGGCTAAGAAGAGTGGGACTCAGTTACTTCGTTACAGTTATTTGGTGGCCCAAGCAGTTCTCATCCCATCGATTACTTCATTTCAACGGTACTTTATCTCAAACGGATTATTCACATTATCTCTGAGATGAATAAACGCATCAGTGTAGTAGTTCCTTGGGCGTATCCAGTCTTTGATAGATGCACATTGGACTTAAGATTATCATTATAATGATTCTTAAGTACACGGTACTACAATTTTGCTGTTTCCAAAAAACACGCAGAGTTTCTCAACTGTTCCTTATATTTTAGGAATTTATAAATTATAAAAAAAAATTTATAAATAAATATTTTTTTTGGGTCACCTCTAGTTTCTAGTTTTACAGGGTCTTGAAATTACAAGCTACACCCCAATTAAAAAATTATTTTAAATGGTCGAACTCATCCTAGTCTAACAATATTGGTATCAAAAGAAAGATAATTATGTCTCCAACTCAAATCAAATAATTTTTTTTTAATGATTTTGGCGGATGGATATATAAATGTCCTTTTAAATATGTGTCCTTTACTGTCCTGTATTGTGTATTGGAAGTTTTTCTACAAAAAATTAAATTAATATATATGTTATTAAGTCCTTACCAAGCACCAACACATTGTGAAATTTTATCTTAATCAGTCCTTTGATTCAGCTGAAAAAAATTGTTGAAGTTTATTTAAACTCAAAAACTTAAATTATTCCACAATTTTTCACAGTACAAACAATTTCAGCCCTTCACAAAACCCGCCCAGTTTCTGAAATGTTCCTTTTATTTCCACAGCCACTGATCATGAATATGTATGTATGAATATGGTCACCTCTAGTTTGGGTTTTACAGGGTCTTGAAGTTACACGCTACACGCCAATTAAAAAAAATTAATTTATATGGTCGAACTCATCCTAGTCTAACAATATTGATATCAAAAGAAAGAGAATTATGTCTCCATTTCAAATCCAATAATTTTTTTTATTGATTTTGGCGAAAGGATATAAAATGTATCCTGTTATAAATGTATCCTGTTTTTCTGCAAACATTTTTAAATTGCTGAAGTCTCCCGCCTTTACCACCGAGAGCGCATCTTGGAGGAGAGGGGAGTTTGTCACCACCATCTCCTCTTCTTCAGAGACCGAGGATTCCGGGATTCCAGAGGCTATGCGTCGGAAAGCTACTTTGGCAGCTGAACGACCTCCCAGTGTTGCCAGTGAATTAAAACGGAGCAAGGCGAGGAAGAAAACATACTCGTTTGTTCTTCTAGAAGGATCTCCCTGTCTCTCTTTCTGTTATACAAAATTTGTATGTAACTCAACAACTAATCGAGACCAAACTTAAGCAGGGAGATAGTATATAATGACTCTGCAAGCTCGCCTTCAACGACCCACATTCAACTGCCGACTGCATAACTTTTGGCAGTGTCTAATTTGAATTCGCCCAACGTCACAGTCGCTTAATTGGCTCGACATGCAACACGCGTTCGCGTTCGCGTTCAGTGCACTTTCAGAGCGTTCAACACGAAACGCCAGCGGCGTGCGGCCACTTGCCGTCACAGCTGCAGCTTAGACAGTCGCCGCCGCGGCCACATATGGATTGAACTGCCTGCGATGCGCGGCGCCGATAGTGTTAATGTTCTGTGTGCAAAACAGAGCCAGTGCGCCGATCTCGCCAACGATAAATGCCGCAATTCATTTTTCATATTTTCCCCCATTTCGGTTGGGTGTTGACATTGGCTCGCAGCAACGCGGTGCGCGTTCCTCGCATTTGGTTGGCAGCGTTTTCTTGCCGCAGCGCAACTTTTCTAAAGTTTTGTGTTCGGCTTCGACCTGCGCTCGACTTGATGAAGCGCACTCCAGCGTGGCTGAGTAGCGTTGCAGTACTTTGGTTGTGGCGTGCAGCCTGGTGGATTATTTGCCAGCGCGGACGTGATTCCTGCGTTCGTTGTGTTTTATTGTTTACGCTTTTAATGCTGCTTTTGGCACTTGTGGCAAACACTTGAACGGTTGGCATAGAGTCTGACTGTGGCACGGCCAGTTGACTGAATATGGTTGGAGTTATCTACAGTGGTGTACGGAGAATGTGGACCATAGAGATGCAATTTGTTCAGTAGTGTAAAATTGTAAGCTTGAGTTGTCTATAGTGGAATCTCTTCTGTGACACTCGAATGTTTTTCTGATTTTTTCCATGGAAAACATTAATGTTTAATTGTTTTCGTTTTTTGTTGCTCTTTAAGATTCCAAAGTGATTTCTGTACATATGCAGTGAAAAAAAATGTTTCTGATGCTATATCAAAATGTCCATAAATTTCTAATATGGGACTTTGTCTTTGAAAAAAAATGAAAACTTAAAATTAAATTAAATTAAAAAAAAATTTTCTGCACATACCTAAAATTCGAATACCTAAAATTCGAATACTTCTTCATCTATTTCTAAAAGATTTATCTAAACTGAAGCAAGAAGTCAAATTCAAAATATCTCTAATTTGTTCTGCTTCTTCTTTCTTTACTATGTAACGATATAACATTTCAGAAATGTGTTTACTTTTCTGCGTTAAATTTAAATATTCAGTTTATTAATTTCGCATTATTCCTAAAACCTCAAACTATTCTAAAGACTAAGAAAACATTTTTTTCTTGAAACCATAGAGGATTCAGACGTCCACAAATAGCATATTGCCATATGGCAACAAAATAGCGAAAGGGTTAATGTGGGCTTTCTTTGCTTTTCGTTTAATGATTTTTAATGCATTATTCTGTTTTGTTGACAAAATCAAATTCAAATTTATCATTTCAGCCTAAGATAGGAATCGAACCTAAGGTCTTTAAGGCTCATTTCAGCCCAACCAATAAAAAACGTCAAGTTCAACAAAAAAGTGAGATTTTGTCACTTAATGAAAATTGTGACTCTAATTTAGAGGCGGAACCAACTGAATCTGAGGAATAATTTTCATTATAAATGTAAACGATTAATTTAATTAATAATTTAATTTAATTTGAGGTTCTCACTTCAATTAATTTACACTTTCTGTAGTTTTGCTGATAGTCCCACATTGAAATCAAAAAATTTGGAAGACGATTTTAAGTCTTTCAGATTATTGAAAACAAATTTTCACAAAAAGATAGAAATTTAGAATACCTATCCAATGATATCTTTGAAACTTGAAAATATTTTCATTGTGGAAAATGATGTAGAAAACTCTGCCTTACTTTGAAAACGAGTTTGTGAATTTTGAATAATTTTCATTAAAAAGGTCTATGGAAAAAATAAAATTTCTTAATTTCAGGAGCTCACTTCAATTATTTTACACTCTCTTTAGTTTTATTCAAATTATGATAGGCTCACTTTAGGAAACAAAAAATGTTGAAGCCGATTTTAAGCCTTTCAGATCATTGAACAAAATTTTCAATAAAAATTATAAGTTCTATTAATCAAAACGATAGAAATTTAGAATACCCTACCCAATGATATTTTTGAAGCTCGAAAATATTTTCATTGTGGAAAATGATGATGAAAAACAAAACCGGTCCCACTGTAGAAAACTCTTCCTTACTTTGAAAACGAATGTGTGAATTTTGAATAATTTTCCTTACAAAGATCTATGGAAAAAATAAATTTTCTTAGTTTCAGGCGCTCACTTTAATTATTTTACACTCTCTTTAGTTTTATTGATAGTCTCGCTTTAGAAAAAAAAATTTTTTTTGAAGCCGATTTTGTCTTTCAGATTATTGAAAAAAAATTGCAATCAAAATTATTAGTTCACTTATTAAGCAAAACGATAGAAATTTAGAATACCTACCCAATGATATATTTGGAGCTCGAAAATATTTTTATTGTGAAAAGTGATGATGAAAAAACAACCTGTGATATTTTTGGAGTTTGAAAATATTTTCATTATGGAAAATGATAATACAAAAAATAAAACCAGTGCCATTGTAGAAAAATCTGCCTTACTTTGACAACCAATTTGTGTGTAGTTAAAAAGTGAACTTAAACACTAAAAGTTAACTTTTTTAATTGTTGTTGTTTAAGCTTATTTTTAACTGTATAATTTAACTTCTTTAAGATTTTTCCTTATTTTCTTGCTTTGCAAATGAAACATTTTCTCATTTTTTTCATACAAAATCAAAAATCTTCACAACACCGCAATTGATTTTTTGTTTTGCAACTGCGGCAGCGAACACAACAATTGCGTCAAATTTTACAGTAAATTTGAAAAAGACAAAACAACAATAAAAATGCTAAAGAGCCGCCGTCGTCGTCGTCGTCGTCGCTGCCATCGTCGTAGTCGCATATGAGCTGCCGCCGCATTGTGGGCGTTGGGCAGAAGGGGGCAAAGCAAAGCGAACCTTTAGGGTGTGCAGCCAGCTGAAAATAAAAAAAAAATTAAAACAGAACCAAACAACAACAACAAAATCAATTCACATGCACACAATTGTGCATTGCATTGTGTCGAAACGTAACGAAACGAAACGCAGAAAATGTAAAGCACCAATGCGAAAAATGCAAACCGTATCCAGCTGCAGCGCGACTTGCTGCATATTCCGAAGCCGAAACATGGCCCGAACAATCGCGCAAAACATGCGCGAATCCGCTGCTGGCTGCTCGGCGCGCCATGTGATTACGGGACCGGGATGTGCGCGATACGAATTCGATTCGCGCAGAGAGCGGTGCGACGTGCGGTGTGTGGCGTTGCGTGCTGGCCGCTGAAAAGCACAACCAGGCGACGGCACCTTAAGCCACAAAAGCGTGAATAATCACATGTGCGGTGCGGCTGCACTTATTTCCGACTCATTCCAGCCTCACGTGCTCCCAGCTTCGTGCTGGCACAAAGCGCAATGCAGAAAAGTACAATAACAATTTTCGTCATTTTGGACTATTTTGAATTGGTTTCGCTTGGTGCGCGTGCGCCTTGAACGTTTCTGCTGGCAGCTTGCAAGTTGTTCGAAAATGTTTGAAAATATTTAAAATTCTTTGCTGTTAGTTTTGTTGTTGCATTGCACCAACCAAACAGCTGTAAGCGCTATGCGGCCATGCCAAAGTCACAACGAATTTGTAGCGAACGCTTTGTAAGTTTCATGAAATTTCGTTTAACAACGTTGAAATGCCTTTAAGTTTGCCGTCATTGAGCACAAAGGTACGCACGCCAACAAATGTTAGTAATTCGAATATGAAAAGATTAACAAATTTAAAAATTTCAATACAATATTTTACCAGTGGTGCGTACAGGATTTTAATTTGGGTGCAGTTTCGTACAAAACTTTTGAGCTCAACATCGTTTGAAACCAGACAATTTTTTCAACACTTTAATCTGCATATCTATTTTTAGTTATATTATTAGTGATGTGTTTTTGTAAAGCCAGTGGCGCACACAGGATTTCATTTTGCGGGGGTTTTGCGTACAACTTTTGAGCCAAGTATCATTTGAAACCATATTTAGTACCAGCAATTTTTGCGTTTTAGGGTTCGAACCGCCAATCCCACTGTGTGCCCCACTGTGTAGAGCAGTGTTTGCGTATTTGTTTTAGCACAACTCTCTTACATTTCTCCTTTGTCTCTGCAGTTTCTGCAAAAGTCCTTGTTCGAGGTTTTCAAGGTTTGAGTTTAAATGTTTTGAGTACCAATTAATTTCTCTTACAATTTATTTTTTATTTATACAATTTTCTTTTCTCTGTGCACTAGGAAGTTCTTGCAGTATGAACCCAAATATTTTCTTATGACTGGTTATTTCCAGAAAAGCTGTTCTAGATTTTCCTTGCAATGATCGTCTCTGCATCTATTGAAAAAGTTGTTGTATACCGGGACCAGTCGGTCGGCTTGTTGACCAATAAGGCAATGTTTAGCTATGGTTTCAATCACCATCTTTATTTAGGGTTTGTTTAATAGAATTATTTCCTTAGATCTTTTGTGGTTAATCGTGGACCAAATCTGTTTTACTGCATGTTGCATGTCGCGTTTTGGAGCCATCTCTGGTTTGGTCCTTTTGAGTATTTGGTTCTTAGGCATAGTTTGCATGTCGAGAGTGGTATTCCTTTTGTCTTTGATGTCTTTAACGCTTTGTTGCCTCATCGTTGACTATATTTCCTCAATGTTTTATAATCTTTCTATATAGATTAAACCATTTAGAAAGGAAATTAGATTAAACTAAAGCATTTCAAGTGTCTAACATTTTTCTGTTATGACTCAAAAAGATATACTGACCTTTCTTGTTTAATCGTTGGCTATATTCCCTCAATGTCTTATAATCTCTCTACGTAAATTAAGTAAATGGGAGGGAAATTGGACTAAACTAGCACAAAGTGTCCATAATTTCTCGGTTATGAGTGAAAAAGAAAGACTGACCATATTTCGGTGACTATTGGACAGTCAATCCGCTCTTAGGACTCTGAATGCAGTTGTAATAACATTAAAAAAACTATTTCTAGCTGCAGCAAATCTTTCAGTGAGACTCCCAAGCAGCTTCGTATTCACCTATGCTGGGTTCCGGCCATAGGGACATTCCAAGGAGCAGACGAGCTCGCTCGATAGGGCTTGGTAGCCCTCTTTTTACCTTCTTTAAGCATCGTATTCCTCTTTTTACCTGTTCTGAGCTGCAAAAGAACTCTAAACGAGCTTCATATTCGCTTTTGCTGCATTCCGGGACATAAGGATATTTCAGGGAACTGAAGAGCAGATCGCTTGTCAGGGTACGACTGAACAGTTACATCAAGACAGGGCAACGCCTTAGGTGTCCTTCTTTAAGCCTGTAAAATTCATACCCATACAAGCTCCATACAAGAAACTAACCTAAGATGGGCTGAAGGAAACCCAGGACTTTCTGCGCTCCTGATTTGGTCAACCTTAAACTTCCATTGTTCTAGAGAACTTCTCTCAGTAAAAAGTGATCAGATGATAATCATGATTGGTTGTTCTGGCAGGTCACTGTGTAATTGGAAATCATGCAAGAAGACTGGGCTTGCTTTTCAAAGACTTTTGTTGAAGCTGTGTGAACAAGGAAGAGCATGGAAATGGATTTCACCTCCTAAGCATTTGTCTCGCATTTTCTAGAAGAAATTAGACTTACTTAGGCCACTTCTTCTTCGACAATGGAAGAGATCAAGTCGTTAGGGCTACTCACAGTCTACTAGGCTACGCAAGCAGTTCAAACTGAGTCAATGAGCGGACTTAAGCCTTTCGACCCCGAATTTTACCCTGTGTCTCGATATTACTTTTTGGTATTTAAATCATGAAACATTTGCCTAAGAAGTGTGCACACGACATTTGAAGTGGCCGCGCCTCTTTGTTAGAGTTCTAGAGTTAGTTTACTTTTGAACCATTTTAGCTTAAAACGGGTTAAATAAATTGTGTATCAATATTTTTTAATTACAAAAAAATTATTTAATATTTATGAAAAAATACAAAATTATCATGTTTTGATTTTATTTAACCATTATCAAAGAAACAGGGTTTTGATCAAACGCGCCCAATTCGTAGACTTCAATTAGAACACAAACTTGCCCTGATATCGCTGCAAATTATTGAAAATTATTTTGGGGATAACAGTAAAATTTGTGTGAATTCAAACACTTCTAAAAATATTAATTTGTTGGTGCCTACTTAAATTAATCGTAACTTTTGCTATAAGATGACAAATAGGTGAAGTTGCTCTCAGGAAACTTTAGGGTCGAAAGGGTTAAGCCATACCTATTTTATATATCTTTTGTTTACATAGAATGTGATTGGATAGTAATTAAGTATTGGCGTTTTGATCCCAACCATATTCTGTATTATATATTTTTATATTTAATTTCTTTTACTAACGATCGAAAATCTGCCAATTCTAAACTTTTCATATTACTTACTAATTTTTTCTATACAATGATTTTCATTTGAGTGTACAAGACTTTCTTATGGCTCTTTGTTATTATTGCGCTAAACGTGTTGTTGCATGTTGTTGTTGTTATTGTACTAGCCGACTTGGACTTTGCAAGCTCTGTACTTACCCATTTTTATGGCCATTTTGCCGCTGCTGTTATGGTTTATTTGTTTGCCTGCCAGTTGGTGTTTTCATTTTATTTTATTTTATTTCCTACAAATTTCTAACGTTTTTTGTGTTTGTGTTTCTTTGGTTTTTTTTGCCTTTCAGCCGACAAACTGCATCTTTTGTTGGCCGTTTGCTACTTGTAATTCGTTTTGACTTCTTGTGCATTCGAACCAAACTGGTTTCCGCGAGCTTCACTCAATTCTTTTGTTTGTCCGTTGTTGTTGCAGCCTGCGGCCTCAATGCTCATTTGCTTGCCGGCCACTTTTCTTAACCTCACAGTTGTTGTGGTTGTTCGTTTATTTTATTTTTTTGCTGTTGCATTATTTGCGCAGCATTCTCATGCCTCGCCACAATTTACTGAAGTTTATTAACCGTCGCTCAGATTAACGCCGATAATGTCACCATTGTGAGGCGCACAACATCAACAGATCTGTTTATATACATTTGCTGAAATTTTTCTGTTTGTTTGCAGCTAATCCTCTACTGCTCTGCACCCTGTATAATATTACAGCAACAAATATCTTTCATAAAAATGCTAACATCATTGCTCGTTGATCGTTTAAGTTTATGACTCAGCTCGGATATATAAATCTGATTATGTGAAATTGTTTTTTTTTTATTGAATGCTGAAACCTGAGCTTTGGTGCTTAATCCGCACATTTTGCGCTTCTTTGCTTTGAAATGTTTGTAGAAAGACGGGCTTCATCAATAAAGTTAATCGACATTTAAAATGCAAAGTGGAAATTTGATGCTCCCGTTGGTGATGACTTCATTGTGTTGAAAAAATTGTATTAACATATAAAGTCAATATTTTATTTAAAGTTTACATTTTAAACAAATACTTCGAAGCACAACTTTCAATAAACAAAAATAACCGGCAAATAATTTCTTAGCGAAACTTTAGTCAACAATATTTCAGTAAACAAAGTTATTCAGTTGAATGGATTTTTTTGCTGGGTGGGCCCTAAATTGATGCAGCTTTTTTTTTAAGTATTTTACTATATATATAAAAAAACTTAACATTTTGTGTGTAGCAAGTGTTCTCGAAAACGGTTTATTTTTTTGTGGTTAACCCAACCAGTGTCAGTAATATTGCGCACTAAACACAAAAGAGTTACAACTCAAAAATCTCAAATTTTCAGTCAAAGGTATTTCATATCACTAATAGTCACTAACAGTCACTAATATATTACTTTCTCTATCTGGCAATATGTGAGAAATATTTGAAGGGAATCCCATGTTCGGCCTCCAAAAATTTAATCTTAACACTGAATTGCAGTTGTTTTGTTCTTTGGTCCCATAATAAAATGATTTCTGTGTACTTTTCTTGTCAGTCGAAATCAAAAGTACCCAATCGACTGATTGTTCGAAAGAAGTGTTATTGTGTCTCCAAATCAAAACAAATAAGTTAACTTGAAATAATGCCACTTGAGATAAGCTTCATAGTACTTAAGTAATTTGGGAGTTCACAAATTATGTGTGTATCGCGATGCTTTTTGAGGTAGGTTTCATTTGTAAACTGATCTATATGTTTACAGTTATGTCAAAGAGAAATTCGACACATGACAAACATGTGTGTGATTCAATTGTAGAATATTATCGCTGGGTTTAGTTTATGTTTGTAATACAAGAAAGTGTACGTACAAACGTGTGTGTGTATGTGTGCAATATTTTTTGACAGAGCTTTATTGAAAAACTGACCTTTCTGTACGCACCTTACACTCAAAGAGTTGATAACAAATTAACGATTAGACGTAGACGGTGTTTTAGTTTGTTTTGCTTACAAGTGAATTTTGATAAGAATTTCGTTGAAAAGAAAATTAAGTGATTTAATTGGTTATAAAAACACGAGACATAAAAGTTTGATGATTGCGTAATGATTATTAAAAAAAGACAATGCGATAATAATCCTGAAATTAGATTTAATGCTGCTCAAGTATTTTCAAGTATTTGTAAAGAATTTATTTATTTCAATATTTAGTAATCATTATTTTATCTCTTCTAATTTTTACAGCAACCACTCTTTAAGGCCTCCTAAACTTTTCACATCTCTTAGGGTAAGTACTCACATACACACAAATGAATATCCACTTACTATAGTTAAACATATAGTACTAGCAGGGTCTCGCGTTTGAAGTCAATAAATCAAGTTTTTCTTAAACCTTTGTTGATCCCGTCAGATTTTTATGAAAAAATGCGTATCTAATTATTTCTCATTTGAAGCGCTTTCACCATATTTGAAGTCAATTGGCGCATTAAGTCATGTTTCCCCAAACACTTAACCCATTGTGGACCCCGTCAGATTTTTATTTTCGAAAAAATAAAACACACGTGTCAAAATATTTCTCACCAAGAGTACCTTTAACAAGTTTGAAGTCAAAAGATTTATAAAATCTTGTTTCTTCATACAAACTTTTAACCCTTGGTTCACCCCTTTAGATTTTGATTTTCCAAAAAATTAAAACAACTGTCGAATTATTTCTTACTAATAGTATTTTTACCAAGTTTGAAGTTTTACCAAGTTTCAAAATATTTCTCACCAAGAGTACTTTTACCAAATTTGAAGTCAAAAGGTCCATAAAATCTGGTTTCTCCATATAACCCTTAACCCATAGTTGACCCCGATAGGTTGTGATTTTCGAAAAAATAAAAAACACGTGTCAAATTATTTCTCACTAAGAGTACTTTCACCAAGTTTGAAGTAAAAAAACGTAAACAAAATCATATTTCTTCATACAAACTTTTAACCCTTGGACCCCTTTAAATTTTGATTTTCAAAAAAATGAGAAATACGTGTGAAATTATTTTTAATTTCAAATGTTTTCACCAACTTTTAAGTCAATAGGCCAGTCGGTTCGGGGTGTTTTCGTAGTCCTTCTGTAAGGTTCGTAACACTTAACCTTTTTAACCCCAAAGTTGCCTGAAAGCAACTTCATCTATTTGTTATCTTATAGCAAAACCTACGATTGATTCATGGGTTTAATTTAAGTAGTCACCAACAAATTAATATTTTTAGAAGTGAATTCAAAGCAAATTACAAAAATTTTACTGTTATCCCCAACACAATTTCCAATAAGTTGCAGCGATATTATGGAAAGTTTGTGTTCTAATTGAAGTCTACGAATTGGGCTATAATAATAATGGTTAAATAAAATCAAAAAGTGATAATTTTGTATTTTTCCATAAATATTACATAATTTTTCTGTTATTAAAAAATATTGATACAAAATTTATTTAACCCGTTTTAAGCTAAAATTGTTCAAAAGTAAACTAGCTCTGGAACTCTAACAAAGAGGCGTGGCGACTTCAAATATCATGTGCGCACTTCTTAGCCAAGTGTTTCATGATTCAAATACCAAAAATTAATATCGAGGCACAGGGTAAAAACCGGGGTCGAAAGGGTTAAACACCGTTAAATTTTGATTTTCAAAAAAATTAAAAATACGTGTTGAACTATTTTTTATTTGAAGTGTTAGCACCAAATTTTAAATCCATAGGCCCATTAAATTGTGTTTCTTCATACAACAACTTAACCCATGTTTTGCCCTTTTAGACCCCGAATTTCAAAAAAATCGCGTCTCAACGGAGGTTCATTTCTCAAAATGTACCTACAGTTCAAATTTCATAGTTGTAGTTTTAGCGGTTTGGGCTGGGCTGATGAATCAATCAGTCAGTCAGTCAATCAGTCAGTCAGTCAGGACAAACATTTATATGTATAGACATAGATAGCAAATATATAGAAGAGTAGTAATATAGTAATGGACAATCAATGAAGCGCAAAAATTATGCAAAAGTCAATAATGTCAATTATCGCACCCACTGCTTCCTTGGCAGAAGCAAACAAAAAACAAACTCGCTAAGAAAATTTCAATTGAAAATTGTGACCAAGTTCGAGACGTTCACAAGTCTGACAAATGGCTCCGAGCGCGCTTGAGCCATCGAATCGCATGAATAAGCGCACAATTGGACAATGTGCCACACGAGTGGATGACGAACTATGTACGTATGTATGTATGTATGTATGTACTTATGTATGTATGTAGTATCTGCAGTACTCGGTGCCATGCAAATGTAACTGAAATGTGGCCGAGCCGTGTAGACGAACGACACTTATGTATGCAAATGGCATGGCCGCAGCTTCCGTCAGACATTTGCCACCGCCACCTTGAACTGTGCGGGCCTTATGGCTCTGCGCTTAGCCGTGAGCTAATCTGCGCTACGTTTTGCTGTAAGTCGGACATTCGTAGCGACATACATATGTACACGTGAGTACATACAGTTGTCAATTGTACGGTACGAGTCATACGTTGAGTTGATCTGCATGCAGTGACAATTTCCACTTCCACTTTTATTTTTGCATAAATAAATGTGAAGAGAGGGAGAAATGTGCCAAAGAGGCGGCAAGAGAAATATACAGTGGTGTGGTGTGCATGTTTGTTGGGGCAAAAATGGGGTAATGGGACACAGAGATAGACAGAGACATAAATAGGCAGAGATAGTTTGGCATTTTTAAGCCTGAATCGTTCACCCCTAAAAAATCGCATAAGTACTCACCCTGAGTGAGGGACTCGCACTTTTGTTTTACTAAATAATACAAAATCCATGAAATTATTATTTTCATTTACTTATTTTTAAAGCACAATATGACATCTTGTTATATAACTCAATCCATATGATGATAGATAAAATAAATGCTTAGAGATCAGATAGAAAAAGAAGTTCGTAGTGAGTCTCTGGAGCGATTGAGGTTAAAAAATGTAGAAGAAAATTTTTTTAATATTTATATTTATTATATTATTTTTAATATTTATTTGGTCCAGCGTCCAACTAGACTTTAAAAACAAATATTTAATTACGGTTCTACTTCTACTAAATTTTTTATCTCATTTTTATAAAAACCTTCACCTCGACTGGCTCAAGTCTTTGTCAAACAATAACTGCGCCAGTGAATTGCGCATTCAAAATGGCAAAAATTTTGGTCAGCACTTTTCAACGAAAACACAAACCAATTCCTTACCTTTTGATGACGAGTTCTGCCATTTTCATGCTTAGGTTGGAAACTTTTCAGACAGACTTCGTACATTACAAAGTAACTATGACTGACTTGACTTAACTGAGGATCTGAATTTGTTTATGTATCTATATGACAGCATAAAATTGCTCCTGTTTACTGTTTGTTGTTTGAAATGAAGGTTAAGTATTTTTTCATATTTCGCAATGCTTAGCTATTAAACATTTTAGGAATGAGAGAGAAAAAAGGAGAATGATGCTTGAGAGCTGATGGAACGCACACACACACCTTGAACCGTAAAGATAAATTATGCAGTTGCTTTCCTTTTGCGGTTAATTCAATTTCAAACGATTCTATTTTACAACCACTCATGTAAACAAATTGTCAAATATTATTGTTACTAAACAAAACGGCCGTTAAAAATTCATAAAAAACATCATAAAATTTGTGTAAACAGGGAATTGAAATTTGATTTGATTTTTACTAACTTTGAATTTTGATTTACCTTGCAATTTTTCGTTTTTAATAGCTTTTTAATAAATTTTTTTTATAACTAATTATATATATTTTTTATCTATGTATATTTTAATTTTTTAGGCTTAAAGCGTTTTAATAAAATTATTTATATATATTTATATTTATATATTTTTTGTTTTTATTTATATATATTTTAATTTTTATAATTTAGATATATTTGATATTTTTTATATTGTAGTTTAAATGTATTGGTTTTTACTTTATTTTCTTATTTGTTTATTTAGTAATTGTCTTATTTTTTATATATTTTAAATTTTATAAACTCTAATCAATGTGTTAAATTTTTAATTTAGTTTTAATTATTTTTTACGTGTCTTTAAATTTTTTATTTTTTATAATTTACATATTTTTTATGTAAATAGTTTTTTAGGTTTAATAGCTTTTTAATAAATTTATTTATGTATATTTATATATATATATTTTTTTATTTATATATATTTTAATTTTTATAAATTACATATATTTAATGTCTTATATATTGGTGTTTAAATTTATTGGTTTTTTACTTTATTTTCTTATTTTTTTTATTTAGTAATTGTTTTATTTTTTATATATTTAAATTTTTATGAAATCCAATCTTACAAATTTTTGTTTTATTTTATGAATTTTTCACTTGAATATTTGTAATTATATTTTTATATTTGTTTAATTTTTTTTAATATTTTTATGCCTTTTTATATAATTATTTTTAATATTTTTATACTTTTTTTATAATTTTTTACTTTGTTTTGAAAATTTAAAAATTTTATTTTTCAATGATGTAATCCACAATTTGTATGCACAACAATTGCTTGACACTTAAATTGGCATAAAAAATAAATTATGTGCCATTATTTGTTGCTGTTCGAGTGTCAGCCGCAACGTTCGTTATTCTTAAGCGTTTAAATCATTCACACATACACATACACACACACACACTTACTTTGACGCAGCGACAGGTAGTGCGGTGTGCAGGCATCGGTTATGCGCTCACTTGTCCTTAGATTATAAAATTAATCTGGTTTGTTTTAAATTTGTTTGTTTACTCGCTTCATTTGCCTATAAATTGAATACTGTTGTTGTTTAGTTTTTTTGCGCGCGCTTTTGTTGTTGTTTGCGTTTTTCATATTGTCGTCGATGACATCGCGCCATTTAAATACGTAACTGTGTTGACAAAGCAACGAGTGTGTCAGTTAAGTTGATATGATTCGAGTGAGAAGAAATGAAAATTTGAATACATTGGCTGCGACATAAGCAAACAATTTTACATTAAGTTACAAGTAGTTACGACATTTTAGTTGCGGGTATTCGATAGTTTAAATTTCAACAAAATGAAATCAGTGCAGAAATGTGATAGTTTTTAATCAATTTTTAACTTTAAAGTAAATTGCCAGTCGTTATGATTAGGTGGTCAGTGCATTGAAGCACAGGTCAGCGGATCGTGGGTTCGAATACAGATTCAAAAAGAATTAGGAAACTGTGTTTCATTTCGGATTGTGCTCTTAGCAGGAAAGAGCAGCTTTTATGATGTAAAAATAATTCAAAAATTTATTAAAAAATGGTATTTAAGTATAGAAAAGCAAGAACAACTATTATGATATTAAAATAATTGAAAATTCTAAACTGTTTGCTTATGTAAAAGATCCCAAATCCACATATGAAATGAACCTGAAACTATACTTGACTTGACTATTTCTTTGCAACTCACATTTTTGTAGCTTATATATATTTGTTGTTGTTTAACTCAACTGGCAGTGTTGCCAGATCAGCAGATTTCCTTCTAGATTTAGGAGATTCTTGGCCTTTTAGGAGAATTTTCGGGAGGAAGAATTATTTAGGAGAAGATTTGCCAAAAAAGTATTTAGAAAAAGAAATTGAGTCTAATGTTGCCAGATCAGCAGATTTCCCTTTAGATTTAGGAGATTCTTGGCCTTTTAGAAGAATTTTCGGGAAGAAGAATTGTTTTGGAGAAAGTTCAGGAGATTGTGATGGTGATACATTTGACATCATTAGTGAAGCCTTGAATATTGAAAGCTAAAGTGCCCAAATTAATTTAATTATATTTTATGCATCAAAGTGTATAATTTATGCAATGAATGAAGACAGTTTACAAAAGCGAATTTCATACCGATCCAAATTTGTATATGTCTTGTTGGTGTTAAGTTGTTGCAAAGTTGAAGCTGAGTGAATAAAAAAGCTGCAATAAAAACAAAACTAAATATATTTGAATTTTTTATGAGTAGTTTAGTTTATATTGAAAAAAATGAAAAAAAATTATTAAAAAAGTTGTAGAAGATTTTTTAATTTTTGGGAGAAAATTTCAGCTATTTTTAAGATTTAGGAGAAAGTCATTTCGGGCATCTGGCAAAACTGACAACTGCAATATCGTCAGACGAACCTGGAATACTAACACTACAATGTTGAATTTAACCTTTCTAAACCTTTTGACCTTTCTATATGGAATTATTAAAAAAAATATAGGTACATCATTTTTTAAATAATTTTTCAGTTTTTCTATTTAATTTTTCTATTTAATTTTAATTTAATTTGTAAATTTAATTTGTTCATTTGTTTGTTAATTTAATTTGTATAATAAATGTCAAAGAAGATTTTCTATCAGAAAATCATGAAATAAAATAATAAACGTCTTCAAATGTCTCCATTAGGCATTCCGCATTAAACCGAAAGTTTTATAGACAGCTACTCCCTACGACCCTACGATCTATTACGATTTTCTACTTAAAGTACGAGTTTGTATTCAATATATATTCAAGTATGTATTTAATATATATTCATTTTTATATATTTTTATATATATTTTTTTATATAAAGTATGCAAGTTAAACTTTCACATGAACGGTTTTTAGGTGATTTTCGAAACTGCTATCTTCTTTCTTTCTTTGTGCTTAGATGCGCTTTCATAAGAAGTCTGCCACTCTAACCTCACCTACCGCAGTTCTACGATGGCACATATCTAAATTAAAGCTTTCCAAGAAATATGAAAATAAATTTGTGGCGCCACATGGATAGATAGATTTTCTTCTGCTTCTATTGAATTTCGCTTACTTCTGCGCTTTGCTCATCAAGGCCGCACAATGTTCGCTTCGGCGCCACACAATGGTTCAACATTTTTGACTGAGCACCGAAACACCCTCGACTCAAATACAAACACAAACACACACACATACACACACTCAACTAACTATACCACAATGTTGCTTACCGATAAATCAAGTCCACTCAAAACTAAATTCAAATTTATGCTGCGCAAATAATTTAAAATTTTGTTGTTTTTGTTGTCCACATAAAAATAGGCAAACGAACATTTCGACTGCAGTTGGTTGAGGTGCAAAGCGCAACGGGCGAGTAATTACACTAAAATGCGTACAAAGCAATTTGTTTCAATAATAAAAAATATGCCAAACAATGGGCAACAGCCATCATAACCTCACTTATGCCGTGCCTTACACATAAACACACACACACCAACACACATCTACTGCAATGTGCAGTAGTCACATATCATAAAACTGACCCCCTGCTGCTGGCTCTCGCATGGATTTTACGCCGGTCGTGTGCTTTTCTATTTTATTTTCATTTGCTTTTTTTTGCCATGGCTTGTGGCCACTTGAAATTTAATCAATTTAACGTGCTGCGCATCCCAAGACGCCCCCCTCCCTTCGCCCTTTATGCTCCTGTTACCGGTTAGCATTCGCATATTTCAGTCAGTGCTTTCTAGTCCATTGGAATGAGGTCAACTCTATTAATAACTGTGTGCATTCTGTTCGCTCGTTTACCACATTTGTTGTAGTTCTTATTTTTTGCTTGTACTGCTTTTTTGTTTAATGTTCTTGGCTTGCAATCGCGCCTGGCATCTCGTGCCAGTCTTGTGTTATGAAACCTCAACTAGTCACATCCACCGCCCACAGTGTTGCCAACAGTTTGCAGACGCCGCATTCAGATTTTCAGGTCACTGCATCCACACAGCCAGGCGACCATCGTGGCGACTTGTACAAAACCGCACTGTGACACCATGTCACAAAATGTGCACAATCCATTTGCATATAAAAAATTGCAAATTAAAATTTCTTTACATTAGAAAATTTACTATAAATTAATGGCGGCACACATTTTGCATATTCTTCAATTTGTTTAGTGAGCTGGCGAAATTCATTGCGCCACAAGTTGCTGTAGAAGTGGGGTCAGCGTTTCTTAAGTGGGATCATAATTTAAATAGTAACCTTTTAAGTGGGATCAGAGCTAGAAAAGTCACTCTGGCCAAGGAGAAAATATTGTAAGCTTTGTATGATTTGAATTTAATTTGATAAAAAGCAAATAAATTATCTGTTACATTGTGTCATAGAAATTTTACATAAAGGAAAAACAATACTGTTGTCGTTAGACTTGAAAAATTTTAAAAGAATTTAAAGGGTTTTAAATTTATTACACATTTGTAATGATCGCTTTTACAATTTCTTAGTTGGTAGGAAGGTAGGACTGACTGTTCTAAAGAGGAGCACACGTAGGCTATAAAGCTCCATTGTTCTAATACAACCAATCGAGCTTAAGTCCGCTCATTCATTAAACCAGTTTTAGCTTCTTTTGAAGCCTGGAAGACTGTGAATGGTCGAATTGTGAATTGTTGAATAGATTCCTTCCACTGTCAAAGAAAAGGTTGCACAGGGGAGTTTTTCTTCTTTCAGATAATGCAAAGAAGAAACATCCCCCCTCAAACACAAAAATTGCTGCTACAAAATATGGTTTCGAATGGTATTTAACTCAAAAGTTGTACGCCAAACCCAAACTCTATAGACTCGATACACAAGATTGTCGTAGAGGAAGTTGTCCCGGTGAGTTTTCTTTATTTTAGATACTGCGGGACATTATATTCGTCGTCCATACAGCTTCGACAAAAGTCACCCGTCGGAATCTCAATCACGGTTTTCATCTGGTCCGTGTTTAGTGAGAGAAGTTCTCCAGAACGACGAAAGTTTAAGGTTAGCCTAGATTACAGCAGGGTTCCCCCTGTATTTCCACTCGGAGACCCTATTGGCTTCATTGTGATTGCCCTCATTTGGCACCCGGTGTCCTTTCCTATCCGTTGGGTTCCCTATGAATCTAGATGGGATCTTTTGGGAACCATTTGGTTTTAGCAGTTAAATTGTGGCTCAAAGAGTCCATAGCCATCGTTCCTGTAGCGATAGAAAATGTCTAAAACGACGGAAGTTTAAGGTTGACCAAATTTGGTGCAAAGTAGGTTAGGTTACAGCAGCGGTGTGAGCACCTTTGCTTCCACTCGGAGACCCTATTGGGCCTATTGTGATTTCCTTCATTTGGCATCCGGTGTCCATTCCTATCTGTTGGGTTCCCTGTGTATCCAGACGGGATCTTTTGGGAACGATTTGGTTCTAGTAGTAGTAAATTGCATAGAGCCGCGAGTCCATCAAAGAACCTGGACCCCGGAGTCCGGAGCCGTCGTTCCTGTGGTGATAGAAAGTGTCTAGAACGACGGAAATTTAAGGTTGGCCAAGTTTGGGGCACAGTAGGTTAGGTTACGGAAGGAGGGTGTGTGCTATGCACTTCCACTTGGAGACCCTGTTGGGCCCATTGTGATTCCCTTTATTTTGGGATGGGAATCTCTTCCCTGTATGTTGTAATGGAAATCCATGGCATCGTCATCCCTGTAGCTTCTGCATAACGTTGTTTGCCAATCCCGCAGTGACCAGTGAATTACCCCAGTAACCATGTGGATAGCATGTTTGTTGAGGAATGTTCTTGAATGTTCTTAGGTTGGCGCGCAGTAATTTCTGTGCATCCTTTGTTTTAGGTTAGTTTCTTGTATAAAGCTTCTATGGGTACGAAGCTAACATGTAAAAAGAGGGATACCAAGCACACCAAGATACCACACAAGATATCTTAACGTAACTGCTCTGTTGAACCCTGTCGAGCTCGCTACTATACAGTTCCCTGTAATGTTCCTATCTACCGGAACAGCATAGTTGAATACAAAGCTGTCTATCAGTCTTGTTAAGAGATTTCCTGCAGTTCAGAAACATTCATTGATGTTATTAAAACTGCATACAGAGCCCTAAGAGCTGATTGGTTGTCCGATTGTATTAGTATATGTTACCTTGTGTCGATATCCCGCTTACTCAAAGCTAGTAATGAACATTCTACTACTCGCGAGTAACAGAATGGTCATCACTGCTTTAAGCCAAAAAGAAGCTGCATGGTTTGCTGTGACCTCGGCCTGGAAGGCGCTATAGTAATCTGACAGCCGAAGCTTTAAATTGAGATTTAATGCATTTGGGTAGATATCACAGCCCACCTTGCCAAGCAACTTGGATCTGTTTATATATGGAAATCCGTGCACCACCGCTTGAGGAGGCAGCACCCAATTCCCATTTGGCTCTAGATGGAATTCAGACATAATAGTCCTTATCAAAGCGTAGATATGCTGTTGAATAAGCTTAAAATTGTTGAGTTCCCATTACGCCCGACGTTCCATTGAGAGCATCCAAACATAAACCCTAAGGAAAATATTCATGGGTTCAATATTAATCCGAACCTTATGAATTAAATCCATAGCATATTTAACACAAGTTTACGATAATTAAATTAATACTACTTACTTAACTGGCGATGACAACCCGTTACCGAGTTAGGGCCTGCCGCAAAAGCTTTCTCCAGATGCCTTAACTTTGCGCGCGCCTTCTCCAGTTGGTCACACCAAGAGATGATAGGGCCTTCTTAACTTGCTCCTTCTGCCGCAGACACGGCATCCCTTTGCCGTCGACCTCCAACTACCTGATCGAACACCTTATCGTCGGAGCATCATCGTCCATATAGGGGATGTGGCCAATCTAGATAGTCGATAGCTTCTGCTTTGTGCCCGCATTCTTTAGTTGGATATCCAAGAGATGATAGGGCCTCCTCAACTTGGTTCTTCCACCGTAGACAGGGTCTCACTCTTCGCTGTCGACCTCCAACTACCTCATCGAACACCTCATCGCCGGAGCATCATCGTCCATACAGGAGATGTGGCCAAGCAATATAGACGATAGCTTCTGCTTTGTGCCCGCCCTTTCTAGTTGGACACCCCAAGAGATAATAGGTCCTCCTCAACTTGGTACTTCCACCGGAGACACGGTCTTCCTCTTCGCCGTCGACCTCCAACTATCGCATCGAACATCTTTTTCGGCGAAGCTTCATCTTCCATACGGGAGACATGGCCAAGTCAATACAGCTTAAACTGATACATGTCACCAAACTATCATCTTGCAACTTCCAACTTATTCAAGTCTCTTAGCATCAAACACGTGTCTGAGTGCAACTTATTCCACTGTACAAATGAATCCAAATCGCTTGGCGGACAATCGCAAATCGCTTTGAGCGCATCGAAAAATATGGATCCACAGACTTGTATATCTATTTGACATTTTGCGACATCGGCTGTCAACACTGTCACTGCACATACCAACAGCAGCGCCGAAATGATGCATCACACGCGAGCGACACGGCAACAGTCGAGCCGGCTGTGGCCAGCCGGTTGCTTGGCCTGCGGATAGATGTCAATGTTATCAAACGATGCCATCGACATTAGCGTCGACGGCCTGTTGCCACACAAATTCATTACAAACATTTATTAAATTAAGCTCATTCGCGCTCCTTTCCTTCCTACTGTACGGCTGCCATAACTTTGTGTGCTTCATGCTTCATGAGGCGGCGGCCAAGTGACTTTTTGTCGCTTATCTGCCGCTTCTGCTCCGCTGCTCTTCCTGTAGACTGCATATTTCTAACCCAAATACTTGTGCGTCGTAATTGCAATTGTGCGCCGTTCGTGTTGGCTGTGCGGTAATTTTATAATTACCGCACAGTGACAGCTCGCAACTGCGCGCCGCGTCCACGCCCGACGCTCGACAACTGAGCGCGTGTGGCGCTCGCAATTTGCAAAACTCTGCTGCGCATTGTTGGCATAAGTGCTGCAAATACGCGCCGCTGTCCTGACTGACGGCACCTGTGCGCCCCGGGCCCGCCCTTTAAGTGCCCAGCCGCGTCTATTTGATTTGCTGATTGGCCTCGTTGCATGCATGCAAGGATTTAATTATTGCTGCAAATGCATGTTGTGCCATTATGTCAGTGCGATATTTGCATGCGACCAACTGGCGTGTTGCATTCCGCTCGCTTTTGTGTTAATTTGAAAGCATTTATACATATTTTTTTTCTTTTTTTTTATGGAATTACTGGCGAGCTCTGGTTGTTGGTTTCCGTGCGTGATTGAAACTTGTTACCGATTTGAATGCGTTTCTGGTGCATTCAAATTGTTGCAAGCAACAAATTGCAACAATTTGCTGTAATAGTGAGCAAATTTAATCTAATTTTAAATGCGTATGAAAGTGTTGCGTTTTTATGTAAATTCAATTAAAAAAAAGAGATCGAACTGAGTATGATTCTGTGATATGACACCTTCACATCAATTCAGTTTGAAAAGTGTCTGCAATTTTAAGTGTACGAATGTTTTAGATATTTTATAATGAATGAAATTAAAGGCTTTATTGGGCATAGTTAGACTGATTCCATTTAGGTCCAATACGCAACGTTTTGTTCCATAACTTGTGGCCATTTTGCAGGTTACTCCATTTGGCTTCTCTGATAGAAATCCCCATCCCTATTGGAAACAACTGTGATAGTTAATTTTCACAAGGCAAACTTTTCACCAGCAAAATCAGTCACCATTGACCAAAACAGGTGGCAATCACTTGGTGCCAGATCTGGACTATAAGGAAGATTCATAAAAACTTCCCAACCAAATTCCCCGAGCTTCTGACGAGTCACTATCGATGTGCGTAGTTTGGCGTTGTTTCTTTCCTATTCGTCAGTGCTATCCGCTTCTGGGCGATTGGTTCCTTTAGACGATAAAATTGTTGACATGAATCCGAATTAAGAGCACTGAACAACAAAATAATTTTAAAATAACAAGTTTCTAACAAGGGATTTTAGTAGGTAGATAGGAAGTAGTGGCTGCCTCTGTTTGAGAAAAATTTGGGCCTCTATATGGGCTCGTTGTGATACCACAAAATCCAGTGAAACAGTGTTGAATCTCATTTTATTTTCAAAATGTATTAATACTGCTGTATTAAATCTGCTTCATGTGGATAGCGATAGAATTGACGAGTGTTTCACCAGCCCGAGCTGGGAATCGAACCTAAGGCCTCTGGTGGGAGAAGCCAACGCACTACCCGCTGCACTATCGAGACCGGATTCTAGTAGAGGGAGCCAAAAAAAATATACGGGTATCCGCATTTTGCCTATTTCGTCTGAATTTTTTGTTGAGGGGTCAAAGTGTCCCCTTTTTGGATTTTCTTATAGTGAATCGACATACGAAAACTCTGTGACCGTACATTTTAGGTATATAATATGTTCAGTAATTTCATATAAAATACTACGAGGAATATTTTTGTAGAATGTTTTAACCCTCTAGCTCTTATTTTTATGGGTCAATTTGACCCTTTATTCTTAAAATGCCAAAAAATGTCCTTTGAAACAGGACTTTTAAGAAGAAAATGTACCGCGAAAATATTCACAAGAAATTCTACAATAAGTCTCTGAATACTCCAAAGCTCAAAATTTAACTTGAACGCCAGAAAAAAGTCAAAACTGATGAAAACTTAAAGGAATTTTTTGTTCAAAATTGGAGCTAAAAAGTCCTACAAAACTTCAATACTGGTTCACCGCGATTCGACAACAACTTTTTTTGCTTCACGTTGTCCTAAGTGATTTACTTTTAATCACGAGTCACTATCCCACTTCAGAAATGGGTCGATTTTGTTGTGACTTTGCAGCTATATGCAAATAGAATTTGATCCATGAGGTTTTTTACGTTATCTAGTAAGGCACTCATTCAAAGAGTTTCTGTTAGTATCCATCACTATTCAAGTGGTTCCAAACGGTCTTTTCTGCAATGTTTCGGTCCTGGCAATTGAAGCAGTTCTTACAGGATGCTCAAACTCGACTATTTCCATGATTTTATGGACATTTTCCACAATTGGCCTTCCAGAGCGTGATGCATTTTTGACATCAAAATCACAAGAACAGTGTTGATGGAACCAAACTTGCGTATGACTGACTGTTACAGTATCAGAACCATAAATACCATAAATACTACATTTTCAGATGCCTGACCTGAGTTTTCGCTTATATAGTTAGAAAAAAACTGTAAAATATGGCATTTCTTCTCTTTGTTGTTTCTTTGTTTCTCCATCCTTGACGCGCGCTCAAACAAAACTGAGTCGTGCAATCACAAAACTGTCTGAGAAGTGTTTTTAGTATGAAATCTTGTCTTTCTAATGTCAACTAGCGAAACTCGATTGCATTTATAAAACGTGAGATACCAATTACTAAAGTCATCTATTGGAAACATAGTGGATATCTTTTTACTACACCTTATAAAGATTTGAAAAAAGTGTTTAAATTAGCAAATTTAGCATTAGAATGATTGGACATTTTGATGAATGGAAAGCTATGGGGCTTAAGACCTAAATCCCACCCCTTGTCTTTGATCCTAAAAAAAGCTCTGTGGTACCAAAGGTGTCTCTGAATCTGAGCGAACCTCTTGGATTCTCATTTATATTTCAACTTTCACATAGAAGTGTCAGCTCTCGGTTGAGAGCACTCTTAGGCCCAATTAGGCGACAAGGTCGCACTACTTCTAACTATCCAAACAAATTCTAACCTATATTTCGTTTCTAGTTTATATATCTATATTTCGAGTCTATATTTCGTTTTAATGTTGAGTTAGTAAAAGACGAAGTTAATTCTACTCCTAAGTTGGCATCAAAAGTGTCTCAAACATTTCAGATTTAGGTGCTGACTGACTCCACACCCCTTGTCTACGGTTTTGATATGGACTTGACCATCTAGAACTGGATCACTCAGTTCATAAGCCACCATGAGACATTTGAATCTTTTTTCAGAAGCACTTGTCAGAATTTCTTTGAAAAAATTTTAAAGTATCTAAACCTGTTTTTCAATTAAAAACAAGCATTCAATTCAAAGTCTCAACAAAGGTTTATAAAATTACCCCTAAATATTGCTATTCTACCCACTGTGCCTCCTAGTGGTATTCAACTCACTTCACAGCGTTGCGTCTTCTTGCTTTCAGCGTGATGTCACATATGTACATACGAGTTTGTCTGTATGTATGTAGTCTTGTAGAAGTTTTATTAGCACAGCATTACACTGTTGTAACTCGCATCGTGGCAGCAACAACCCAGCATCACAACGCTGAAATCTCAGCCCGTCAATCGATGTCTGCAATCGAAGCATTCAACAGAATTGTTGCACGTAAAACATACTCAATTCAACGGTGTTGAGTGAGTACCCACTGGCCATCAAGTGCCAACTTCCATCGTTGCAATAATCTACGGTCTGTGTTTGTGCACGCGGCACTAATAACGAGGTGTTAAATGCCAAGCTGACATCAACCACTCACTCGGTCGCGTTGCTGCATCTGTCCGACTGGCTTTTAGAATTTATGAGGTAAAAGCCGGCACGCAGAACATTTGCAATTCAATGGCAGCAATAATCGAGTCGAAGACAAAAACTGGATTACAGGGAAAACCACTGTCAACAGTTTGTAATTAGTGCAGTTGAGGTTTCATGCACATCAATACTTCAAAGCGAATAAGCTTGTAATGAGATATGTTAAAGTATAGATTAAACATTTTTTTTTTTAAATATGTATGAATGTTCAATTAAGTTGACAATGTTGAGACTTTAACAAGAATGTAAAGAATTATGTGGCAATCTAATTTAATTATTATTTTGTTTCCATTTTAGTTTGTAATATTTCGATTTTTTAGAAAGACATTTGGTAAGAAAAAAGAACAAACAGCGTCCTGAAAATATCAAATGATCAGCGCGTAATTCTTGTACGGCCGTTAGAGTTTGAAAATTCGCGAAGCTCCTCATCCAAAAAAAGGTAGACTTCCGTATCCTCACTGGTCATTGGGTATCATATCAATAAAATGGGAATTTCCTCTTTGGAGGCCTGCAGGAAATGCAATCAAGAACCAGAAACTTCTATACTTGTTCTCTGTGATTGTCCTGCACTCAGCAGAAAAAGATTTATCCCGCTAGGGGGCGGCAACTTTAGCTACGGGGAAGATTTGGAATCTAGTACCCCAAAGAGCCGTTAAACTAATAAAAAGTCTCAGTTTGGAGAGTTAAATTAAAGGTTGTTTAATAGCCTCAAAAAGTTATAATAGTAGTGGACCCTGGATGACGGAACAGCGATTTGCCATAAATTTTATTAATTAACTCGGGAAATACGGAGACATGATTCGCCCCATGTTCGAGAATGAAAGCATGTCTCAAACTGCAGTTTTCAAGTGAGGCCAGCAATACATAGAATTCACACCGCTACACTTGCTCCAAGATGACTGACTACCTGGCACAAACCTGGTTGCCATGATTCTCCAAGTCCCTTACAGTCCCAACTTGGCCCCATAAGGTTTTTTCTACGCCCAAATCTTCCCTCAAAGGATTCCATTATGCGAATCTAATTACCCTCAAAGAAGTATGCACAAGTACCTTTTAGTACCTTTCGGTATTGGACTACGCGGGAGCCTTCAAGCTGTGAAAAAGACGCTGGCAAAGATGTGTCGATGTTCTCTGAGGAATTTATTGTTTTGTAGCAATATCTGAAATGACTCTAAATTACCCGAAACTCCGATACTTTTTATACAACCCTGTAGGTATCGGTTTACCAAGCAGTGATGCTGTGCTTGATTCATCCATTGGGGCATCCAATTGAGAATTGTGTAGATGTAATGTCGTCCATATAGCGTTGGACAATCGGTTGGAGATAAAATGCACGTTGCAGCCGAACATAACCTCTAAAATCGCTCTTGAATGTGTCTACAAATTGAAGGTTTGCATTCTTGATAACAGGATAGGTTTGATGTGGGTTAGAGGACATGTGGATACGAAGCAAAATGAGTTGGAAAAGTGTCAGCTAAGCAGGAGTTGGAGTTTTGCTCTTATGGACTCCAAACCAAGAATTGTACGAAAAAGACCAAGAATCGGAGACCAAGAATTGGAAACCAAGAATTGGATGAAGCAATTCAAGGTTTGAGGGTCTAGAATTGGGTGACCTTGAAGTTATCGTAAACGGTGAAATGCAACCTTCTAGGGCAACCTTCAATTTGCAAATGGGGAGTGAAGCCGAAAGACTTTTTAGTCTAGAACGGAGAGCTATTAGATGGATAACTTCAGGAGACACCTTTTACGGCTAACCTTGTTGAGGTAGTTACCTGTTTATTGTGGTTCGAAGGTGACTCGAGTGTCCGCTTCTGCTGGTTCGAAGGATTTGCATTCTGGGATAACCAGAATGCGGACTTCTACTCACACAAAACCACTAGAAATAAATCATAATATTAGGTCAATAATTACGACTCAAATTCGGATGATTAGGTAAGAACTTTGGACCATTAGTCACATAAAACCAATAGAAATAACGAGCTTTGTGGGAACGAAAAGGCTCCAATTGTGTGGTTCGCTTCAGGAAATCCTTCAACAATGTATCAATTTACTGGACAAGAATTCGGCAAGTTTGTGTAAGTGGCTTTATCAGTGTCTATAAAGATTTCCACCTTATAGCCGGCCTTGATAGTCCAGTGGATGGCTTCTCATACCAAGGCTCTAGGTTCGGCTCTAGGTGTAACTCACAGCCCACATGAAGCACATAGGAATTACAAGAATCGTATAACTGCGCTCTTGGTAGGCAAAACAAAAACTCTGTGGTACCACAAGAAGGTCTGAACGGTTAACCTTCAAGCGGGCGCGCGGTCATTTATAACGGCAGCGGTCGCGCGTAATCGAAAAGACCTACGGGATATATTGGAGAAATAAAGCACTAATTATACAATAATCATTTCTTTTTTTGTACACAGATATATTATTAAAAAAGGACAGGCTACTAGAAATTAGAAATACATGTGACGAGTAATAATAATGTTATGAACGAAAATGTATTCAGCACGGTCGATTCGACACCGCGCGCCCGCTTGTAGGTTAAGGTTGTCTTTTGAAATCACATCTACATCACAACTTTTAGGTAAAAGGGTCAAATCTTGGTTGAGATTGCACTTACTTCAAGTTAGGTCTCTGGTCGTAATTAGATCTAACTATCCAAACAAATTCTAGTCTATGTTTTGCTTAAATAATTACTTAATAATAAAAGATTTTAATTCAACTGCCACGTTATCATGAAAAATACCTAAACTATGCCAACTTTAGCTGCTGACTGTTCAAAAATTGATCAACAAATGTAATGCAATCTTTGAAGAAAAAGAAAAAACAACCCAAAATAAACAATGCGACTTTGTGTTGCAAGCAGTGACAGTAAACAAGTCTAACGTACGTTCGAGTTCCACTTGCGCAAAGCGCTTCAATGCAATCGACACTTGTGCGAAGGGCATTGAAGGGGCGAGTGGCTACTCTCAAGAATTTAACGTGTCGTCTGTGTGAAATGAGAAAGAGAAACCAGCGTCACAACAAAACATAAAACAGTCCAAAAAAATGTGTAATTAAGTAAAATAAACAGAGCAGCGCCGTATTTGGCACTTATGAAAAATAACACCGCCACACTTGAAGCTCGAAGGAAGTGCGGCGGGAAGCGTGAGGCAAATGTGTTGTTTGGCGAACGTGCAGGCGAATGTTGTTGTATGGGTGCGCGCACATAATTGTCAGCACGGAAAGTGCACATGCGACAAATTATGGGGTAATTACATAACAATAACAACAAATTACAGTAACAACACTTAAGCAAAAATAACTGAAAACAAATGCACAAAGGATTAAATGACAGAATGATGTGAGGCAATTTTACGGTGTTGAGGTGTTGTAATAATGCATGCAAATTTATAAAAAAAAACGGTAAAAACAGTTAAGAAAACAATAAAAACTAAACAACTGGGAAAAATTTAATAAAAAATTAAAAAATAAATAAATAAAATAAAATAATGTAAAATAAAATAAAATAAAATAAAATAAAATAAAATAAAACAAAATAAAGTTGAGGTGTTGTAATAATGCATGCAAATTTATAAAAAAAAGGTAAAAAAGCCAAGAAAATAATAAAAATTAAACAACTGGGAAAAATTTAATAAACAATTAAAAAAATAATAAATAAAAAAGAATAAGATAAAATAAAATAAAATAAAATAAAATAAAATAAAATAAAATAAAATAAAATAAAATAAAATAACATAATATAAAATAAAATAAAATAAAATTAAAATAATAAAATAAAATAAAATAAAATAAAATAACATAATATAAAATAAAATAAAATAAAATTAAAATAATAAAATAGAATAGAATAGAATAGAATAGAATAGAATAGAATAGAATAGAATAGAATAGAATAGAATAGAATAGAATAGAATAGAATAGAATAGAATAGAATAGAATAGAATAGAATAGAATAGAATAGAATAGAATAGAATAGAATAGAATAGAATAGAATAGAATAGAATAGAATAGAATAGAATAGAATAGAATAGAATAGAATAGAATAGAATAGAATAGAATAGAATAGAATAGAATAGAATAGAATAGAATAGAATAGAATAGAATAGAATAGAATAGAATAGAATAGAATAGAATAGAATAGAATAGAATAGAATAGAATAGAATAGAATAGAATAGAATAGAATAGAATAGAATAGAATAGAATAGAATAGAATAGAATAGAATAGAATAGAATAGAATAGAATAGAATAGAATAGAATAGAATAGAATGAAATGAAATGAAATGAAATGAAATGAAATGAAATGAAATGAAATAAAATAAAATAAAATAAAATAAAATAAAATAAAATAAAATAAAATTAAAATAAATTTAAAATAAAATAAAATAAAATAAAATAAAATAAAATAAAATAAAATAAAATAAAATAAAACAAAATAAAAAAAAAGAAAATAAAAAAGTTAAGAAAATAATAAAAAAAACAACTTTAAAAAAGAAAATAATTAAAATAAATTAAAATAAAATAAAATAAAATAGAATCAAATAAAATAACGCATGCAAATAGTCAGCAATTTATTTTTTGTTACATTTAAAGTGGGTAGTTAAATAAGATTTCGACAATACATTTTAGTTTTTGCTTCCTAGAAACCCAAAAGTTCATAACCTCAAAACTTAATTTGTATGAAAGGCGCCTTTTGGTGGTGAATTTCCAAATTTCAATGAATTTAGTATTTTTTGCACTCGAGAATGTGGTCCAATGTTGATTGAATTGTTCAAATTGGTTCACTAGTGGTGGGGATCTAATAACCTCAAAAATTCTTTTGTATGGGAAGTGCCCTTTGGTGATGAATTTTCAAACTTGAATTATATTTGTATTTTTTGCACTCAAGAATGTTGTCGAATGTAGAAAAAATCATTCATATCGGTTTAGCAGTTTTCGAGATACAATCACTTAGCTACTACATTTACAAATGGGCATCTAATTTCATAGAAAAAGAGGACAGTTTTGTATGACAGCTCCCTTAGAAGTTGAAGATAGACGGTAGATATGTTAAGAAAAAACATTCGGAAGGGAAAATTAATGAGGGTCAGTCTAACATTTGAAATGTCTGGAAGCTCATTTTATAAAAACAAACATTTTGTATGGGAGCCCCAATAAGGGTTGGAAATAGGGTATAAATATATTAGAGAGAAATGTTCAGAATAAAAAATTAGTGGGGGTCAGTCATAAATTTTAACCCTCTAAGAGCATCTTATGAGCCGCTGAGTAGTAATTTGTTGAATTTTTTTATAGATTTGGAAACTTGGAACTCGCCTTTACTTTGGCTCATGAGTTTTTCCATCAAACCTCATAAAATGAAAGGTTACGAAGTATCGGGAATCTATTATTAACCTTCGAAGAGCACACTGGGTCATGCAGGGACATACTCCTACTTTAAGCGACAATACCTGTTTTAGAACCTGTTTTTTCGCGAATGTTACAAACTTCAGAGGTATCTACAATATTTATAAAATGTTAAAACAATGTTCAAAGTGCGCCCAAGAATTTTTTTAAAATCAAAAAGTTCCATAGTTGTGGAATTGTAGGTGATCAGAGTGACCCAGAGGGTTTCCAACGCTTGAAACACTTTTCGTAACAAAATTTAAAAAAAAATATCAAATGCAACAAAAACTACTTCTTTCAGCTTTTGACAAAACAATGCCACAAATTAAGCTAAATAAACTGTAAACAAAACACAACAAAAGCAAAAGCAAAATAGCCAAAACAATACCAACGCCCAAAATAAGCACTAAACAATTTGACTTGGGAAATTGTTGGCTTGTGAAACGTTTACAACAACACGCTGGCAGACACGCTCCAACAAAACGTAAGTCTGCTACAATTTTAAAATCAGTCTAGAAGTGAAGTGAAGTAACAACACAAAGTATGAAAATGTAAATGTGAGTAGTTGTTGTAGCAAGAGGCCAAACGAGTACAGTGTGAAGTGAAGTGAAGCGTTGCAGCGCTTAGCAGCACGCGAGTTGTTTTTTTTCTTCCAACGTTCGTAACGTCAAAAGCCATAAACAAGTCAACGGCGTTATGACGCGGCGGCAAAGAAAGTCTGCCTTAAGTTCGGCTTCAGCATAATTGAAGCTGCTAAAGTGGTAAACCGCAACCAGGCGAGCGGGCAGTCATAATAATAATAATGAGCTATAATGTGCATACTGGGGGTGCTCACAATATGCTGCAAATGAATTTTAATGTTCGAGAGTATAATTTATTAAATTTTTCTGTGAATAGTAAAACTAAAAACGTTCATGGTAATCTGTGTTTAAAAATATTCTAAAATGTATTTTAATAATTTTATTAATTAAAAAAGTGAATACCCCCAACATGTGGCTTACCGCACCTTATTAAGTAAATATGCTTGCATATGGCTGCTAAATGCAACTTAACACTGTTGTTGTATGTACTAAAGTTGAAGTGCAGTGGTGTGCATATCGGGTTTCATGTTGAGGTGTTGTGGGTCTAGGCAAAGGTTAAACGAAAAACTACAAAGTTAAGTGGGTATCTCAGTGGCTTAAAGAATGCGCAGAAAATATGTTGTCAACCATGAATAGAAAATGTTTTTCACTTTGTGCTGTTGAAGTTCTTTTCTTTTTTTCAACTAACTAAGCGTTGCTTTAAATATCAGTTGTAGTAAAATGAAATCCATTATCTATTTTCCCAAGAGATAGATTTTTAAATCTGTATTTTGCGTTGTATAAGTGTGATCGGATTAAGTTTGATGGCATTATAAAGGTAAGATTACGCACTAAAACATCTTTTAAGACAGTTTTGTGTTTGCTTCACTCCGTTTTGTTTGAGCGGACATCAAAGATGGATATCAACAAAAAGAAAATGCGTCACATATTACAGTTTTTCTTCTATAAAGGCAAAAACATATGGCAGGTGGTTGCTAATGTGAATAGTGTTTATGTTTCTGATACTGTAACAGCCATTCATGCACAATTTTGGTTTCATTGACTCCGTTCTGGTAATTTTGATGTCAAAGATGCATCACGCTCTGGAAGGTAAATTGTCCATAATGTCCATAAAATCATCGAAATTGTTGAGTCCCAGCGTCATGTAAGCAATGTTTGGATTGCCAACAAGAGAAAAAATTGTGCAAAAAACACCTCATGGACCGAATTCCATCTGCCAGTGGCTGCTGAATCGCAACAAAATTGAACCATTTTTGAAGTGGATGGTAATTGCTGATGAAAAGTAAATAAATTAAGATAACGTAAAGTAAACAAAATTGTGGTCAAATTGCGGTGAACCAGTATTGACGGTCTGGAAAAAATCCAGTTTTGTAGGTCATTTTAGCACCAACTTTGAATAAGTATGAAGTAAATCCTTAAACTTTTCATCAGTTTTGACTTATTTCTGGCATTCAAGTTAAATTTTGAGCTTTGGTGTTTTCAGAGATCTATAGTAGAATTTTTTGGTGAATATTTTCGTAGTACATTTCGTCCTTAAAAGTCCTGTTTCAAAGGAAATTTTTTGGCATTTTAGAAAAAACGGGTCAAAATGACCCATAAAAATAAGAGCTAGAGGGTTACAATGTTCTACAAAAATATTCCTCGTAGTATTTTACATGAAATTACTGAACATATTATATACCTCAAATGTAAAGTTAAATGGTTTTCGTATGTCGATTCACTATAAGAAAATGCAAAAGGGGGAAACTTTGATCTCTCCAAAAAAAAATTCAGAATAAATCGGCATAACGCCAATATACGTATATTTTTTTACCTCCTCTACCAGAATCCGTTGTCAGAACCTTATTATTTTGAAAAAATTTTGATTTTGTTGTTCAGTGGTCCTAATTCGGATCTCTACTGTCAGAAATTGGATCGTCTAGACGTGTCTGAAGGAAGCAATGACCCAGAAGCGGACAGCTCTAGCCAATAGAAAAGAAAAACGCCATGCTACGCACATCGATAGTGACTCGCCAGAAGCTCCGGGAGGTTGGTTGAAAGGTTCTTAAGCATCCATCTTTAGTCCAGATCTGGCGGTTAGTGAATACCACCTGTCTCAGTCAATGGTGATTGATTTTGCTGGTGAAAAGTTTGCCTCAAAAGAAACTTTTGAAAATTAACTATGGCAGTTTCAGTCCAAGAGGGACAAGGGTTTCTTTCATCTTCACCTTCATTATTTTTTAATAAATAAATAAATAAATTAATTAATTAATTAATTAATTAATGGCCACAAGTTATGAAACAAAACGTTGCATATTGGACCTGAATCGGATTATTCTAACTATGACAAATAAAGCATTTAATTTTAAGTAAAAATTGTGGACTTTTTTTACCACAATTTATAGTTTGAATTCTTAAGGATCACTAATAATTTTTTATAATTTTTTTCTTTTCCAGATAATTTACCAATCAACCAACAGAAGAAAAGCTGAAGTAAGTAAGAAAGATAAAATTTATTTATTATTATACATATGCATTATTATATCTAACAAAGCAATTACATTGCATAATGTTGTATTTAATTGTAATTTAATTTTTTAAAATTTGTACATTTTTAAATTTTTCTACAAAAATATTCAAACGCAAGCATTGAAATCTTGCAGCTCAGAATGTTTTGAAAACTAAGCACTAAAAAAATGAAAATAATTTTGTATATGTGTAAATGTACATAACATATGTGTGTGTATGCATGTATTGAGGCATCAATCAAAATTGTTGCATAATATTTCGACGAAAAAACCACAAATTATACATTTTAGGGCGTTCTGAAAATGTGTGGTCAAGGCGAAGGCAAAGATAGACCAATACTGGCGTCAGTGGAGTAGGAAACTTCTAATGGCCGTCAGTGATTTATAGAGTTGCTGAAGCGCAAAATCGAGGCACAGAGCACACAACGGCTGCGTTCTTAAGCGCAGCTTTGATTTACGCGCGCCACAGCGACGACCAGACAACGCCGAGCGTCAATGACATTGATGTACGGCCATTACTAGGGAAATATGACAGAATCTTAATGAAATTACATTAATAGCAATTTGTCAGCGCAAGCACAAGAAACAGCAAACAAAAAATTCAATTAGTTCGGCATAATTTTTTAAGTAAAAAAAACGGACACAAAAAACAACTCAAAGTGTGCCGCCAATACAAAATGGAATATTTATGTACTACGCCAAACGAAATTGTTGCTATATTTTTTTATTTTGTTTTTTGTATTTTGGGCGTTGCGCCATGGTGTTGTTGTTGTAACTGTTGCCGCCGTTAATGTTGCAGGGCATTGGGAAAATTAATTGAAAAAAGTTTTGAACAGCAAAATTAAACATTCATAATTAAAATAAAAAAAAAGCAAGTTTGAAAATGTTGCACGAAATGTTGTTTTTGTTGTTTTTGTTTTTATGGGGCATCGGAATAGCATTAAACAGTTCACATTGGGCGCAATGAAATTTTTCCATTTATTGTTCCACTTTGGTAGCATTGACCTTCTCTCGCGGTCTATGAGCGGGCACGGCTCATGAAGCGCCGCGCAGAAATCGAGCGCAAACTTTTAATTGGACACATTAGAGCCGCTTGTGGCTACTACGTCATCGCCGGCGCGCTTTAATACCAACAAGAACAACACACAGGGGGAAACATGAACACATGAATTGAAACAGTAAAACACGACCGTAATGTATCTAAAAAGTTGTCGTTAAGCCGGCAGCCACGTGCTGGTTGCTTTTGGCTTTTGGCTAACAGCGACAGCATCAGCAATGGCAGAGTTTTGCGTTGGAACGTTATGGTTTCAGCGGCCTAATAACCGGTTTAAGCGCGCACACACGCCGCCAGTACAGTGGAGCCCCGTCAAAGCGCCTCAATTGGGTCGCAAAGTGCTGTTTACAGCGCCATAACCACTCAGTTGTCATTGCTTTTGAAACTATTGCCGCCATTCGGTATTTATGGATTTTTATTACCTTTAAGCTGCACGCATGCGCACACAGCTCGCTCGGCCCGGTGTGTCGCTGCGTTGCTGGACATGATACGGTTTTTATTTTTATAACACAACATCACATTGAATGGTCAGAACTTATCTGTTCCAATTTTTCAATTCAATTTTTTTATTCGTTTCGTTTTATTCCTTTGCCGCTGATATATTGTTGGCCTCATTTCAAGGTGACTGACGTCATGCTGTCACTTTTGCAGGCTACCTTCTCTCTCACTCCCCGCTGCAAGTGTGAACTTATGCTAATGACTTGAGCGCATTTATCAATTTAATTTTCCATCGATCCCCAGGCAGACGCCAGTTCATAAATTGAAATAAACAGAAGTACCCAGCAGGAAATGCATAGCTGCATGCAGTGGTAGTTGAGACTAGACATGAGATGTGAAAATATTTGTGAAAACTTATCGCAAGATTTATAAGCATTTGCAAATGTTGAGTGTTTAAATCTCTAAATTGTTGTTTTCAACTTTAAAAGAGTTGTTTAGTCATTAGAAAAAACTATAAATTTGTTTATCTACGAGTGGAAAGGTTTTTTTTTTTTGTAGGAGACAATACTAAGTGCTCAGTCATGATTTGTTCTGGAAAGGTTTCTAAAACAAAAAAAAAATTCTATACTTGAATTTCAAAGAATAATAACACTTTTAAATTTAAAATTAAATTAAATTCTATATTTCAATTTCAAAGAATAATAACACTTTTCAATTTTAATTTAATTTAATTTAAATTTTATTTTTACTCCAATTATATAAAATTTTTAAAATGACTTTAGTGATTCTACTTGAAGTTTTCCTGAGTTTTGAACGACTTTTGAGGAAGAATAGGTTCACTTATAAACATTTATAACTCAAGTTTTTAAAATTTTTAAGATTATTTAAAATTTTCTTCAGTTGTGTGACCTTTGAATAAAAATTATTCAATACAATGCACTCAAATTTTATAAATTTTTTTAAATTCTTTCAAGTTTTCTTCAGTTGTGTGACTTTTGAATAAAAAAATGTCCACTGAAGGTTGTCAATAACTTTAATTATATAAACTTTATTAAATTAGTTTTTAGATTATTTTTCTAGATGTACTTCAAATTATGTTACCTTCAGTTTTAAAGGTGGTATGACTTCTGGAAAAGCATATCCACTGGAGAAGAGATCCACTAACAAGCCTCAATAACTCCAATGATATAAATTTTTAAATTATTTTAGTGGCTGTACTTAAAATTTTCTTCAGTTTTAAAGGTACTACGGCTTTTCAAGAATAATTATTACAGTAATTTACTTTAAGTTTTATTTAATTTCTAAGGTATAATGACTTTCGAAGAAAAAAGCATCAAGCATCAACAACTCCAGCTATGTATCTACTTTTTAAAGATTATTTTACTGGATCTATTTGAAGTTTTTGTCAGTTTTGAAGATATCATGACTTTGGAGAAGAATAGTTTCACTTACAGAATCAAATAATTCTATATTTTTAAGTTTATTTTAGTAGGTATAATCGAATTTCCTTCAGTTTGAAAGTGTTTCGATTTTTTAAGAAGAAAAGATCTATTTCTAAGCTTCAATAACTCCAATTATATATATTTGTAAGATTTCTTTAGTAGTTTTAGTTGAAGTTTTCTTCAGTTTAAAAGAACTTACAGAATTAAATAGTTCAAATTTTATACTTTTAGTAGATATACTAAAATTTTTTCAGTTTACAAGATACTACGACTTTTAAAGAAGAAAAAATCCACTTAAAAGCATCAACAACTCCAACTATCTACTTTTTAAAGATTATATTACTGGAACTACTAAACGTTTTTTTTCAGTTTGGAAGATATTAAAACTTTGGAGAAGAATAGTTCCATTTACAGAATCAAATGATTCCATATTTTTAAATTTTTTAAGATTATTATAGTGAATATACTCGAATTTTTCTTTTGTTTTGAATGTACTAAAGATACACTTAGCTTCAGCAACTCAAATTTTAAAAAATTTTAAGATTTTTTTAGTGGTTTCAGTTGAAATTTTCTATAGTTAAGAAGATACTACGACTTTTTAAGAATAGCAGATCAACTTACAGAATTAAATAATTCAAATTGTATACCTTTTAGAAATATTTTAGTGGGTATACTAAAATGTTTCTTCAGTTTACAAGATACTACGACTTTTAAAGAAGAAAAACTCCACTTAAAAGCATCAGCAACTCCAACTATCTACTTTTTTAAGATTATATTACTGGAACTACTAAAAGTTTTTTCAGTTTGGAAGATATTAAGACTTTGGAGAAGAATAGTTCCACTTACAGAATCAAATAATTACATATCAATAATTCCACTTCTTAAGATTATTTAAGCGGGTATACTAAAATGTTTCCTCAGTTTTGAGGATACTACGACTTTTGAAGAAGAAAAGATCCACTTATAAGCTTCGATAACTCCCATTTTCTTAATTTGTATGATTATTTTAGTGGATCTACTTGAATCTTTCTTCAATTGAAGAGATTTGAAATTTTTTTGAAGAGGTAAAAAAGATAAATTTACAGCCGGTTTGTATAGTTTAAGCTTTTGAAGATGTTTTAAAATATTTTCAAGAGGTAACAGAACCATTTACAGCCACTTATGAGAGATTTTATTCTTTTGACTGAGTTGTTAGGAAGTTTGAAAACGGCTCTTCAGTCATCCTAAAGTCCATTCAAAATTGTTGAATAGTTCAAATTAGTCTCGTTTTAAGTTGTGGTTATTTTTAGGTTCGTTTTGAAACAGTTCCACTTCCATTCAAACTGGAGGATTAATTTAAGTCAGCTTCCTGGGAAATTAATTGCTCTTCCTGGCGTCTTTGCAGGCAGTTTGAGTTGTATTTGAACATTTTGAAGAATTTTAATGTGTGTTTTTGAAAATTGTTTTATTTCTCAGGTAGATTAATCAACAATTCTTTTTAGGTTCACGTAGTTGTAACCCATAATTTTTATCGGTCTCTACAAATGTTAATATAAATTATACGATTCAGAAAAGACAGCAGAATGTTTCACATTTGGTTACACCTTCTTCGACACCTTCGACAAATTCATAATTTCATATTTTCTCTCACTTAAATCAGACCTTTCGAAACCACAAAAACACCAACAAAAACGATTTAGTATCCAATTAAATGTTCCGCTTTGAGTTACTTCCAACCAGCATTCACTGCACTAAATTTCCTGCTGGGTAGGCCGACTTTCAGTTCGCATTCGATGCTTTCATATGGCGAATTGTCATTTATTCCACAGCAGTGAATGCCCACTGAACGCTTGAACGCGCCAAACAAATGTGCATGCATAATTAATTCGAGTGTCTGTGTTTGTGGACGAGTGTTTTGACATGAAGCGCGCAAGTGCAGTTGCATAACTTAGTACCGACTGTGAGGGCGTATGTGATAGTGGCCGGTCTTCGACTCAATACACTCATACATTCATATCTACGAACATTTGTGCGGGCAGAGAAAACCTTGTCGAAGGTCTGACTAATCAATTGAAAGACTATTTACGTTTGATTGCTGCTGTGGCGTTTTACACATTTCGCTGTGTAAACTGTGTAAAGAGTTGAAAGATTGCTTGGAAATTTGCTATGCAACCTCTGGATAAAGGTCAGCTGATTGCTTTGAATTTTTAAACAAGTCGTTATCACTAATTGAATATGAATATTTATGACTAATTGGCTACTGTGCAAGTTTACAAATAGCTTCAAATTAAATTGTATTGAGTTCTTATCTTTAAGGAAATTTTTCGCTCAACTATGAGATGCTGAACTTTAAATGAGGTATTGCATTAAAGTTTTTTGAAATTATAATTTTTGTAATTGTAATTTATTGAGAAAATTGTTGGATTAGATTAGATGTTGAAATTTAAATTTGGTGTGGAATGATAAATAATTAAATCATTTTTAATTAAATCAGTTTCAAATTTAATTTAGGTGTAGATAAATAGGTGTAAATAAATAGTAAGATAATTTTGAAATTTAGATTAAATATTTATAAATAGTAAATAATCACCTAATGTGTTGAAGGTGTTTACAAATAGACAAAATGTAAACACTTAGAAGACAAATAGACAAAATGTAAACAATTTCAACACATTAGGGAATTATTTACAATTATAAAAAATTTAATTTAAATTTAAAAATTAAAAACAAATTAAACAAACAAAAACAAATAAAATTAAAAATAAAAAAACAAGTATAGTATTTCTAGTATTTGTTTTCTTATATTTGCTATGAAGTAATTTTTAGCCAAAGAAAAGTTACTGGAACTTAAACGAGTTATTGCACAATATTTTATCAATGTTCAATAATCTTTTGATATCAAAAAAATGGAACAAAGACCTTGTATTAAATTTGTTATTAAAAATTTAGTGAAATATTCCAACACACTTCAAATGTTGACTGTGGCCACAGTTGCCACTTCCTTCTTTTTTTGTGTAGCAAAATCCAAAACTAAGTACAAAAAATTTTGTTTAGAATACAAAAACAAAACAAAAAAATGAGAACAAACAAAAAAATGAGAAAATTAGATAATTATTGTTTTTTATTGATATTATATTTTATATTATGTTTTATATTTTTTTATATTTTTATTTATATTTTATATTATACCGTCTTATAAATATTATTTTTAAATGTTTATACTTTCCAAATGTTGGTAGCATTATTTAATTCATAGCGTTACAACGTTGTATTTGTTTCATCATATTTGCATAGTTGCATGTTTTTTCAGCAAAATAAAATTGTAGAATTGAAGCCACAATTTTACTTACGTTAGGTAGTAAAAATGTACGAAATCTGAAAGTTATGTACCAATATTCCAAATCGAAAAAAATGTACCAAATGTGGTCAATTTCGGAAAAAACGGCAACCGTGACTGTGAAAAAAATTAATAAATTTTTATACGTGGACAAGCTTTTTACAGAGGACCGAGCGGACCGACCTGGACGCCCCAGCACTTTTTCAATCAAGCAAAGTTTTCGTTGTAGCAGTGAAGAAAATTATTATGGACAATCTTTGAATCACTATTAAAAAAATAGCCGAAAATGTTGGCAAATCGGTTGGTTCATACCATGAAATATTTTCGAATGATTTGGGCATAAAATGTGTAGCAGCGAAGTTTGTTCCGAAAGTGCTTCGAATTGTTCCAAATTTTTACCAAAAGAACCAACGCATGAGCAACCGACCGGGGCAACTTTTTCTTAACCATTCTAGGGGTTCTAGCCAGTAGAACTATTCACAGTCTACTAGGCTTCGTTAGGAGCTCAAACTGGTTCAATGAGTGAGCGGACTTATGCTCGATTGATTTTTGAATAATTGTGCCTTCAGGTAGACTCCGCCTAAGGACCAGCCACTTCCAACTGCATATTACCTAAAATTTTAAATTTTCTTCTCTCAAATAATTGAATTAAATTAAAATGTTTTAAGTGTTCTCATTCACCATTGACGACGACCAATCATAATTGCTCAATGCGCCCTGCTGATTAGTCAGAAAAGCAATTAAGAAATCTGTAATCAGTCCAACTGAGCATTCCGCATGCAGTCCATGACGTATGCATACTTACACCGGGAATATAAGTAAGTATGTGTATATATAAATATGTATGTATATACCTGCCAGTCATAAGTATGGAGCTCACTGCTGTGGTGGCTTCATAAATATTTATGAATTACAAAGAAAAAAAACAGCACGAGCCCGAAATGTTGATATTCATGATGGTTTGGTAGTAATGAATGCGATGATGACGTTTGGATTAGGATGATGATGATGATGAAAACATCATCATCAGTTTTGTGGATGCTGTTAATGCTGATGACGCTGATGCTACTTTCGACTGCCGTCTTGATGAGGCAATTCTGATGAAATCTCTGCATTCCCACAAAGATTCATACGAATTCCCAAATGAAAATATCAAAAATATTTTGAACTTTTAGAAATTTCAAATGAACTCACACACTGTTTTACGTATTGGCTTTGCCGTCAAGAAATCCATCCATTTCAATTGACACTCATTGCCAAAAAGAACAACAAAGCTTCGTGCAGCAAAGCGTAGCATTTTAATTTCTCGCAATTTCAATTGCTGTGTGACGGCAACAACAACAACAAGTGACAACAAAAATAGGAATTGAACAACTGGGAATGAATTTTTGCGTGGGTTTGCTCAATTGCTGCTAAAAAATCACGCACGTCAATTTTTTTTGGTTGTTTTGTACCCTTGTGCGCATAAATTTCACAACAAAATATAAAAACAAAATATTAGAAATAAAAAAAATGTTAAGTTGTTCAAGAGTTGAACAACAAACACTTGAACCAGTTTGCTGCTTTGGTTTTCGATTTTTTGTTAGAAGTAAAGACATTGTTTATTGAATGTCTTTGGGTTCGGTAGTCAAATTTGGTTTTTTGTTTTTATAATACATAGAACGTTGGAATATGGTTGACGTGAAAAAAAAAATATGAAATTTGTGGTGGCCGATTTGAAAGCATTTTTTTTTTAATATATGAAAGTAATAAAATTTGCTGAAAAGAAACTGGTTTGTTCTTACTCTTCACTTAGGTATGCAGTTCTCAAAGTCCATAGTGCTATAGTTGACTTGTAGAAAAAACGTAGGAGATGTGATTGATGTAAGAGTAAATTTTTATTATTATTATTTATTAAAGCAATATAAAGTAAAATAAAAAATAAAATATAAAATAAAATAAAATAAAATAAATTAAAATAAAATAAAATCAATTAAAATAAAATAAAATAAAATAAAATAAAATAAAATAAAATAAAATAAATTAAAATAAAATAAAATAAAATACAATAAAATACAATAAAATAAAATCAAATAGAATCACAAAAAAATAAAAGAAAATAAAAAAATAAAATAAAATTAAATAACAAAAAAATAAAACAAAATGAAGTAAAATAAAATAAAATAAAATAAAATAAAATAAAATAAAATAAAATAAAATAAAATAAAATAAAATAAAATAAAATAAAATAAAATAAAATAAAATAAAATAATATAATATAATATAAAATAAAATAAAATAATAAAAATAAAATAAAATAAAAAATAAAATAAAATAACAAAAAATAAAATAAAATAAAATAAAATAAAATCAAATAGAATGAAATATAATAAAATAAAATAAAATAAAATAAAATAAAATAAAATAAAATAAAATAAAATAAAATAAAATAAAATAAAATAAATAAAATTAAATTAAATAGAAAAGAACATAAAATATAAATTTTAATAAAATATTTTGGTCGTGAACGACCAAAACACGCTAAAAGTAAGAAATTGAAAGTTGATATTATTCTTCACACATATAGTTTTCAAAGTCTGTAGTGCTATAAATGATATTTCTTTTTTGTTAATCAAGAATTTAAAGATTCCGTTAACAATGCCTTTAATTGAAAGATATCTGTAGGCAGAAGAACTTCTGCCGAGTTAAATCAAATTTGGATTAGTAAAATGAAGTTTGGACAAGTAAACTAAAGAATTCAGCATTACCCAATCAAATCCTGGACAAGTTCTCATCCTTTCCACTTTAATCAGTTGGAATGCTGCCAACATCTCTTACAATACCAGTTTGTACTAACGCAAAGATGTCATAGCACATACAGCATCCAAAAATAAGCTCATCAAAGACACGATCCTCTGTGTTTTCCAATAATACCTCCTACTAAGCAGCAACGAATACACAGAGTGGGCTGTACACAACCCAGTAATAAATTGTCACATGCAGAATCGTCTTCTAGAGGGCAACAGATGATAGCCTCATCACTGCTAGCGATAGGCTAATCACTCATTCTGGCAGAACTTCAATCGGTTAATGTAGTCAATAGAAGAAATTAGCTTTCTAGATGCTTTGCTATTCTCCCAAGCGAAGTGAACTATGAGAAAAAGATTTAGGTCCAGACAACAGATCACAGAATTTAGTAGTGAATGGTTTTTTCTTTTCAAGAAAAGAACATTCAGAGCCAGCTGTCCATAGAGTTTGAAAACTATCATTTGTTTTATTAAATCAGTTTGCACTACATAAGTTTTTACTCTTGGGATACTAAGGGTATAAACTTTACTCTAACTGAGCTTAATTTTATGATTGAATCTATGAGAAAAAAATCAGATTAAAAAATCATACTTAATGTGGGTTTTTTGAAAGTCTTTCAAGTTAAGGGCATCTACTGGCGTTCTTCAGTGGGTTGGCTTAAGTTAAAGTAGCTAACTATGTAGTTGACATATGCACATAGTTCATAAAGTCCCTACAACTACCCGACCTCTATTTTGTTATTAAAGTGTTTTAACGTTTGAGAAAATTACTTAAAAAAGAAAGTAGGTATTTTAAGCAGTTTACTTGATGGTGAATCATACCATAGAACACGTTCTAAGTATTTTTCTGTATTTGAGTGAGTTTAACTTTTAAAATTTCGTATCAAAAATCAAAAACCAGAAATGTGTTTATACGTGCCATGTGCGTGTCTAAAGTAAGCAATAACAATTTTAAAACTAGTTTTATTCTTCACATTTGATTTCAAGCTGTTTCATTCTACGAGCGAATTATGTAAGAACGCGTTTGTATTTGTGCGCTAAAAAGTGTAAGCCGTAGCCGTAAGCTTCAAAGAACCTAATTTGCCATTGTGTGTTTTTAACTGGAAACTATTATTACGTGTATTATATTTTTGATTTATTCGTTATTGTGTCTGTGGAAATATTCTGATTTAAATGTGTAATTTAAATTGGAGTCAACTATAGCCACTAATGTCTAATTTTTTACATACTTGAAACAAGTTTTTGATTGGAATGGAATACATTGAGTGGAAGGATGAAAATAAACAATAAGCGAGCAAATGTAAAAAATAATGTATTTTTTAGTTCTGAATTTAGAGTTTAATACTATTTTAAATTTATAACACAGTAAACAATAGACCAGAGTTTAAGACGGCTTCATATGGTTTCATAGAAAAAAACATGACAAATGATTTGTCCAAAACTAAAACAAAAAAGTAAAAGCTTTAAGTACTTAAATCGTTCTCGGGTTTATTGAAATGCAGTCCACATACACTTTCAGTATTTTGCAACTCACGATTGCAGGTTACTGCCCTGAATACTTAAAAAATTGTTGTATTAAATGTGTTGCTGAATATACGAGTACACCAACAATTTCTTGGAATTTTCTTGCTTTAAAAATATTCTTGAAAACCATATCATGTGTTGCTGAATATACGAGTATACCAATAATTACTTAGAATTTTCTTGCTTTAAAAATATTCTTGAAAACCATATCATATCAAATTTCAAACGCGTTTCTATTTTTCAATGTTAATTTCGTCAAGCATTATGTGGGTACATTAAACATAATTTTTGATTATTTTTAAAATCTCTCTCTCTTCTTGCTATACACGAAACACGATGTCATTCTACCTGGTCCATTTCTATAATTTCCCTACGGTTTTATAAAATTGGGTACTGGGTTTAAAAGCCGAAAAGTTAAGGAGTGTGTTGAAGATCCCATTGAAGCTTTGCCATTATTATCAACATTTTTTACCATTTAATTGTGTAGTTGTTTAATGTTTTTGGTTATAGTATTTATTGTTTTAAATAATTTTTTATCCCATAATAAATTCGCTATAAGTACATATCCCAAGTAGAGAGAAGTGAATTGGTAACACAGTATAGACCTGTGACTCAATTGGCATTTATGCCAACCATTCCAAGTTAGATTAGAGGTTTTTCGCCTCGCCATATACTTCCCTCTATTTATTAAAATATTTTTTGTTTTTAAATATTGATTTTTTGTTCAACTCTTCCATGTAGTCATCACTTTTTCTTTAGTATAAACAAATGTGCAAATTCTTGTTAAAATTATTTTTCTCTTGCTCTCTTCTTTCATTCAAATTTTTCTCATATGAGCCTGAAAACTATTTATAACCAAATTAAGTAAAGTTGCCAAAAATTCAAAGTCAACAAAACGTTTTTGTTTACTAATTTAACTCGAATGCAAAAGCGCACAAAAACACGTTTCATGTGTGACAAAAAATTTGCACAAAAAAGTGATAATTGGCCAAAAAAGTGCAGAACGTGTTTGAATGACAGCAGGAGATAGGTAGTTAAATTTTAAAATAAAACAAATAGCCACTTGAACTGCATACAAAATGACAACTATGCATAAAAATAAAGAAATGAAATTGTTTTTAATTGAGTTTAAGCTTTCAATTTCGACATTAATGCTAATTGACCAGCTAATTAAATGTTTAAATATGAAATGTACAAATGTGATGACAATTATTTGGGCAAATATTTATACTCACACATGTACACATTCATATAAAAATAACAGTCAATATTATGAAAGCCAACAGCATTTAGTGTTTAGAAATTTAATAATAAAAATTATTGTAACCATATGTGTCAGTTACCCTCAAAATATTTGAGCAATTAATAGCAAATCAATTGAAAAATCTCACCTTGAACGAGTTATTTGAAAGTGTAAATGAATTTCAAGAGCAAATTGTTTAGCGTTTTCATTCATATTTTTCTGTTTCTTTCTTTACATTCGATTTGAATGAATTTACAAGTCATACGAATTCGTATGAAATTCTCGAAATTCTCATTTATGAGTAAAAATTCTATATGAATAACACATCGAGTTTTCCAACTGAGACTATTGCCAATTTATGACGTTTAGAGTTGTGTGCAAGAAAAAATTATATAAATATGACTGGCCTTGTTGTGTTCTGTGACGCCGGTTTTCGTGTTGAGGTTTTTCTTTTGCGTGTTGTTGGCGCACTGCGGCATGAAACCGCCGCCTTGGCATTGGGCCATAAGTGCCCGTTGTGCAGCATTAACTAAATATTTCTAGTGTTGCATGAGTCGTTTGGCACTTCGCATAAATTCAATTACACAAAACGCGAACATTCGAAACAAAGAAAATAAGTTATATCGTTGTTGAAGGTTTTGTTGTTGTGGTTTTGCCGGAAGTGCAGCTGGAGGGCTTTTATACTTTCAAAAATAGATTGAAACGAATTTTTCAGAAATGTTTAACTACAACTTTACTACAAACATTTCCATTAGAATGAACTGCTTTGAAAATAAAGTATTGATTGAAGGCTCAACTGACATCTATACAGACAGTTCCAAGTTGGATCATAGGGTAGGTTGTGGAATTTTCTCTAGGACGCTCTGCCTACCCAACTCTTGCAGTGTCTTTCAGACTGAAGAAACGATCACACTGCAGGACTCGATGTGGATCTCTCATACAGATTGGAGGAATTTCTCATAAAGACTAACGAAATCACAACGTCCACATTTACTTAGGTAGCAGTCACCTTTTTTTTGCGTACAAACCCATTGATTTTAGGAACACATTTCAGCTTGAAATGTTAAACCATTTTAATAAAAAAGTTTTGTTTAAAAATTTAATTAATTTATTTAAAAATTTAAAAATTTATTTATTTTAATTTATTAAACATTTTAATAAAAAATTAAATGTTCATAAAAACTGATCTTTTAATTATGCGCAAAACTGCGCAAATGCAACTCATTGCAATTATTTATGCAAAATGTGTTATTTAATTTCTGATAACAAAATTCATAAATAAAAATAGTTATAGTATAATGAAAACAAAAATAAAAGCACACATTATTTTTAAATTATTTCACATTTTCAACACAATTGTTAAATCGTAATGACTCTCTTTGGGCAACAACTGAAGCAGCAAACAGCACACAAAAATTAACAAAGCAATTTTGTACAAAATTTAGTAGTTATACATAATTTGTTAAAAATTGCAAGCGTGAGTGTGCGACATGACAAACAATTTGCTTTGCATTTTTTATTTTATGTACCAAATTATTTGGTGTTGTTTTGATTTTTGTATTTGTCTAAAATTTGTAGCATTCTTGTTTTTAATAAAAATTTAATTTTGAGGCGCCTTAATTATATATTTTAATATCTAATTTTCAATGCAATTATTAAGTCATAAACTTGAATACTAATCAGCATTAATCTTCGTTGAGGCGGCGGCGAATGCTTTGTTTGTGACAACACCATCTGCCATCTGCGTATCTATGAACTGATATGAGTAGATATATAGTTACGTATTGAGTGTTTGTGTTGTTGTTAAAATATAGTGTACCACATTTTTGCCACTTCTGCTTAGTGTGTTATAGTATAAATAAATACAATAGAAAAACACAGTTGTGTGTAATTAACAATAATTTCAATTTAATTTGCTAATTTTTAATGTAAATATGAAAATTTAGTTATACATGCATGCATACATATTTGTATATGTATAAATATGTATGATATAACTACTATGTTCATATTTAATGAATTTGTTTTATGTTGTGTGTAGTGTCCGACCGAAACCACTTTTTTGGGCCGAAACCGAAACCGAAACCGAATATTCGGTTTTTTTTTAATATTCGGCCGAAACCGAAACCGAAACCGAAACTTTCTAGTTGAAATAAAAATCACCATATCAAGCACTTTTTTCAACAAACGAGTTTTACATGAAGTAAATAAAGAACAAACAAACAAACATAGCATAAATAAATAAATACTTATTAAAAAAAAAACAATTTAATCATTTTTTAAAAACGTTAACATGAAAAAATCACCCTTTCGTACCTTACTCGCTAATATTCAAAATTAAATAATTTAATATTATATGCTAAAAAAAGAAGTTTATTTACATTGGTGGCATCTAAATTATTCCTCCTTTCACTATATATCTGCTACACAATAAAATGTAAAAAATATTCTAGAAAGTTTCGGTTTCGGCTATTCGGCCATTTTTTGGCCGAAACTGAAACCGAAACCGAAACAACTTATTTGGGCCGAAACCGAAACCGAATATTCGGTCGGACACTAGTTGTGTGTAACTCTGAGTTCAGTTGAACTTAATCTATTTTTGAGTAGCTGACACAAATTTTTGAAATTATGGAAAATTTCAATTTATTTCGAAATTACTGTGTTTATGTTTAAAATATGTTAATTTGTATTTCTGTTGTGTGTAACTATGAGGTCTGTTGAACTTAATTAATTTTTAGGGTAGCTGGCATTAATTTTTGAAACTATGGAAAAATTCGAAAATTGAATAAAAAAAAATTTTAAATAAATTAAATAAAATTATTATTATTTTTTTTTTAATTTCTCAAACATAAGTGACAGCGAAATATGGAAATTTTTATAAATGAAATTGTATTATTAATTATATTTAATTATAAACTAAACAAATTCTAGTCTCCATACAAACGAAGATGAGAAAAAAACACATAATTAAATGTTTTCCAAAATGTTTTTTTTATTTGAAAGTACTTCATTTTTAAAAATTTTATTTTTAAATTTTTATTTTATACTAGCAGCGCCCCCCGGCTTTGCACGAAAGTTTGAAGTCAATGGACCCAATAAATCAAGTTTCTTCATGCAACACTGTATGGGCGGTGTCACGCCCCTTTTATGCGATGCTCAATCTATTCCTCAAGTCGAAGGGTGCGACCCAGTTTCATTGATGTGCTACTTACAGTTCCAAAATTATGTGGAAAATTTTAGTAACAAAAAATTTGCCACACCCTTTGGCCAACGCCCATTAATTTTTCCAGTAGAATGACACATCTATGGTGCGATGGTATATTAAATTTCAAAGTAATCCGAACTATAATTCCGAAGTAATTCCATATTAAAAACTTGGGTTGTATGGGAGGTGCCACGCCCCCTTGTTAAACCATTATGAAAACTTACCAATGAAACGATACACCTTAAAGGTGGCCTTGTACTAAATTTCAATGCTGTCCGACCTATAATTTCGAAGAGATATTACAATTTTAGATTGTATGGGAGGTGCCACGCCCCTTGTCCAACGCTTATGAAATTTTACTAATGTAATGACACATCTAACCGGTGAACTTGTACCAAATTTCAGTACTGTCCAACCTATAATTTCGAAGATATTCCATATTGAAATTTTAGTTTGTATGGGAGGTTCCACGCCCCCTCGTCCAACGCTTATAAAATTTTATCGGTGGAACGATACATCTAAACGGTGGCTCTATACCAAATTTCAGTACTGTCCAACCTATAATTTCGAAGATATTCCATATTGAAATTTTAGGTTGTATGGGAGGTGGCACGCCCACCTGTCAGGTCGTATTAGCACTATATGGTTTACCGAGATTTAGTCAGGATGAACATTCCTTGAAATATTCAGCTCAATCGGTCGTCTAGTTTTTGGGTTTTAGTGTCGTGTGAAAAAAAAACCTTAATTTTTATATCGTCGCCTGAGAAAACGATTGTCGTATGTGCTATTAAATTCAATGGAACATACGACATTCGTTTTCTGCGGCCACGATATATATATAGACTATCGCCTGGTTGTCGCACCTTCCTGTTGGTGATCAACATATACTTGGTTTTGCTCTCGTTCAGCGTCAGACCCCTTTTCGATAGTAGTGACATCTCATCCAATTATGTCGATTTCGTCAGCGCAGACAAGGAGCTGTACACATTTGTTTTTTTTTAACAACAACCACCAAAAAGAAAATTCAAAAAATTTTTTAATAATTTTTTTTTAGTTTCAGTTTTTTGCACAATTTCTCACTCAGTCTAACAATTTCCATTCAAAATTTGTCCAGTCTGGCTCGCTTATTAAATATGCAAAAACCGTAACACAAAAGCCGATAGCGTGAATTTTAATTTCTGCCACGCTGAAAGCAGCATCAGGTATCAGTGAGCGCCGCTAACAAAGTGTGATTTTCACACCCGATCAATTTTGGCGCGACCGAAAGTGGCAACACCGATCGTTATGGCTGACTGATCATAAAACGAATTAATGAGGTGTTTAAATGCATGAACAATTTTAGCGGTTTTTTTAAGTCAGTGCCTGAAAATGCGACAGTTAAACGCTATCGTGTTGTGAGTGTTGCCAGCACGAAATTTTTTTGCTCCACATTGTTGGGTGGCAATTATGATTGCAACATTGCAACTAATCGCACAGCCAGCGAGTTGAATGAGTGCACAAAGTGCGCCGCAAGCAAGAAGTAAACAATTTCAACAATTATGTGCACCAATTACAAAAATAACAAAAACTACTATAGTAAAAAATTTGAAAACAAAAGTAAAATTGCAGATTGTTGTAATGCGATATCGGCGAGTTATGAATGAATGCGAGAGCTGAGTTGAAGCGAGTGAGTTGAATTGATTAAAAGTTGACGCTGGTAATTGAAGTCGCATTGCAAATGGCAACCAAGTGTAGTATTGACTTACATATTTAAAAACAAAAAGTGTCTTGCATTCTTTTGCTCAACTTTACTCGTTGCACTCGTTGCACGCCGTTCACCGGAAAATTTGATATCCATTTTCGGCATTGCTCAGACACATTAAACTGCTGCAGGCGTTTCAAGTGCTGGGAATGCAACTCTTGTTTGGCGTCTAGGCGCGCTTAAACGTCTGTCAATTAATAAAATGAAATTTTCGCCGCACTGTGGCACCGTCTGGCGGGCGCATTGTGCCGCTTTGTGCAACTGCAGCACGTACTCGCACCTCGAGGCTGCCGCTTGGGTTGCATTGGGTGCATTGGCAGTCGGTGCGTCTGGTCACGCTGTCGCAGTCATTAAAGTGTGTTACGTGTCTGCTGTTGCAATCAATTAATTGTTGCCACCTGCGCTGCGGCCGCCGTTGTTCGCTTTCTGTCGCGCCATTTGCCTCCAAAGTGAGTTTAAACTGTTGTGTTAACAGCGATTTTGTGGGGCGGTGGCACCGCTTTTGGTGCGACGGCCACTAATTGATGCGGCGATAAACACGTCGCGTCTTTTTAATGCTTTTCTGAATTGTTTTTTGCTTTCATTTTTGAAAAATTTATAGCACTGTGCAATTTTGGAAAAATTTATTTTTGTGTTTTGGCCCAAACAATAGTTTAGGGTCTTAAAAAAATATCTAGTTGGCCCCATTATGAAAAAAAAACAAACGATGATAAACACGTAGAATATTTTTAATGCCTTTCTGATTTTTTTCTTTAATTTTGAAAAATATTTATACCACTAAAAAATTTTGTTAAAATTGGGTGTTGTTTCCTGACAAAAACAATAGTTTAGGGTCCCAAAAACAATTTTTAACTGAAAAAAAACAATGATAAATAAGTCGATTATTCAATGCTTTTCTGAAATGTTTTTTTGCTTTCATTTTGAAAAAAAACTGTTGAATACACGAGAAGAATTCCTTTATTAATAAACTGCGTAATATGTTATTGCGCAGGAATTCTGCTCGTGCGTAGCAAAAATGCATTGATCGTGTCCGATTGCGTTTGTTTATTTGATGCGCAATGCAGCAACGGAAAAGTCCCGTTAGGCCGCTCAATTGTCTGCTAACTAAAAGGATAGTTTGTGCGCTAGTCGCATGTGTATCCGTTGTCTTGCAGTTGTGTATCTATTGCGCAATGCGTAGTTGCACTTTACTTCTGCGCAAGAAGTTTTACTTCGATTCATTCTTCGCTGATCAGTGCTGGTGACAGGTCGTCAAATAAATAAGTTCTTAAACGAAATTAAAGTGTTTTATTGAAGACTAAATCCAACAGGTTATGGGCCCAGCTCCCGTCCACTTTGTAAATAATCCGTGTAAATATTTTTTGGTGTAAATCAGTGAACTTGGAAAACTTGAATTAATTAATATAAAATAATGGAGAAAATTAAAAGAAACATTAAGCCTTTCGATGGCGAAAAATATTCAATTTGGAAATTTAGAGTTAGAGCACTCTTGGCGGAAACAGATGCTCTAAAAGTGATAGACACTGAAGTGCCAGAAGACATTACGGACGAATGGAGAAAAAGTGAAAGAAATGCTAAAAGCATCATCATCGAGTATTTAAGTGATTCATTTCTTGGCTTTGCAAGTAGTGAAAGTACTGCAAGGCAAATTTTTAAGAACTTAGATCAGATATACGAGCGAAAGAGTTTAGCGTCGCAACTAGCTGTGCGGAAAAGGTTGCTTTCGTTAAAATTAAAGAGTGAATCCCCATTATTAGGTCACTTTAATTTATTTGATGACCTAATTAACGAACTGTTGGCTTCGGGAGCTAAAATTGATGAGATGGACAAAGTGTCTCACTTATTATTAACATTACCACCATCTTATGATGGAGTTGTAACCGCAATTGAAACACTGTCAGAAGATAATTTAACATTGGCTTTCGTAAAGAACCGGTTGCTGGATCATGAAATTAAGTTAAGAAGCGATAATAAAGACACAAGTTCCAAAATATTGCAAGCGATGTGTAATAATAACAATAAAAGCTATACAAATTTCTCGCAAAACTTTAAAAACCAAAATAAATTCAAAACTTTTAAAACAAATACCAAGCCAATTGTGAAATGCTATCACTGTGGTAAAAATGGACATATAAAAAAAGACTGCTATGCATTTAAAAGGTTTTTGAGTAACAAAAAGAATGAACATGCCAAAGCTGCACAATTTGCAACTACTTCACCGCGAAACGGTTTCGCGTTTATGATAAGAAATGAAGCTGTAATTCCTACTGTCGGCGACGTGTCTTTTCTCCTGGATTCTGGAGCTTCTGACCACATTATTAATAACGAAAATCTTTTCACCGATTGTGTCGATCTGGAGTACCCAATAAGGATATCAATCGCAAAGTGTGGGGAATATATTTATGCTACAAAGAAGGGCATCGTTAGGCTCTGTGATGATTCTCAAAACGAAATTACCCTGGAAGATGTACTTTTTTGTAAAGATGTTCCACAGAATTTAATTTCAGTGAAACGGATGCAGGATGCTGGATTGAAAATCGAATTTGATGCAGGAGGTGTTAAAGTCAGCAAGAATGGTCAAGTAATCATTGATGGTAAATGTATTCATAATGTTCCTATTATCGACTTTGTTTTAAGCAGAAAAGCGTATGCATCAAATATGGTTAAAAATAATGGTTATCTTTTGTGGCATGAAAGATTAGGACATATTAGTAAAGGAAAGTTCTTGGAAATAAAAAACAAAAATATGTTTAATGATATTGCACTTTTAAAGACTGTGCAACCAACTGATGAATTATGTGAGGCATGTATATATGGAAAACAAGCTAGACTAAGTTTTAATATATCTAAAAATAAAAATTACATTCAAAGACCTTTATTTGTAGTCCATTCAGATGTCTGTGGCCCGATAACACCTTCTACAGTTGATGAAAAGAACTATTACGTAATTTTTGTTGATCAATATACACACTACTGTGTAACTTATTTGATCACCTATAAGTCTGACGTTTTTGCCACTTTCAAAGATTTTGTTGCAAAAAGTGAAGCCCATTTCAATTTAAAAGTTGTAAATCTATATATTGATAATGGGAGAGAATATTTGTCAAATGAGATGCGCGACTATTGTGTTCAAAAAGGCATCAGTTACCACCTAACAGTTCCACATACTCCACAACTAAATGGTGTGTCTGAACGCATGATAAGAACAATAACGGAAAAAGCTCGTACTATGGTTAGTGGAGCGAAATTGGACAAACGGTTTTGGGGTGAAGCTGTATTGACAGCTACCTATTTGATTAACCGAAGTCCAAGTAAAGCGTTGAAAAATAGTATGAGAACACCATTTGAAATGTGGCACAATAGAAAGCCTGATTTAAGATATTTGAAAGTATTTGGTTCGACAGTATATATCCATAATAAAACAAGAAAACGAAAATTTGATGAAAAATCATGGAAAGGTATTCTTGTTGGATACGAACCAAATGGATACAAAGTGTGGGATGTGGCAACTGGAAAGTTTGTGTCAGCGAGAGATGTGATCGTTGATGAAACAAACATGGTAAATTCTAGGACTGTTGTAAAAGACAGAGTAGAGTTGAGAAACTCTGGTAATGAAATTGAATTCCCGAATGAGAGTACGGAAAGGATATCTAATGAATTTGCATTAGATAAACAGCCTAGTGGTGTGGTAACAAGTAAAGAGAATGCCGATCCAGTTGAGACTGGTGAAAATGTATTAGAGAATACTGATGAACACAATGGTCAGCTACAAAACTCACAGTTAAGTGAGGAAAAAAACGAAGTCAGAAGAAGTGATCGATTGAAGGAACGGCCACAGATATCATACAAAGAAAGTGATTTGTTAGTCAAAAGTTGCATAATGAATGCACAAAGTTTCATTGATAGTGTTCCAAATTCTTTTGATGATATTAAAAATAGAAGCGATAGGTCACATTGGGAAGAAGCAATTAAAGAAGAGCTTGATTCTCATTTTTATAACAAAACTTGGTCTCTTGTATCAAAACCTAAAAATAAGAACATAGTTAGTTGTAGGTGGGTTTTTACAAGGAAATATGACGAGCTAGGCAATCCAATTAGATATAAAGCAAGGCTGGTCGCGCGTGGTTTCACACAGGAATATTTAATTGATTATGATGAAACATTTGCTCCAGTAGCAAGAATTTCTAGTCTCCGATTTATATTAGCTTTTGCAAACCAATTTGACTTGAAAGTTCACCACATGGATGTTAAAACCGCATTTTTGAATGGTATATTGAAAGAAGAGATTTATATGACGGCTCCTCCGGGATTATCCTGTGGTAGTGATCAAGTCTGCAGATTGAATAAATATAATATATATATTGAATATATATATGGTCTTAAGCAGGCTGCAAGGTGTTGGTTTGAAATTTTTGAACAAGCATTGAAAGAAATCGGTTTCATGAATTCAGCTGTAGATCGTTGTATTTACATTCTTGATAAGGGTGATGCACATCACAACCTGTATGTGTTATTATATGTGGATGACCTAGTAATAGCAACAGGGAATATTGAAACAATGACCACTTTTAAAAATTATTTGAAGAGCAAATTTAGGATGACTGATTTATTTGAGATTAAATATTTTATTGGGATAAAGATCGAAAGAGTTAATAATAGCGTAAGTCTTAGTCAGTCCGCTTATATCGAAAATGTTTTAAAGAAATTTAAGATGATTGATTCTAAAGCAGTTAGTACTCCACTTCCAAGTAGGCTAGATTATGAAGCATTGAATTCAGACGAAAATTGTGATGCACCGTGTCGTAATTTAATTGGCTGTTTAATGTATATTATGTTGTGCACACGACCCGATTTAAGTACATCGGTTAATATATTGAGTCGATATAGCAATAAAAATAATAAAGAATTGTGGCAGTGCCTTAAAAGAGTTCTAAGATATCTTAAAGGTTCGAGTGATTTAAGATTAGTCTATTCTAAAAACTTAAATTGCAAAGAAATGATAACTGGTTATGTTGATTCTGATTGGGGTGGAAGTGTTAGTGACAGGAAAAGCACTACTGGTTATGTATTTATGATGTTCGAATCATGTATAGTTTGTTGGAATACAAAGAAACAACACTCTGTTGCTGCTTCATCTACTGAAGCAGAGTATATGGCACTTTTTGAAGCCGTTAGAGAAGCCTTGTGGCTGAAGTCGTTAATGAATAGTATACAAATTGAATTGAAAGAACCAATGAAAATATATGAAGATAACCAAGGTTGCATAAGTATAGCAAATAATCCGTCATGTCACAAAAGATCGAAGCATATCGATATTAAATATCATTTTTCACGGGAGCAAGTTGAAAATAAACTAATTAAAATTGAGTATATTCCTACAGATAAACAACTAGCTGATATTTTGACAAAGCCGCTGTCTGGAGCCAGATTTTTAGATTTAAGAAGTAAAATGAATTTGAAATAAAGCATATGAAGGAAAACAAAAAAATTAATTAAAAAAATGTAATGTATATAAGTATGTATAAAAATGTAATATGATATATTGAGAAACAATGTAATAATGTATGGTTTGATTGGGTTTTTCTGGGTTTTCCCAATCCTTGCAACGAATGTTGAACCATAATATTGTCATTCCCCAGATTACACGACTTTTCACCAGCAAATATTTTTTTTATTAATGTAGAAACATGTGAATCAGTTTGTGGCGATCAATTAATTTTTGAGGAGGTGTGTTGAATACACGAGAAGAATTCCTTTATTAATAAACTGCGTAATATGTTATTGCGCAGGAATTCTGCTCGTGCGTAGCAAAAATGCATTGATCGTGTCCGATTGCGTTTGTTTATTTGATGCGCAATGCAGCAACGGAAAAGTCCCGTTAGGCCGCTCAATTGTCTGCTAACTAAAAGGATAGTTTGTGCGCTAGTCGCATGTGTATCCGTTGTCTTGCAGTTGTGTATCTATTGCGCAATGCGTAGTTGCACTTTACTTCTGCGCAAGAAGTTTTACTTCGATTCATTCTTCGCTGATCAGTGCTGGTGACAGGTCGTCAAATAAATAAGTTCTTAAACGAAATTAAAGTGTTTTATTGAAGACTAAATCCAACAAAAACATATTACTTACTACTAAGTAAACGATTTTGAAAACATTGATTTTTGTGTTTCACTTAAACAATAGTTTAAGGCTTTGAAAACAATATCCAGTTGGTCCCATTATGAAAAAACAAACGACGATAAATACGCAGAAACTTTTATGCTTTTCAGATTTTGAAAAAATTAATTTTTGTGTTTTAGCTTAAACAATAGTTTAGGGGATTTAAAAACAATATCCAGTTGGTCCCATCATTAAGAAAAAAACCATAAAACGATAAACACGTCGCGTCTTTTTAATGCTTTTCTGAATTGTTTTTTGCTTTAATTTTGTTCATACAATTTAATTTTTAATTAACTTAACAATAGTTTAGAGTCTTAAAATAACATCCAGTTGGTCCCATTATGAAAAAACAAAAAACGATAAACACTTTGAGTTTTAATGCCTTTCTGATTTTTTCTTTAATTTTGAAAAATATTTATACCACTAAAAACATTTGGGTAAAATTGGGTGTTGTTTCCTGACAAAAACAATAGTTTAGGGTCCCAAAAACAATTTTTAACTGAAAACAAAACAATGATAAATACGTCGATTTTTTTTTATTCAATGCTTTTCTGAAATGTTTTTTTGCTTTAATTTTGAAAAAATATTTATACAACTATACCTACAAAATTGATTCTTGTTTTTTGACTTAAGATAAGATTTTGACAATAAGATTTTGGAAAAGTTTACTGTTTTTTAACTTAAACAATATCCAGTTGGTCCCATTATGAAAAAAAAAACAACAATAAACACTTCAAGTCTTTTTAATGCTTTTCTGAATTGTGTTTTGCTTTAATATTTAATGTTTAATAAAAAATATTTATACCACTAAAAGAATTTGGAAAAATTGGGTTTTGTTTCTTGACGTAAACAATATTTAAAAGCTTTAAAAACAATATCTAACTGACCCCATAATGAAAAAAAAACAAACAACGATAAACACATCCAGTCTTATTAATGCTTTTCTGAATTGTTTTTTGTTTTTATGTTGAAAAATATTAATATTATTATAATTTATAATACTTAATTGCTATAATTTGGCACCATTTTCTTTGCATTTACTGCATTCATCCGACTCCGAGATGCTCCATGTTTTGGGCATGAGCCACTTAAATATGGTTTCAAAAAGAAGTTCAATGTTTTGGTGCAGCTTGAGCTAAGGAAAAAAAATTGAAAAAAAAATTAAAAGAAATTGAAAAAAATATATCATTATTACATCTTGGTTGACTTGGCAAAAACTAAGAGACTTACCAATCAAACATACTAACATTGCTTCATAAGATTTTCATTTGTTCCGATCTCTCTAAGAATCTTTTGCTTTTTGACCTCAAAAGCGGACTGCGAGAAGCACCTGCGTCAGTTTTTCAAAGATAAAATCACAGAATTCTACAGTAAAAAACTAATGATTCTAGCCGCAAAATGGCCAAAGATAGTTGAAAAGAATGGACAGTATTTAAATTAATAAAATGTTTTTGAATATAAAAAATAATTGTGTTCCTTTTTACTCAAAAATGCTGAACACTTGTTACCCAACTTAATAATTCTATGTGTGTTTTTAATTTGTTGGAAAATTATTAAATCTGAAATTGTTAAATCTTTTATACTTGCAACACTGCAAGCAACTGCGGCAATTCAAAATGAAGTACTTATATTTATTAAATATTGTATAAATTTTTTCTATATAAATCGTATTTTTGCATTCAGTAAGATGCTTAAGATTATTATTAATTAAGATTTTTATTATATATTAAATTATTAAAAAATTATTAAGATGCTTGAAGAGCGAGAACTAAGTTCTGAATGGCATTTAAAATATGAAAAATCTTCCATTACAAAATTTATGCATCAAATTTAAAGGTTATGTAATTTGTGTCCAGATATATCGAGCCTTTAGTTCTAATGTTCCCCTTAATACTTTATTGTCCTTTTTAGCTTTTCTCCCACCTTCGACTAAAAGGTCCTTTTTAGCTTTTCTCCCACCTTTGAGCCGCACTTTTGCGCTCCTTTAAGTTGCTCCAATTTCCGCCAACAGTCCCATACTTCATTCACTACACTTCAGACACTTCATTAGAATGTCGATATGCAACAATGAGGGAAAATGCACGCAATAACGTTTTGTAGCAAAAGACTTTTCACAGCAGGCACTAAAAATCCTCGTCGTACGTGCTTTTGTGTCATTTCAATACAAAAAATTACCCCAAGTCTGTTAATTTGAAGCGCCTGGGCACTCATCAGTCAAGCATTGGAGAACTATTGAAATAATTGACATATTTTCAGCAAAAGATTCATCAGACACCAAAGACGCAGCGAATGCAGGGAATGTGAGCTGCTGCCAGTTGGGCTTTTGTCTTACTTCCCTCCACGAAGCCACGAAGTGCTGATGCGACTCTGATAAAAGACGCAGACAATAGCGTGAAGTGAAATTGAAAACTGCGCAGCATAAAAGTGGCCGAATGAAGAAATACAAAACGTTTGTAAACGCGAAAAAAATGCGCCCATAAAAATTAAAGTGAATGCAAAAATCGTTGGCGGCGCGACTGCACCACAACTGTCGCGCACACACATAATGACAGTTGCGTTAATGCAATGAAATGACGTCAAGTGAATAAGTAGCATTGGGTCTGACAGGCCGTAAATGCCTTTGTGGCATTCACAGTTGCGTTGTTGCTTTCAAAATGCCGCCTCGCGCTGCACGCACAAAGGACACACATATTAAATTATTATTAACTTTATATAAGCGCACTTTACATAAGTCGAGCACATGAAAGCGAAAGAACATCATGTCTGCGGCACTTGTTGTAACAAGCTGGCAACGCTGTACAGACAGCGAATCTGTCGTCATGGGAATAAAAATTGCACTCGCTGCAAGGCGCAACAGGAAGACAGAATTTCGTGACTTTGATACAAGCCATGAGCGACGACGATGGAACGGTCGATGCAGATAAGTGCGGCAGCATAAAAATTGAATGCTTTGTAGGTGTTTATGGTGGCATGCAGGGTTGCATGCATGAAGACAATTTGTATGTCATTAGGCTAAGGAACCGACCTGTGGGCTAGATTTCGTATGAGAGATGAGATTGGAATAAAAGTGACTGGGAACTTTGAGAATTGTGCGCCTATCGATGCAGAAGCAGAATTTTTTTAAAAATTTAATTTATTGCATTTTCTTGTAGTTGTTTAATTTTGTGTTAACCCTTTCGCTACAGGTTTTTACTGGGCAAAGTTAGAATTTTAAATTTTACGTCTTAGGCTTCTATGTGGTTATATTAGCAACATTCCATAAGAAATTTTTTAATTTTTATACTCGGACCCTGTATTTTAGAGTGTTTTTCTATGAGAGCAACCACATCGTTGTGGCTGTAATAATTACTTAAACATAAAACTTTTTACGCATAACGAAAATCTGAATATTTCTTCATTTACCTCAGGCAAAATTAAAAAAAAGTATATAAATTGAAAGAAAACGTCAAATTAAAAAGTTCTCTAATTTTTTCTGCTTCTTCTTCCTTTACTGTGTCAAGGTATACCATTAAAAAACGTGTATACTTCTCTTCTTTAAACTTAAATATTCAGTTTATTAATTTCGTATTTTTCCTAAAACTTCAAACTATTCTAAAGACTAACAAAAAAATGTATTCTTGCAACCATAGAGGATACAGACGTCCACAAAGTAGCATGTTGCCATATCGCAAAAAAATAGCGAAAGGGTTAAGTAAGCCAACAAATGAAAAGTTAAACCAAAAACAAATTGTCAACAAGAGAAGGCGGCCAACCAAACCTAACCTTACTTTCTATGAGTTTTACATTTTCTGTTGAAATATTTCATGTGCCACTTTTACGTAAACGAAAAGCATAGCTGACATTTGCGTACAGTTTAATTAAATTAACAACACTCGTCTGTGCTATTTGTTTATCTGCAACTGCAATCAAAGCAAATACAATAAAATGCATTGACAGCAAAAGTTGTCTCCATAGTTTTCTAAATGAGACAACCGACGCTCGGTTGGTGAGCGCCACTGTGCATTGTCAATCGATAAAATTCTGTTGTTGTTGCTGCATTTATTTTCATGATCTAACCTTTGTTGTTGTACAATAACATATATCGGCCAAACCTTAATGCGTCAAATAAATCAGCGAGTCGTAATGAATTTGCCAACAAATCAACATGTGTTGCCGATGTTGTCGGCGATTCTGATGTCTGATGTCACGCGCCAATGCAATGCGACTTTGATGCATGTTGCATTTTTTGCAACTCAGACGTTTCGATATATTTATGCGAATACTTAAATATGCAATTATTGTCTGGTACACCAATGGATCTAAGATTGAAGTTGGGACGGGACTTGGCTCCCAGCTGACAGTCATTTCTAGGCGGAAAAGGATAATCATAATGTCCAACAGTCAGGCTGCAAAAAAGACTCTGAACTCGACAACATTTGATTCCAAACTAGTCTGGGAGACAGCAAATGTTCTGCAAGATATTTCAAAGGATAACCGGGCTATAATACACTCAATTCCTTGGCACTGTGTACACAATTAGGACGCAGACAGATTGGCAAAGGAGAGGGCCGCAAGACGACCCTATGGACCTGAACCGACCATAGCTGTTAGCAGGACTCATTACAGGCATTGTGTCAAACAGGAATTCATAAATCAGGAAACCTTTAACCCTATTTCCCAGAAGTGAGCTTTCCAGTCTCACTAAAGATTTCAAATGGTGATAAATCCAAACGATTTTCGATTCCATTATCTTATGTAATCTTCTAATGGAATGTTAGAATTATATTGCATTTATAAATTTAACATTTTAGCAGTTTTTGTACTTTTTAAACAAATGTTTTCAGTAATTTAGTTCATATAAGGCTGACAGTCTCACTTCTGGGTTTTAGTTGCAGTGCTGTTTCAAGCTATTCTTTCCGGTCTTTTCGGTAAAGAAAATTTAATTACATACCTTCTAGATCTAAACAGAACGGGCATAGGGGGCTGACACTGTTTTCTAAATACGCGGGACTGGTAATCACAGATAGGGAACTATTCAGATTCTGTTTAAAAGATGAATAACCAAGAATGCGAATACTAGGAAAGGAACTAACACAGACGAAAGAGCTGTCTGGGGATACTTAAGAAGGTCTAGGATAACATTGGAGCATACGAACTCCTCCAGTAAGGAAAAAGAGATTCAACACAATAGTTCAGTGTCTCGGGCAGCGGTTGCTCGACTCGCGTATTTATTCTAATCTATCTTAATATTCAATACCCAGAAAGGACTGCAGAGCCATTTTACAACATGCTAACGGGGCACTTCTTAACTCTTTGAAACCAACTCAGAATGTGGTTTAGCTATGTAAGCGTCTATCAGTCTAAGCATTTTTCAATCAGGAAGTAACGAGAGTCACTTCGTTGGACCTTAGAGCTTTAGAACTCTTTAGAATCGATCAGTCTAAGCATTTCTCATTTAAGAAGCATCAAAGTTCGCTTTGCGGGACTTTAATGCACTAAAATTAAACTTTTCAGTGACGTTTAGTTGGGTAACCGTCTATCAGTTTAAGTATTTTTCACTGAGTGAGTAACCAGATTCACTTCGTGGGATTTTAGTGCACTAACATCAACTTTTCAGTGACGTTTTGTTGTGTAACCGTCTATCTGTTTAAATATTTTTCACTGAGTGAGTAACCAGATTCACTTCGTGGGACTTTAGTGCACTAACATCAACTTTTCAGTGACGTTTTGTTGTGTAACCGTCTATCTGTTTAAATATTTTGCACTGAGTGAGTAACCAGTTTCACTTTGTGGGACTTTAGAGCACTAAAATGAACTTTTCAGGGACGTTTACTTGTGTAACCGTCTATCAGTTTAAATATTTTGCACTGAGTGAGTAACCAGATTCACTTCGTGGGACTTTAGAGCACTAAAATGAACTTTTCAGGGACGTTTACTTGTGTAACCGTCTATCAGTTTAAGTATTTTTCACTAAGTGAGTAACCAGATTCACTTCGTGGGACTTTAGTGCACTAAAATCAACTTACTATGAAATCGTTCTTTTTATCCCTTTTGATATAGTCAACACATCTTAACTTAGTTCTTAGAATTTACCATAAAACGTTGGTCTCGGAGCTGAAAGGATTATATTTTTTTATTCTAAATTTATACAAAACTGTTAAATTTAAGTAAGCATTTTTAAAGGACCCCATGATTTTTTCACCTTAGTTTCATTTCTTTTTGTTTCTTACACTTTTCTTTTAGCGTCTGTCCACTTCTTAAAACTCGCAATTTCAACGATCCCTTTCAAAAATAGCCATTAATTATTTACCTCTCTGTGGCATTTGTTTGAAGTGAGGTCAATGCACTTGTGGCAACCGAAATGCGCATAGCGAACACTTACAGTGACTGCACTAAATAAAGCACCGCTTGCACATTTCTTTCTTTCCTTGTGTCCCCGGGGGCCTTTGATATATGTGAGCATAATAAAGTGTATGAAAGTGTATGAGTGAGTGTGTCTGTTTGTGTGTTTGTGTGCGGGGTGGTCATTTATTAAATTGCAGCCACTTGACCAATTTAACGCTCCTGACCCTAAATTATGTCAAAGTCATAAAGTCAAAAACCAAAATGAAATATGCGTTTCTGTCTGTGTATGTGTGGACAAGACAAAACCCAATGTTAAGCTAAATAGTCAAATATTTTATGCTACCCGCATTTGCTGGCATTAAGTGAAATCTCTTTTTCAGCTCTTGATTGGACTTTACAAAATAAAACAAAATTGAATATGAAAACGAAACAAAAACAGAAATTAAAAAATAATGCGCTCCAAGTAAAAAGGCCATACAAATTATTAAAAGAGAAAAACTAATAAATTATGTACGCCATAAGCAAAATATGTGTGGCTACAACTGCAACATGGTGGCAACATTGTTCAGAGATTTGCGCGCTGTTTTGTTGGATTAACCAGTCGGTGGGCATTGGTAGGCGCGCACAAGCAGACATCAGCCAACAGCCAACAGCGGCGAGGGTCACAGTTCAATGGAGCTCAATTAAATGCAAACCTGCAGCGGAATGGTACGAAATGCACCACGCGGCATGCTGCTGCATTGCTGCCGCGCTGTGACAGCAAACGCAACAGCAACAACTGGTAGCAACAGTTGGAGCATAACAACAGTTGCATGCCACATTTCACCCGCAGACCTTTCACTGCAACGCTGTCGCCATAAATCTTCGGCATGCCACAAGCATACATACATACGTACATACGTCCAACGGTACATTACATACTGACAAATTAAATATTGCCGCAAATGCAATGCCATATGGGCAGATGAAGTGCAGGTTATCAGTGTTTGGCAGCTGAAATTTGTGTGGTGTTCGAAAAGGGGAATAGAAGGGGAAGTAGTAGTGGATGAGAGTGAAGTTAAAATTTCGAGGTTTTTAGTATGGAAATCTGCACTGCACTGCTTACGAAGAAGCTAAAAATTGGGTCGATTCCTGGATCGATTCGTTGGAAATTTCGAAGGATATTCAAGGATAAAGTTTTAAAAGAACATTTTCAATACCTCTTCGTCCTTTTGAATCAAAACATTACATTTTTTAAGATTCGAAGGATTTTTCTCTTTCATTTGATACCCATATTGTTATTCTACAATGCGTTCAATTTTTAAAATAATTGTTTGAAATAAACATGTCCTTGAAATTTTAAAGTCCTTTTAAAAAAAACCCTGACGTCAGAGAGAAAAACTAAAAACACAGTTTTACTACATTTGGCCCCTAGTTTTGCGAGTATACAGATTTTTTCGTGTGTTTTGAAATTTTCTGATTTTTGTCGCAGGGTGTAATTATTACTGGTTTCCTATTAACCCTTTCCGGAAATTTGTACGATAAAAAATAAGATTCTAAGATTTTTTATTTGACAGCGAACGAATTTTTTATGGAACGGTTAATTTTTTCTTATTAAGGAGGCTGTGCTGTATCATTCTGTTTAAATATATAAATCATTATCGTTCTGTAAAGCTATAAGAATTTTAAATGATTCTGTGTTTTATTGAGGGGAAAAGGACTTTGCAACAACAACAACGGTTACGTAAGGCTGAACAAATGTGACTCAATTATTTAGGTATATTATTGTATTATATTATATTATATTATATTATATTATATTATATTATATTATATTATATTATATTATATTATATTATATTATATTATATTATATTATATTATATTATATTATATTATATTATATTATATTATATTATATTATATTATATTATATTATATTATATTATATTATATTATATTATATTATATTATATTATATTATATTATATTATATTATATTATATATATAAGTTTTGATCAAAATGAAATCAGGTTTTGATTTTTTTGTTCTTATAATTCATGTTTTCTTTCAAAAAAATTAATGAATTGTTTATAAAACTTAAAAATACGACACAAAAATTGTATGCATTTTTACTCCTTTGCGGACCATTGTACGATATATCGTACAAAATAGATTGAGCTGTAATTTTGATTCTAAATGAATTTTTTTTATATTTTGCTTTTTTATTGCTAAAATGTTCAATGAGTGTCAATATTTTTAAGGGCAAATTTTTATCTCAAGAAATGTGGAAATTGACCGGAAAGGGTTAATTTGCTTTTCTCTACATACTTTTCTCTCTATTCTTTTTATCCTGTTCCTTTTTTTTCTGTCTGTGAAAGCATTTCTATCAAATCTTTTATTACAATTTTCCTGCGAATTTTTAATGGGAAAGCAATGTTTCCCTGAACGATTTTTTTAATTGAAATGATTAAAATTTTTCTTTGTTTCAAAACTCTTTCAATTATAACCTCAACTTAGAGATTAATCCTTTAACAACAAGCAACAAGTGCTCTGAGGCACTTTTACCGGTAAGAGGGTTAAGCCGGAGTTTAGATTGTTGTTCCATCACACAATGTTAATTTGTTCCAAAGACTTCTGTGACTTTGCTGATACGACAAATAATGGCTTCATTAGTTTGCCTCCTGTGACAATTTTGCTGCAGAGACCTTAGACCTTCTTCACTGTTTTGAAAGTATTGCCACTCTAATGCTCGAGAATTTAAGAATTTCGGTCTTCTTAAAAAAGCTGATCTCAAGTCCAGCTGATTGAGACTTCGTTTTATTATGTTAGTCTAATAATATTTTCTGTGGACTGAATTATATATATAAAAATATTAAAATTTTTTCAAAGGTGTTAAATAAAGTCCTTAGACTGTATTCCAGCTCATAGGTGCATACTTAATCCAACTTGAGCTACTACTTGATTCCAAAATACATGAATACATAACCTTGAGGGCGGTGGAATCAAAGAAATCAGAGCTATTACGGCGAAGTAAAGTTTAAAATGTGCACTTAAGTCGCATCTAAGATCGCCCACTGGCCACAAGTTCGCACTTTTGAACGCCTAAAAGGCATAATTTTTCTTCATTGCTCGTTTAGTTTTAAGTAAAAAACATGCTTACGCATTTTTCGCCATTTGATTCAATTAAAATGAGTGACTCCAAAACAGCCTCAACGCGCGTACTTGTTGTTATGTACAGCGTATGTGTATGTGTGTATATGTGTGTGTCTGTGTATTAGTGTTGACTGCTGATGATAATCATGAAACGACCAGTGATGCCGGTCTTAATTTGTTGGAATTTCTCTTGTTGCAGCTATTTTTAGCCGCTGACATAAGGTCACAAATTATGAACCGGCATTTTATGTTGCTGCACGTTCGTAACAGTTGTATTTGTATTTATTTAATCATATTTTTTCGGACAATTTCTCTGATTATACGCAATGTATGTATGTGCATTCACGTCATTGATTTCCGCCTTGAAAAGAAATTACTTTCTTTATTATTTAAATTGGAAGGGAAATTTCGTTGTTATTGTTGCTGTTGCTGTTGTTTTGGGATTTGTTCGAGTGGTTTTAAATCGTGTAATGGGCACTTGAGAAATTTCGGTATTGTGCGTTTACACGAAAATTAAAGAGGCAAAGAGGCTACAAGGCTGTTGGCAACGTGCAGTGAGGTCAATTGGCGTTGAACTTTGGCTGCCACAATCCATACAATCCATGGTTTATAGTTGTTTGTGAGAGATTTATTATTGTTTAAAAAAAACAAATCGTGTACTATCAAAATGAAATGCTAGAAATGAAATGTTAAAGCGGAAAGAGCACAATTGGTGTGGCTAAAGCACAGTGAAGGCGTGAGTCAGCAAAATTAAATTAAACTTGTGTCGACGAGCTCAACAAACAGTGAATTATTTGCGTTCGGTGTAATTGTGTAAATGAACAAACAAACCGGTAACTTAGCAATGCAATTTAAAACCGTCATAATCCTGTCAACGCTGTCATCGATAGATATCCTTTGCACAGAATAATGAACAGACAGCCTCCGGGCGGTCATGCGACAAAAGGTAAACGAGCAGATCATTTGATATCTGTATACACTTGAAAAAAAAACCGGTTAGACACTTTCAAAGAATCTTTTGAGCCAAGAGTCTTCTGAGATATGAAGTTTGAAAGTTCAGTTTTAAGTTTTCTGAGAATTCTAAAAGGCCTTAAGTTCAAAAAAGTTAGAATTTTTAAGTAAACTTAGAGTTTGAAAATACCTTAAATTCAAATTAAATTAAGAATTTAAATATCTGACTGAATCAATACAAATTTTCCAAGTTCAAATGTTTTAAGTATCCAAAGTTTTTTGAGAATTTTGAGAAAGGCCTGCAGCTCAAAAAAGGAAGAATAATTTTAAGTGATGAATCTGAATGAATCAATGAAAGTTTTATAGTTCAAATGGTTTAAGTGAAGTTCAAAAGTTAGAATTTTTGTAAGTAAACTAAGAATTTGGAAATTCTTAAAATTAAAGATTTCAATATATGACTGAATCAATGAACATTTTATAATTTTAAATGTTTTAGGTATCCAAAGTTTCTTGAGAATTCTAAATGGTCTGAAGTTCAAGACGGAAAAAAAAATTTTAAGTAAACTGAAAATTTGAAAATTCTTTAAATTAAAGATTTAAATATCTGACTGAATCAATGTAAATTTTTTAAGTTCAAATTCTAAGCCGGCTGAAGTTCAAAAGTTAATATTTTTTAAGTAAACTAAAAGTTTTTAAATTCTGCAAATTGTAGATTTAAATATCTGAAAGAATCAATGAAAATTTTATAAGTTGAAATGTTTTAAGTATCCAACGTGTTTTTTTTTAATTCTAAAAGACCTGAAGCTCAAAAGTTAGAAATTTGAAAAAAAAAATTTTAAAAAAATTTTAAAAAAGTTAAATTTTTTAAGTTACTTATTCAAATTAAAAACCAAAATATCTAAATGAATCAATGAAACTGTTTTAGTTTTCTGAGAAATCTAAAAGGCTTGAAGTTCAAAAGTTAGAATTATTTTCAGTAAACTAAGAGTTTGGAATTCTAAAAATAAAAAAAAAATAAAATATCTGAATGAATAGTAAACAATTTTTGGAATGGATTCTGGATTTGATTTATTGTGAAATTATTACAAATAAAAGTAAACATGGAATTTTTGAAGCGGTTTCGTACACAATTTTTGAGGCACATACCATTTGAAACCTTTTTTGTCCAGAATTTTTTTTTAAACAAATATTTGTAGGGGGTTTTAACTCAAAAAAAAAACGCCTTGTGTGCGCCACTACTTTGTATAATTCTTTAGTGTCAGACTATTTTAATAATAAATATTTTGTCTTCAATAAGTCACTACTTATGCGAATTTTCACTTCATGCGAATCCTTTCAACTTTTTTACTGTTTTACCTTTTTTCTTATACTTCAATTTGGCAGGAATCCAAATTGAGCCGAACCTTCTTCTTCTTTCAAAGCCCTAATTTGTCTGGAGTTTAGTGACTCAAGTTGAATCTTTGCCAAGTTGCCATTTGAGACTTTTTCTTTCATATTCACCACTTTAGATATCACAGGAGCCCAAATAGAAGAAGCAAGTTTAGTTTCTCAAGCCGAATTTTTGTCTAGCCAAATCTTTATCTTTAAAACTTTTTTTTTCAATAAATGTTAATAGAACAGAAACTGCTTGCTCTTACTTCTCCTAAGACTCAAATTTGTCTGAAATTAAGTGACTTAACTTAGGCATAGATTTAACTTCGAGGCTTTGCCAAGTTGAATCAATCTTTAATCTTAATTTTTTTTTTCAAAAAATCAAAAAACTTGAGCTTTAATTTCTGTGAAGTTTAGTAACTCAAGTTGGATCTATGCTAAGTTGAGTCAACCACTAAGACTTTCGCTCTCATATTAATCTCTTTAAACTTTACAGCAGCCCAGAAAGATGTTGTTCCTTCTTTTTCTTTCAGGAACCTAATTTTTCAAGAGTTTAGTGACTCATGTGTAGCCTTTATTTATAACATTTTACGTTTCAGGTTCGTTTTCTGAAATACCCTAATTTAGCCTCCAGCTTCTCTTTCATTCATAGCTTTTATTTGTCCAGAGTACAACGACTCAAGTCGAGTGTTTGCCAATTTCAGTTCTTGCCAAATTGATTGATGTTTAACCCTCAATCACCCACCCCTATAAAAATCACGTATCTACCCACCCTGAGTCCCCGGGACTCACATTTTTTGTTTACGAAATAATGCAGTCTCTAATAAGTTTTTTTGGTTTTTTATTTTTTTGTAGGCCATATTAAGACCTCTCGTTACAGATTTCATTCCATATCTTTACATAACTCAAATAAAAATTCACCTTTTAATTGACAGAAAAAAAATACTCTAAAAAACATGCACTAAATATTTTATAGAAATAAAAGATATAAATAAATTAACAAAAACAATTATTTTTCCATAAATAACTTAAAAACAAAATAACTACTCAGAAAAAAACTTGAAGTCATACTTCATTATATAAAATAAGAAAACGTGCAGCAGGTTGAATTTCATATGTTGTGCACATACCTTTTTAGCACAACTAAGGCAAATTGTTAGTAGCAAAACTTCTCAAAGGGTTAACACTCTCAATTCTTCAACTTTTCGCAGCCATTTTGGCATCTTAAATTTAAATTAACGCGATTTTAAAAAAATTTACAGGTACAATTTTTGTAACACAAAACACCACCCTGAGTCCCTGGGACTCACTCCATGCCAAAACTCAGCCTTGTAATTGTAGTGCGCTAACTTCCGATCGCCTTCGCGTTCTGTGCGACCCTGTACGAAGGTATACGAAAGTTGGACACCGAAACACAAAAACACAACCTGTACCAACTTATTAAAGTTCGTAGTGAGTCCCCTGGACTCAGGGTGGGCGATTGAGGGTTAATCTTATAAATAAATTTGTGGTACAATGATCCTCAAAATAGGCCTCCGAGTGTGTCTCTTACAGAGGCAGTCACCATAACCTAACCTAACCCAATTCTGTAACTGGTAAGAGTTCCTTTAGAGTATTTATTGCTTCATTTAAAATGTCTACAAAAAAAAAATTGCAATATTAATCATATTTTTAAATTAAAAGTATACTTTCAATTGTGGCAGTAACAATTATTATTACGAATATTATGCAGTTTTATGTTAGCTCATTGAATCAAATTGACGAGAAATTGGTTTAAGTTGAATTCATGAAGATTTCCGCTTTCTGTGCTAAACCAAAGGCAAAGTCTAAAACTAGAGTTTCTTCTACTCTTTTTACATAATTTTAGCCCTTAAAAGTATTTTCTCTTGTTGATAGTTTTAAACCCACCCAGTGAATAGTGTAATCAAACACTAGTTTGGGTATATGAGAGTTCGAATCTCAATTTTTTCAATTTAATTTGAACAAACAAAAGAAGCAGTTTGTCTTTTGATAATCGCCTACAGTTATGATGGTCCTTTGGGAGTGAAAAATTCCACAAACCCATTTCTCCCTATCAATAAAATGAAAAGTAATTTCAACTCCATTGTTCATCATTTTAATAACTGCCTCAATATTTATTGACAAAACATCATCAATCTGATTCTATCGAAGTAATGAAATAGAATAAATTTTAAATTCTTATTTTTATTCAAAAATTATATAATTTCCCAACTAATCTAATAACAATTCTATTAATAAATTATTAGTAGTAACCCCTATTTAACTGGCCATAACAACCTGTTAGCTGTTCAAGCCCGGCGTATATTCTACCTATTCGATTTTGAAATTTGAACGATTTGAAACATCTGTTCGAGGTTTCAAGATCTAAAAACTCCTTATTTTAAAAAGACACACATATCTTTCAGGAAATTTTTTTCCTTAATATTTTAAACTGATTTTCCAAGTAAAGATGTAAAAATCCTTTTAGTCATTGCATTTCTCTCAGCGTAGAATTGCGACTGGCGGCGCCACCGCCGAACAAACAACATCTTGTCCTGTTTTTCGTCTATTTGCTGCAATGTCCTCATTCATTTCCGCATTAGACATAATTGAGTTTACTCGTTCAGACGTTACAAGTGTGTACTCGTGTGTCGGTGTGCGTGATGGCAGCTCAATTCAATTGACAGTAGTCAGTAGTCAGCGACAAGTTGGCCAACTGCTATGGACAAGCAATTTGCTGTTGTGTGCATGACAGCGTTCGATGCTATTGTTGTTGTGGTTTTTGTTGATAGCGGCAACAGGAGACGATGTAAAGGATACCGGACACGAAAACCAGCTGATAAACAAAGGCGTTGCCTTTAATGAACACACATTGAGAGTTGCGCTGGTATGTGTGTTGGCTCTACTTCCGGTTTTTAAAATTAACTTGTATACACACAAATGCACACAAGTGTGTGTGTGTGTTACATAACAGCGTCAGTTTTATTAATGGCGTTTGTTGTGCTTCGACTCTGGCTTCGGTGCTAAAATAAATGGCCGCCATCGCGTCCTGTGACTACAGCATACAACATAGCAGCTCATACAACATACAACACACAATGTACAACATACAATGTACATATGACATGCGCCATGGGATTTGTCTGACATTGACGCAACTAATGATCAATGGCGACAAACGTGCAGCAACACAGACGCACCCACCTTGGCAGTGGCCAAAGTGGGTGCCGGGCAGCGCTTCATAACCGTGTTTACTCTGGCTGGCTGTCGGCTGTGTCCTTTTTGCTTTGTCAGCGCAAATATTCCATGTCCGTTCATAGATAAGCCTTCTGGCATAACGGTGTGCAGCTATAAATAGCGGTGCCCGAGCCACAAATGCTTTAAGCACACTTGAATGGTTTCACTATTGGCGCAGGTGAGAGAACTCTTGAAGCGACCCAACGACTTCAGCTGAGGTGAATGCAGCACAATGAACAAACGCGTTTTGCCTTTCGACTAAGCGAAGAAGTCCTAAAAATGATTATTTAATTAGTTTTTCCTATACCAAAATCGTTTGGGAGGAATTTAAGCCAAAAACTTTCACATACAAATTTTTTTTTATTCTCTAACTGAAATAATACACCGTGCGACAAAAATAAAAAAAAATTTTTCACACCAGAAAAAATCCATATGGGCGTGAAACTGGAGACTAAATATAGTAATACTGCGTACTTAGTTTTTCATTTCTGCATCCTTTGTCCTTTTAAAAGGACTTCAAAATTTTGAAGGGTATACAAAATAAAAAAAATTTCCAAAATACTTAACCTCGTTAGAATATGGCAATATGTATATCAAATGAAAGAAAAAAATTGAATTTTTATTTATTTGTAAAAAAAGGATATGAAAAAGGTCCTTTGAAAATGTTAATCTTTTATATCCTTGAAAATTTATATAGAATTTTCTATAACTATGTTAAAATCCAAAATATCCTTGATCACGTGTCAAAATTTCATTATTCTTGCTTCATTGATTTTGTATCTTTTTATTATTTAAAATACTGATACTCAAATAAATTCGAATTTTTGTACTTCATTAGAATTGCAGCTTCCGCTTTTTTTTTTAATAACTTTCGAACCAATAAAGTTAGAATAATGAAATTTCGACACGTGATCAGGGAGATTTTGGGTTTTAACATACTTACTTTTCAAGAAAGTTCTATATAAATTTTCAAGGATATAAAGGATTAACATTTTCAAAGAACCTTTTTCATATCCTTTTTGTACAAATAGATAAAATATCAATTTTATTTAAATTCTTGAGCCTTTCCTCTTTCATTTGATATACATATTGCCATATTCTAACGAAGTTAAGTATTTTTAAAATTTTTTATATTTTTTATCCCTTTCAAAATTTTGAAGTCCTTTTAAAAGGACAAATAATGTAGAAATGAAAAACTGAGTACGCAGTATTACTATATTTGGTCTCTAGTTTCACACGAAAATTTTAATAAATAGCAAGTTTACTGTCGTAATGTCCTAGGTGGGAAGAAAGGTAGAAATAAGTCCAGGAGGGAAGGTAGATAGAACCAATGAGTGGAAGACGATCGAGGTAGCGAGGGGGGACAGACTAAGAAAGAATGCTGAAGACTCCAGCTACGTTTTAAGGGTATTATTTTTTCGATAAACCTATAAATTCATATTTTACAAGCATTTGTGTCCGGAAGTGCTTGGAAGCACGAAATGTTTACTGGGCTCCGGCTGGGCACCTAAAAATAATAAAAATAATAAAATAATAAAAAGTTTTCCCGGTATGAAAAATGCTGTCGCACGGTGATATACATGAAGTTGTTGCCTATAAAGCATACAAAACATTGATTCGCTGTTACAGAAACCAAAAATCAATTACAAAAGTAATTAAATCTATTTGTAGCAACAACATTTGCTAAACATTTCTCGTCGTAATTTTGTGCACTAAGTGACCATTTCCTACATTTGATTTGCTAGACATTCAATACTAAAAGCTTTACTTTTCCCCCTCTCTACTTTCAGCATTGTACAAGCACCACTTCAATCAATCAATCAATCAATCAAGCGAGCGCAGCGAACTGAAATCGTAGCCTCTTGAATACTGTCCGCGTTGAGCTCTTCAACTTTCACCACGCAAGCTGCCAAACAATTATTGCAACATGTTACACAACAGTAGGCAAAAACAACAACAACAACAACAATTAACACAAACACAGCAACCCCACAATCACCGCCAACTACAACAACAACAACAAAAACGGTTTCCTATGCCTCGGCACGCCCACACATTCTTCAGCCTGTTACTCGCCGCTCTGGCACTGGTGCACACCATCACACCGGCCCGCGCCGCTGTGCATCCGGTCTTCACCTACAAGAACGCCTCGACGCTGCTCGGCCAGCTGGTCACGTCCAGCACTCTGTTCTGGGAAACATACGATCCCAAGGATGCCAAGCAGCTGCAGTATGCCGTCGAGGGCGGCAAGTACATCACCGAGGACGAACACTATCCGATCTATGTGTGTCGCGTGAACATTGACGGCATCACGACCAGCGGCCACACGGAGAAGATACTGCAGTCGCACGTCTGCGTGGCCGCGCACTACAAGCACGGCAAGCACGAGCTGTTCGACGTGCTGGTCAACAAGGGACATCTGGGCAAGATTTCGTGGCGACACTGGCGCAAGTTCAATGCGGGTGTGCCCATCGGTGCCATACGCATCGGCGAGGACGACTACCTTGGCCGACATCGGGCGCCACACAATGTGGAGGGTGGCGGCGACGAGCATCGCGGCGCCGACTACAATCTGGGCAGACTCGATCCGGTGGGTCTGGGCAAAATCAAAGTGATTGAGAACGAACGCGAGAAGGACTACGACGAGGGTGAGGTGCTCATTGAGACGGAGCCGTTCCGGTACGAGTTGCGCGACATCAAGCTGGACACGATACGACTGGATATGCGTGAAAACATCACCGAGCTGAGTAAGTGTGCGGATAGGAAGCGAGGGTTGGAGAGGATGTTGTGAGATCTGTGTAGAGAGGGGTAGGGGGAGTGTAGAGCGAGAGAATACACTTAGAAGAGATGCCTGTAGAATGTGGGAAATGTTTGAAAACTCATTTATAGAAAACACTTTGCAACAGTACGTACTTCTGACCCATCGAAAAGATTATATAGGCGTGAAAGTAGAAGTCATTCATAGTAACCTGGCGCACTCGGCCGGCCTCGATAGTCCAGTGGGCGTTGGCCTCTCATACCAGAGGCCCTAGGTTCGAATCCTAGCTCGGACTGGTGAGACGCTCATCTACTTTTATCGCAGGCAACGGAAAAACCTCCAACTGTGAAACTAAAATTGCCATCCGCCGTTCGGACTCGGCGTTAAACTGTACGTCCAACCCCCCGTCCCTCAGCCTCCATCCGCTGGAAGAAACAATGTTTCATACGCATTTTCAAAAACGAGTAAAATATGTGATATCATAATGGGCCTCACAATAGGCTTCCGAGTGTGTCTCTTACAGAGGCAGCCTCCATAACCTAACCTAACCTAACCTGGCCTACTCAGTTTTTCATTTTCTGATCCAATGTCCTTTTAAAAAAACTTTAAAATTTTTAATATTTGCGATTGTGCAATGATGAAAATATGGGCATCAAATGAAAGATAAACTTGTTGCTGCTTGACTAAATTTTCAATTTTGAACTGGATGCAGTTGTCCAGCCCTGGCGAGTAGGACGACGTTTGGGACGTTTTGGAACAAACATTCATACAGAAGGATGTGTTCTGGACCTTTAAGCACAGAAACCTACTCAAATTGACGAAGAATATGAGTAGCCATCAGGTGAAAATCCTATAACTATAGTAGATCTCAGGACAACTGTTTCTTTTTTCATAAAGGGAGAACGCTTCCATTGAGTTTTTCGGCAATTTCCGCAGTGGGAGGGGGGCAGAAATTCGGTACAACTATACCCTTTTTAAGATTTTAACCCCCATTACAAAAAGTCTTACAATTTAGGAAAAATATTATTACTTTAATTAGTTCTACTGACCAACGCATGCATAGTTCGTATCACTGGATTGTGCCGATATAAAACACTTTGAAATTATTTAACGCAGTTCACCATCGTAGTCACTTTTTTTTACAATTTTACACTTGTCCCTTACTTCATTTAATTGATTTACTAGTCGCTTTATTTTCACTACATTTTTCGTATCTGTTGTTACGCCGTTGCTTGTCAAAACCAAACTCTAACTCACAGTGTTCTACCCGCGGCGCCTTTTATATTTGTTTGCCTGGAGCGCAACTCGTTCTTGAACATTCCAGCATTTCCTCGAACCGTCTTTGCGATAATTCCATCGAAATCGCCATGCCCTCTAAAAATATGCAATGCTGTTACTGCCGGCCAATGTCCGTTCAGTGTTGTTGTGTTACCGCAATGGCGCAGAGCATTTTGGAGTCAATCAAAGTAGATCCGGGTCTATTAGACGCGAAATGCGCCAACAAATTTATTTAAATCACTTCATTTTTATTTGTACAAAACAACACAAGAAGACGGATTTGACTGGATAGAGCCTTCAGATCATTTCAAAACGTCGGTTTGTTGGGTTTGAACCCCTTTAAAACCATTTTCAAGTCAAGTCAAGTCTCATTTCATGCGTTCAACTTTGAAGTGAATCAAGTTTTTCGAAAATTATCTTTATTTTAGAATGTTAGGTTAGAACAGTTTGAGGTTATATAAGGCAGCAGCTTAGTGTATACTCGACTAGTACACTCGGAGGCCTTTAAAGCCCATTGCAACGCCCCACAAATGTCGGGTTGAAATTTTTTAGGGCCAGTGAAGCAGACATGACTTCATTCATGGTTCCGTATACAACTTTTGAGCTCAATACCATTTAAACCAATATTTGCCGCCTACATTTTTGTAAAAATTAGACATTTGGAGTAGTTTCAAACCCAAAACCTTCCTTGTGTGGTTTGAAGCCCAAAACGTTCCTTCTGTGACTCTTCAGAATAATGTTTATTAAACTTAAAGAAAGGACCCAATCAACTCAAAAAAAGGCATTAACCCACTGCAGTGGCGGATTCAGGGGGGTTTTGGGGGTTGAAATTAAAGAATTACTTTTCTTGAATATCAATGAATTACTTCTTGAACCCCCCAAAATATTTTTCTGAATCCGCCCCTCACCCACTGTAATGTTACCTGATATAGGGTGCCGAAATTAATGTGAACGATTTAAAAATTTTTAGTATTGTGTTCCGTGCTATTCTCAGAAATTTTACAGCTGTCGTCTATGATTGTTGGATTTTTAAAAATAAAGCGCCATACAAAGAAAGAAGAAGCATTGTCGTTGTGAAAACAATCGATTTATTGGAGCAATGATTTACATAATAAAAAATCTCCCGAAATTTCTAATCCTATATCAACTGCAATTTCTTTCGTTGGGGTTTTGTGAAATCTTTGGTCTATGCAAATAAATAAAACACAAACAATTCCTTAACTCAAGGATGAGATCGAACGTGTCATTGGAGACATATTTCGAGTCAAATATTTGTTAAAATGTCTTTGAAAATTTTATGAAAAGATTAAATGCCATTAGAGTCTTTTTGGGGGGTCTTTTGCCGCATATTTTATTCCATACTTAATTAGAATCTGTTGTCTACTTTACAAAGCAATAAAATCAACAACACTCATTCATTAAATATGAGTTTTATAAATATGAGTTTTAAAATTAAATCGTGCAATTTTATTGGGACAATCTATAAATATTATACAAACCAGCCCCTATTAATGCCAGGCATTGCGTTGGTTCTAGGAGAATGTAGAGATAAGGAGACAAGCTGTTAAATGAAGAAGTTATGAACATTTGACTGAAATCTCTCAAGGTCATAGGTGCTGGGGATTGGGAGGTCATTTCAATGGACCAAATCGCTCTTTTTTACTACAACATATCGAGTCTAAATTTCAATGTGACTACTAAAAATATAAAATTATTTTCTCTCCCTTTTTCACTTATTAGCTTCCAATATTTTGGCCAATAATGGCGACAAATATAGCCAAGTCGAGACCGTAATGTCCTATCAGTTCGATTTTATAACATACTGGGGTGCCCATGAGGGCGTGGCACGCGGCCTGCCCACGAAAATCTACGAGAAAGACGCGCCCGTGCCGACCGAAATCAATTGGGGCCTCAAGTACAGCGAGAAACGCTACGAAACCAAATCGGTGCACACCAAACTGTGGCCCGGCACCGCCATCAATGTGACACTCAAAGGCAGCTATGTGACCCTGGAGGCACCCTACAGTGCCAAATTGTTTGCCTTCTACTATGGCAGCGAGGACAGTGTGTCGCGCAAGATCAGCTCCGAGGTGAGAGACATTTGGCATTTGCTGTTTTTGTGTCACTAACCAAATTTTTCTGTTTAGGTGCGCAAAAGCTACTTGAAGGATGTCAAATTGGAATTTAGTTCGGTGTATTGGATCGACAATGGCACTTTGGTGCCCACCACCACCACCACTTCGACCACATCGACGACCACACACCCGACCACGACCAGCACCGGCGAGCCGACGCCCATGAACGAGCCGCCCGTGGTGCATGTGAAGAATGTCGGCGACACGCACTCGGGACCCGATACGCTCGAGAAGTCGCTGCAGGACACGCCCAGCAACGAGATACCCGACGACGTGCCCGACAATCTCGAGGACAAGCACAAGAAGCCATCGCTGGCGAGCGTCTCGGCACCGGGCGGCGCCGCCGCCTACGCACGGCCCCACTGGAGCATTGCGGCCACGCTGACAGCGCTGCTGACGGCGACGCTGCTGCGCGGCGTCTAGACGGCACTGCGCGCTGTCGGCTGTTGAATGTGTAGAGTTAAAAATGTATAACTAGAAGTGCGCGTACGAGGTTTTCTTCTTTCGATTTTTATTTTATTTTTTGCATTGTTCAATTGGCAGTTTTAATTTGGCGCATGCGGCAGCAAAGTGTAGCGAACCGTAGGAAATGATGAAACGCATAAGAAAGCGCATCAAAATGAAATTGTATGAATAGCAGAAACACACACACACACACATAGACACAAGTAAAATGTATAATTTGAATGGGCATTGAAGAAAATAACACAAAAATACATTTAACTGAATTATGTAAGCATAGAGTTTAGCATTTAGTTGTTGTTGTACCTGTTTTAGCCGTCTGCAAACTTGTGTAGCGAGCAAGAGTGAGAAAGAGAAAAAAGAAAGAGAAAAGCAGAACAGAATACAACCACAGACGGTTCATGTGTGGTACCCGATGTGGGCGCACAAAAACAGAGTTTATATTTATTTTACTAAATGTACTTTTAGTTAAGTTCTCAGCATTAGCAAGTAGCATGAAAAAAAGTAATGAGAAAGAATAAGCAAACAAGAGTTTTAATTTGCAACATCTACACTTGCTACCTACTTTTGCTTTGCATTACCAGCGACATTCCTTAAATTTCTAAAATTATAAAATTATGTTAACTAACCCAACTAGTTGAGTAGCTAACAATGAGCAGCTACAGTGTGACAGGCAAAACAAAAAATCGCATAAAAATCAATTCGAATAAAAAATGAGCAAAAAACAATTTGCTGCTTGTGCGCAATAAATCATAGATTTAATATTTGATTTATGCATTAATTCGTATCGTAAGCATCGGCAGCCAGTTAGAAATGTGTGTTATTTTCTAGAAAGGCCACAACATGACTTTTTTTTGAGTGGTCCATAGCTTGTTGCTACTGCAAGTCCAACTTCCGTTCACAAACTTCACGTATGGCGCAAAGTGTACCATAGGTTTTGTCTTTGTTTAATCGAGCTTTTTATTTGCTATTTGTATTTATTTTGTAAGTGCGCATTCCAAAAATGTACATTCTGTTTTAGTTTCATAAACTAATAGTAGTAACTTATTTTTAATACGCGTTTATGCAACTCTGTATATGATATATGAACGATACGCAGCATCGAGTATGTGAATGCTGACATGCCGAACAAATTAATTCATAAATACAACTATAATTTTATATCATTATGCGTTGAAATAAAGTTTGTAAATGACATAAACAAATAACTAAAACTAATGGCAGATTTTCTTATTTTCATCTTTTTGGTATATTTCCAGTTTGAGTTTCGAGTTATAAACGTTTAGTTTTGGTCTTCATGCTGCGCTGTTGTTGGTCCATTTGGTTCTGTTGAGTGTTTTAATTTAGAAAGTAAAGACTTTTTCTAAATAAGAAATACATAATTTGAAAATGTCTACTTTTTTATATAAAATTATTAGTTCTGACATTTACGTCACACTAAACCGATCATTATTCTCTATGTCTCGCAATGTAGTTCGAACCTTCTTAATCTTGTTTCGGCAAACTGTTGTGTTCACTTCCTTTAACTTGATGCTTCGATGCTTCCCAGTCTCTTTCATAGACCTAACGTTCACAAAAAGTTCATACATTTTTGATTGGTTGTATGTTACATGTTTGGAGAATTGAAATTTTGTTTTTTCAGTGATCCAATCTAATATTTTCTTTGCATAATGGCAGCTTGCAGGATTTGCATTTAGCCAAACATCAACTGATATAAATTCCCCCCTTTGACCCCTTTGACTTCTTGTTGACCATTCTTGGTTTTAGCATTTGACACCACCTATTTTTCGTTGTTCTGGCACACAGTTTCAGTGGGCTATCATAAAAATTTTAATTTTTTTTAGTTTTCTAACTACAACCAAATATTTTTAGTAAGTACACAATTAAAATATGATGTTTTTTATTTAATATAAAAAATAATAATTTGTTTCTACCTTATTTTCATGAAAACTCAATTAAACTTTTATAAAACTACGAATTTAATTACATTTGTACTTTTTCAAAAGTTTTTAATTACAACCAAATAATTTTGATAATTTTTAATATTTTTTGTTTAATTAAAAACAATATTTTTATTATAAATTAATTAATTAATTAACAATGTTGAGTCAAATAAAAAAGCTTATAAAATATCAACTTCAAATATCATTAAATTTTTACTTTTTTGAATTATAATACAACTGAATATTTTTAATAATTGTTAACCCTTTCAGTCACAATGTCCAATATATTGGACTACAGCCCATACAATTCATACAGAACGGGTTTATTTTAGGAAAGGGTTAATAAATAAACCTTAATTTTGAGTCAAATAAAGTAAGCTTGTAAAAAATTAACTTTTATAAAACTTCGAATATCATTGAATTTTTACTGTTCCAAACCTTTTTAATTTTAAACAAATAATTTTAATAATTTTTAGTGTTTCCTTTTAAATTACAAAAAAAATTACTTTTTTACTATTAATTAATTAATTAAAAATTAATTTTGAGTCAATTTATAAACCTTATACAAAATCAACTTTTATAAAACTTCAAATTTCATTGAATTTTTACTAATAAGTAAACCAACTAATTAAAAAATTCTTTCAATGCCTTGTTAAATAAAAAAAATTCCTTAATTCTTTAATTACAAATTAATTAATTAATTAATTATAAATTAATTTTGAATCAAATGAAAAAGCTTATAAAAATCATATTTTATAAAACTTCGATTTTCATGAATTTTTTACTTTTTCGAACCTTTTCAATTACAAAAAAATAATTTTATTTATTTTTAATTTTCATGTTAAATTGAAAAAGAAAAAAATTACATTTTTCTTATAAATTTTTATGTTAACTAAATAAATTTTGAATGAAATCAAAAATTTTCACAAAATAAATTTTTATAAAATTGCGAATTTTTATTATTATCAGTTGTTAAAAAATTTGGATTATAATTTTAAGAATTAATTGTTTTCAGTATAATTAATTGAATTGATTGATTAAATTGAGTAACTATCACATTTAATTTCAGAAATATTTGCATTTTATTACATTTGCAAATATTACCAGTTGTAAATGAAACCCATTTGGTTTTAAAAAGATTTAACTAAACTAAATTTGATTCAAAAATTCAATCATGTTCCCAAAACTCGTCTTTTTTTTATGAGATGTTTTAATTCGTAAACACAGACGTTCCCACGACGTAAAGTGTTTTCAGTTGTCATGTTGTTTGTTTACATTTTCCTCATATAATTTGTGTAATAATAACCGAACTTAAGGCACATAGCTGTAATAATTGGTTGTGAACTTAAGGGGGGAACTACCTTTAGAGGCCGAAAAAAAGGTAATTTTTACAGTCGATTTACAGGGAAATTAAAACAGTTCTTTTCAAATCAATATAATATATATTTACAGTGATGTCTGAGGTAAAAAAAAACATTTTTGTAAAAGTGAAAACAGAAATTTAACAAATTTTTCAATGATTCTGTAAGTCATATCGCCGCTGACATCGTAAATTGTGTAAGTGATGCTGGCCGCAATTTTAGTCTGAAATAAAAAAACCAAACATTTTCTTACTCGAGAGGGTTTTCTATCGTCGATGAACTAAAATTTTTACGAAATTCGAAAATTAACCCTCTAAAACAGGCTTCACAAAAAAAAATTAGGATTTTCACAAGAAATTTTGTTATATATGCAGTCAAAAAATGTCTAAAAATGTTTTGTTTTTTAAATCTTTAGTTTAGATAGAACAATTTTTTATGCTCTTTAAAATGAATGCTAGATAATGAAAATCTGTTCATTAGTAATTTTATTATCACTTATACAATTTTGAAAAACATGGTTTCGAGAAAATGCCGTTTAAAGTTTGCGGTTTGCGCTCGGCGAGCTCGGCGCCAGTCATTTCCGGGATGCATCTCTTCCACAATTTCGAGAATTACCTTTTGAAACTTTGACACGATATTCTAAGGCAATATACCTATCGATTAAAACAATAAAAAAAAATCGATTTTTTGAAGTGTCTAAAGGTAGTTCCCCCCTTAATGCCGCAGGGTTTTTCAAGAATGACTTTTGTATGAGCAATAAATCTTGAGCGTCGTTATGCGAAAATTTTCAGATATTTTGAGGGAGAAAAAGACACAAAAGCGCGGAAACATTAAAAAAACAGAATTAAATTCATCTTCTTTTCGTTAATTATAAAGTTTTGTTTTACAGTTTTCTCAGAGTTGTATTTAAATTAAAGATATTTTCGTTTGTATTTATGCTGTAAATATCTAACTGAAGTGTTTTATTTGGACTTTCCAAGAAGAAAACACTTTCTTTCAACGAGTTTTCAGCTGAAAACAACAAACTGGCCCAAAACACTTGTTTTCATTATGGTGGGAACATGATATAACAACAAATTTGTGTTCGAACGTAAAATTTGCTCATGAGTTGATAAGTTTTATTTTGAGCAGCACGTTGAAAAGATGTATGCAGCAATCTTAACTCAATGATGTCTTAAGTCGACTAAGCGTTTATATTTTTTGACCACAGATTTGTTGTTATATCACGCACTTACGACAGCGAAAAAAGTGTTACTGTTTGCAAAGTATTTTCGGCCGGTTTTTAAAGCATTTTCGTCTGAGAACATTTATTTTTAAATCATAATTATTGAATCAATTATCCGTATTCAAACTCAACAAAGCTCGTTTGTTTTCCATTTTCATTCAACACTTTCTTTTTGCCATAAAATTCAAACACATTTAAAACTTTAAACCTTCAATTGTGTTAATTAAATGTCATTACAAGCACATGAAAATTAATGAGTTATTGTTAAACCAAAAATCTTGCCACAGAAACCCGAAACCTTCTTGCATAGTAACAACTTTTTTATAAAATTTCAAACCATATTCAATCTCAAACTTGAAATTGCGTTGCAAAGTTAATTTGTTCATGTGGGCTCAGCGGTTGCACGTGTGGCCATTTCAACATTTGGACTTCCGTCTGTGTTGTTTTGCTAACCGGAAAAACTATTTGTGTGTAGGCTGAGAACTTTTCGCTTTTCGCTTTCTGCTGCTGATTTAGTACGCACGGCAATTGGCATTGGTGGCACGCATTGTAATTTAGTTGAAATAATATCAACACCTGCATGTAAAAGTGCCTACACTATGCAACACACTGGTGTAGAAAAAAATGCGGCCCATTGATTTTCACTTCATTTCGATTGCACAACAACGCACATTGTGCTTTGAACATCAATAAAAACACTGCACTTTAGTGACGATAGTAATGGAAAATAAGGTGAAGAGCAATGGAAAATGTTAGTAGAGATTTAGTTTTATATGAACAATATTTATGTGTATTTTTGTATAAATCAACTTTGGCGAACAATGGATGACTCACTTTTTACACTGAACTTGGCTGGAAAAGTTGGTATAGCCTCTCGATTTATTAGTGAACTTGTAGAAGTCGTCTAGGGACCCCACAAAGGACAAGTGAGGCACTCACTATGACATCAAAAACAGATTAGAACACTTGTCTCTCCAAATATTTATTCTTATAACCTCACACATCAACTCAAGTTTACCATACAATCGGACATAAATTAACCAAGTTTTTTTTGTATAAGTTTTCGAGGTTTAAAAGTTGTATAGTTACTTTTTCAAATTATAATAGAAATTTGAATAATTTTGAGGTTTTTTATCAACTTTTCTCTTGACTGTAGCCAACTGTGCGCAGTTAGTCGCTACTGCCAAACTGTCTGGCAGTGCTTGCCACTGTTGTTAGTTGTTAGTGCCCCTATTGATGTCTATGCCGGTGTTGGTGCCAATGGTGTAATTTGTTGTTGGTGCCAACGCATTAATTGTTATGCTAAACATGCGTTCATTTGGTTAAGAATTGGTTGGTTCTGCGCTGCTGGTGTTGACAAAACAAAATAACAATGCAAAAATTAACACAAAATAAATAAATGCAGAAAAAAAATAAAAAATAAAAAAAAAAACTACCAATTAAATGAGTCTTTATATTAACCAGTTATAATTTTATAGCATTGGGAATTATATAATAATGATTTGTGTTGAAGAAAAATATAAAAATTAAATAAAAAAACTAACCTACTGTACTACAATAATAAACTAACTAAAATAAAAAAGAAATTAAAATAAATAAATAAACAACACAAAATGAAAAAGCATGAAATAAAAGAAACCAAAGAACATAATAAAAACAAGCAAAACTATTTAGAACTCAAAATTATATAAACAAAAAGGCACAAACAAAACAATTAAAATTTTTTTTAATATTTCAATACAAAGCAGAACATAATAAAATAAATTCATACTAAATCTAAAAAAAATTAAGTAACATATAAAATTAGTAAATAAATAAAGCAACAAAATAAATATTAATTTAAAAGCAAAATAAAAATAATTCACTACAAAGCAGAACTTATTGCAATAAATTAAAAAAACTCGTGGAAATTAGGAACCAAATAAAATAACAAAATAAATAGGGTAAGAGGGGGTGAAGTGGGAAACATTTTGGTTTCGTTCCATTAAGTCTGTAAAAATACTTCATTCTTACAAAATGAATCAGTGCAAAGCAGAATAAAATAAAATATAAATAAAATAAAATAAAATAAAATAAAATAAAATAAAATAAAATAAAATAAAATAAAATAAAATAAAATAAAATAAAATAAAATAAAATAAAATAAAATAAAATAAAATAAAATAAAATAAAACAAAACAAAATAAAATAAAACAAAATAAAATAAAATAACATTAAATTAAATTAAATAAAATACAATTTAATTACACTAAACCTAAAACATAATAACATACAAAATTTGTAAATAAATAAAACAACATTGTTTTTTCTTTATTGCTTATGTTTCCTACGATTGGTGTTTATTCAATTTGGTTCATAAAATTGTCTTTTACTTTTTCTAGCTCTGATTGTGTTTTTGATTTTTATTGTTCTTTTTTGAATTCGCTTACTTCTGACTTGTTTTTCCTTTATTGCTTATGTTTTTTATGTTTGGTTTTTATTCAATTGGGTTTATTAAATTTTTAAATAAAAATAAAATAAAAATATAAATAAAAAATCAAAAAGTTGAGTAAATAAATAAATTTTCAAATAAAAATATAAATTCAAAATCAAAAAGTTGAATAAATAAATAAATTTTGAAATAAAAATAAAATAAAAATATAAATACAAAATCAAAAAGTTTAATAAACAAAAATCATAAAAAAACGAAACCAAAAAAAAATGAAAAGACAAAAAAAACACAAAGTAAAAACACAACCAAAAATTGTATGGAAAACACTAAGTAAAAATTAAATTTAATAACAACAACAGAAAACATAACATAAAAAACAAAATCAGAAAAAAACCAATTACATAAACAAAAAAGATGAAATCACAAACACGATGAGAAATGAAAAATAATTTCATAAAAAAGTGAATAATTAAACAAACTTCATAAAAAATTGATATAAATACTTTGATTCAAAAATCAACGAATTGACATTCAAAAAATCAACATTCAGTGAAAGCTTTAATAACATATTGAATAAATAACAACAAATACTTTTAAAATATCAACTAAAAATAAAAAAAATAAGTGAAAGAGTACATGAGACACAAAATATGACATTGAAATTTAAATAAATAATTAAAAAATTAAGTAAACGAACTAAAAATTAAAGAAACGAAAATGAATGAATACCTTAAGACACAAAATACAAAGAAAATAATATTTTTATAAATATTAAAACAATTAATTAAAAAACAGGACCCAAAAATAATAAGCGAATACTATTAGATTCAAAATACAAAATTAATATTTAAATAAATATTTTTAAAATGAAAAAAAAACAAGACAAAAAATAACAAGAAATAATCTAAATAAATAAAACTAACAAAAATTGATATAAACACTTTGATTAAAAATCATAGAATTGACATTAAAAAAGTCAAAATACTGCAAAAACTTTAATAAAAATTTAATAAACAACAACAAGTACATACTTTTAAAATATGAACTAAAAAAATAAGTGAACTAATAGTCAAAAGATTGCATGAGACACAAAATACAAAAGTAATAGTTACATAAAAAATTAAAAATGAAATAAAAACACAGCACTCAAAATAAAAAATAAGTGAATACCATTGGGCTCAAAATACAAAATATCATATTTAAATAAATAATTTAAAAAAGGATATGAGAAGCAGAATTTAAAATAAAAAAACGTAAGCAAATAAAATATATACGACATTTAAAATAACATATGACTTAACATTTTAATAAAAAACAACATAACAGCAAATAAAAAAATCCAAAAAACACAATGACATAAAAAAATAAAGAAATAAATAAATAAATAAATGGCAAATAAATAGAAAAACATAACAAATAACAAACGAAATTAAAAAAAAAACATAAACTAAAAATACAATAAAATGTAAAAAATTTTATAATAAGTAAATAGACAAAATAATAATTAAATAAAAATTTAATCAATAAACAACAAAAAAATATTAAAATAAATTAAATAAAACCGAACTAAAAATCGCAAAAAACAAACATGAATAAAAAAATAATATTTACAACAAAATAACAAAGGGTATGCACTTCGAAGACCGAAATGAAAACAAAAAATTAAAATTGTTTATTACAAAACCGCAGCGCAGAGTATTTTCTTGTCTTTCTAATATTTTGTTACTTAAAATATTTCCAGACGAATTTTACCAATTTTTGGTTAAATTGTTTTATTTATTTTTGATTTTGTATTTTACATATTATTTTTTCTCTAAACAGACAAACTTTTATCTATGAACTGTCATATTTTCTATGCTGGTCAACATACTTGGCCTTTTTTGTTTATTTAACAAATGCCTTTCGCACTTTCGACACAAATTGCGTGGGTTTGGCTATTAGCCATCGAAATATTCCACTGGCTTTGTTCGGACAGTGTTTGATAAATTGTTTAATTTCTCACAATTATGTTAGATCGACGATTCATCATTAATCTGATCAGCGAAGCCAACACCTTTGCGCATAAATTTGACCGCTGCGCGTTATCTGCTCGCGGCCATCGAGCGTTACCACACCACACCACAACGGCAACAACAGCCGCCAGCTAGTCCAAGTTTTTTTCAACGGCGTTTGCATGTAGATTTCTTGGTTTGCTTTCGGCTGCTCGCTTTCCGCAAATTAAATGCTTCAGTTGTTCGACATAAAAGTTGTTTGCCGCAATGAATTTATTTCAGTTTTAACGCTGTTTTGCATGCATGGCGTTGCCACCTTTTACAGTATTGTGCTGAATTTGTCGGCTTTGTTGGCTGCAGTGCGTCCAAGTGTGACGCTTTTGCGGTAAATTGCCAGGCAGCGGGTTGTGTGTGTATGTGTGTGTGTAGTGCATAATTTGTTTGTTGGGGTTTCGCGCTCTGTGATTTTTAAAAATGCATAAATAAATTTGTGGTTGCGATTTCATGCATTTTTATCTTTTTGCTGCTGTCGTGCGTGCTGACAAATGAAAAATGACAATTAAAGTGACGTATGACAGTTGAAAAGCAGACTATGCGCAGTTTGACAGAAATTAAGTTATTATTAGATCGTTTTGTTGTTGGTAGAGTTGAGAAATGATGCGTCGAGACGTATGTTGTGAGTTTTTAGGGGGAATATTACAATGAAATATTTATTGAATTAATTTGATTAAAAAAGTGTGCATTTTTTTAGTAAATTTTTTTCAATGCACTATTTTTGGGCCAGAATTTTCCTCTTCAACCAATACTCAGGAATTGCTTCTACATAAGATTACTTTTACAAATGTGGGTTTTGACGAACAAATATTTAACCATAGCAGAGGAGCTCAAGTTTTGCAAATTTTTCAGTACTTTTCAAGCGCATTGCGAGAATATAAAACTTGAAAACTAACTAAAACTTGTGCTCTAAAAAATGTTCAGCAGCATTAAGTGGTAGTTTCACAATTACGAGCTGTTCGTATGAATTAAAAAGGTGATGAGTTATTTTTTTTTAATTTTATGTTCTTTGTTATTTACTTAATTTTGGATTTTTGAAATTTGGATTTTTTACTTGTTTATTATTTTCTGTTTTTACTAATTATTATTTTTTTATTTTATGTTCTTTTGTTATTTACATAATTTTGGATTTTTGAAATTTGGATTTTTACTTCTTTATTATTTTCTGTTTTTAGTAATTAATTAATTTTTTTACATTTTATTGTGTTTTTATTTCAGGATTTTTGGCTAGTTTCTTTATGTTGTATATTATATATTATTTGCTTGAATTTTTTATTTGAGGGCCTATTTTTAATTTATTTTAAGTGTTTAATTGTTTATTTAAATATAAATTTTGTGTTTTCTGTCTAATGCTGTGTTTAATTTTTTTGATCCTGTTTTCAATTTCATTTTATTTTTAACTATTTATTTAACTATTAATTTTGCGTTTTGTGTCTTATGTGGTTCACTCATTTTCTTTAATTTTTGTTCTGATTTTTAATTAGTTATTTAAATAATAGTTTCTTATGTTATGGTTTTTGTTAAAATTACTTCATAACCACTTTTTAATTTTGTGTTTTATGTTATTTGTTGATTTTTTTTATTTTGGGTCCTATGTTTTATTTAATTGTTTTGTGTTATATGTTATTTGCTTGATTTTTTTATTTGAGGGCCTCTGTTTTAATTAATTTTTTAATTGTTTATTTAAATATAAATTTTGTGTTTTCTGTCTAATGGTGTGTTGTATTTTTTTATTTTTGGTCCTGTTTTTTATTTAATTATTTATTTAATTATTAATTTTGTGTTTTGTGTGTTATGTTGTTCACTAATTTTCTTTAATTTTTGTTCTAATTTTTAATTAGTTATGATATTTCAATAATACTTTCTTATGTTACGTTTTTTGTTAAAATTGCTTCATAACCACTCTTTTATTTTGTGTTTTATGTTAGTTGTTGATTTTTTTTATTTTGCGTCCTATGTTTTATTTAATTTTTTTTATTTATTTAAATATTAATTTTGTGTTTTTTGTCTAATGGTGTATTTTATTTTTTTTTATTTTTTGATTTGATTTTTCATTGCATTTTTTTAATGATTAACATTTTTAAATATGTAATTCACTAATTTACTTTTATTTTTTGTTCCGATCTTTATTTAGTTATTTCAATATTAATTTCGTATTTTTATTAATTAAATATTATTTTTGTGTTTAGTGTCTAATGGTGTTTTATTTTTGATTTGATTTTTCATTTAATTTTTTGAATTATTAACATTTTTAAATATGTAATTCACTAATTTTCTTTTATTTTTTGTTCCGATCTTTATTTAGTTTTTTCAATAATAATTTCCTATTTTTATTATTTAAATATTAATTTGTGTTTTGTGTCTAATGGTGTGTTTTATATTTTTTTTAAATTTTTTTATTTGGTTTTTCATTTCTTTTTTTGAATTATTGACATTTTTAAATATGTAATTCACTTATTTTCTTTTATTTTCTGTTCCGATTTTGATTTAGTTATTTCAATAATAGTTTCGTATTTTAATTCTCATGTTTACTAATTTTTTTATTTTTTGTCGATATTTTTTGTTATTTTGTTGTTTCTGTTTATTCAATTTTTTATTCAAGCTTTTGATTTCAGAATTTTTTTGTTACAGTATTTTTGTCATTTTACTCTGATTACTTTTTATTTTGTATTATTTATATTATTTTCTTAATTAAGAATTTTGATTTTGCATATGATTTCTGTTAGTATTTTTTGTTTATTTAGTTGAATGTTATTTGTTGTTTCTTTTTTTTTCTATATAATTTGACTTAATTTTTACATTTCTATATATTCATATTATATTTAATTTTATATTTCTAGTATTTTATATTTCAAATTTTTTGTGTTTCATATAATTTTTTTAATTTTTGTAATTAGGTTTTTCTCACTTTTTTATATTTTGATTAATTTATTTTGATCTTGGTTATCTTTTTTCTGCTATTCATTAAATTTTTTTTGTGTTTGAAAGTTTTTTATTTTTTTTCTTTATTTCTTTACTACTATTTTAATTCATGTTTTCTGTAGTCAATGTAATTATCTTATTTTTAGTTGTTTTTTGTAATTGATGTAACTGTAATTTTACTAAAAAGACCATTGTGGTAATTTTAACGGTTTTATATTTTTAAATGGCTCTATTTTCTTTAATATTTCTTGTCAATTTTTGATGACTTTTCTTTTCAGTTTGTTGAGGATAGAGATCGGGATTTTAAAGTAAGACTTTCAACGCATAATTCGATACATAAATTCACACATTGATTATTTTCTAAAAATTAAACACTTTTGATGCAATTATATTTTTATAAAATTTTTAATAGTTCAATTACGTTTTTACAAGCATAAAATTCCAATATAGCAAAACTTGACCAAAATAAAAATTTGAAAAAAAAATCTTCAACTAATCCACCTGCCATATTTTTATAATAAAAAACTATTGTATATTTAATAAAACTATATAAAAAACAGTCACAGTAAGAAAACAAATTTGCAAAAATTTGACGCTTTGTCTCAAACAAAACTTTAGTTCAATGCTTGCCAAAATATGTACTTAGAAAATGCAGCAATTTGAAAAACAAATTTTAATAAAAAAAAATACAGATTGACCTGTGCTTCAATGCTGAACCAAATGCCAAAACCCCACATCGCTTATGAGCTTTTTAATGTACAACTTTTTAAGTCTTAAAAAAAATATAGTAAAAGTAGAAACACAAAAACCCTTTGATATTATTTGCCTAGCAGAATTTTATTGATTGTATGGACTTTTGTTTGCTTGAAAATAAAAAGAAAATATAATAAGAAACAAAAAAATTAGAACGTGATATTTTCAAAAGAGTAGAACAGAAAAGCTTTTGCCTGTTTACAACAATGAAATGGAATTTTTGAAGAATCTAATAAGATGGCAATGAAGTTAAGAAAAATACGGAATTACATAAAACAATAAACTTGCATTGGACTATTGATGAATAAATGGTAGAAAATACAATAAGCATTAGGAGCCAGAATGCACTGAGCTGAGGTTTCAATAAGGAAACAAAAGCATTGCGGACAATTTAAGTAAAATCTAAAATTTCAATTGATTTCAAAATTGAAGAATGAAGAATGAATAACTCTACAAAAGCAATCACAGTCGGAATTGTGAGGTGTTGAAATTGTTCTTGAATAGTCAGAAAATCACAAAATCTTCTAACAACTACGAGCAACACAGTTGTGTCCTTTATGCGAACTCATTACCTTTTTTTTTTTTTTTGTTGCTTCATTTTGATCTCAGCTCAGTGTGTTTTCGGCATTAGCCTGCATACTGCACACATAAAAAAAATTATATATATTTGTCATTAAGCAAATAAAGCAAATAAAGTGTAACGAAAAGATTGCAAATTATTTACAAGTGCAAATAAATATTATTGAAAAAAACTCTATTAACAAATCAAAAACGTTTGCACATAAAGGCAACTGTAAAGTTAATGATTAGCAATACATTCAATATTTATTTAAAGTATTTATTAATTTTTTTTTTAAGCAGTGTAAGTAAGTACAGTGTGTGTATAGTGAAAAGTGCAGTCGGTATATTTAATTCTTAGAAATACATTAAGTAACGAGCATAAATTTATTGCATACATATTTTGCATAAAACTAACTATTCATGAACAAATATTTTGCCATAAAGTTTTAGAAAACTAAATGAAATAAATATGCAAAAATATTAAATAAACTCAAAGAAGCATTAAACCAGCAAAAATCAAAATCAAATTCATTCAAAAGCAGCAGACAAATACAATCAAAAACCCAACTTTTGCCGTCAAAAAATGTGTAAAATATAATCAAAATGTCATAGCGGTATTCACGTGACTTGGGGAAATGGTCATATGAAATACAAAGTGGTCAAAATTTGCTGTAAAGTGTAATAGTTTTGAAGTAAAATGTCCATTGCTGACCATTTGCTGGAGCGCGTGAACTACTCGAATATTTTTCAACACAATTAACTATGTTACATGTCACTGAAAATGTGTACGAGTATGCAAATATATTTGCATCAATTTCAAAGCAAAATCTTAACCTTAATTGTAATATTTTATTTTATATCCATTAACTTATATATAAATATTTTTTGAATTTTTAAAAAATTTAAAAATGTAATTTTATTTATTTAATTGTAATATTTTATTTTATATCTTTTTACTTATATATAAATATTTTTTGAATTTTTTTTTAAATCTCAAAATGTAATTTTATTTATTTCTTTTTAAATTTTTTTTATAGACAAATCAAATGGTGACTTTAAGTAAGACTTGCACACTAAAATTTTTCTACAACTACAGTCTTATGCGCTGAACACATTGAAGATGGCAGCGATAGGGGCACACAACTATTGAAAGGTGACCAGATAAGAAGGTTCTAAGGTTGGTCGTCAAAATAAATGTATCCATACGAACATTCCGATTCTATATTTTGACAGATGAGGTCGTGACGCTACCATCGTCAATGTGTTCTGGGCATTAGTTACAATATAGTTTTCTATAATGAATGAACTGATACAGACTGCGATTTCTACAATCAATTTATTCTGAGTTAATCTAATTATAATTCATATTTTAAAATATGTTTAAGAATTTTTTGATTTTTTTAAACTTTGGCCTCACAATTTTGTATGGGTTTTTAATAATTTTATTTAATGAATTTTTATTAATTTAATTAATTAATAATCTTTTTTTACAGTTTTTTCGAATTTATTTTTATTGTTGTGCTTATTTACAAATCAGAAAATGCCACCTTCGAAATCAAATGTTGTATGTTCTATTGAGTTGAATGACGCATACGACATTTGGGTTTTCAGATTTACAAAATTAAAAAAAAAATTTCTGTTTCAAGTTAATTTAAATATCACAAAAATTTCGCCTCAGAACACAAATGTTGTATGCTCTATTGAATTAAGTGGAACCTACGGCATCTGTTGTTTTTTAATTTCTGAGTTTTTTGAACCTTTCTATAGATACCAACATTTGGTTTAAATTTATAAAATTTTTTCATAATTTTACTAACTTTGTTTTTTGTTTTTAGTTGATTTGACCATAAAAATTTTCCACATTAGAAAACTAATGTCGTATGTTTCATTAAATTTATTGGAACATACAACATCTGCTTTCCCAGATTTGCTAAATTTTTTTTAATGTTTTGGTGAAATTTTGTTTAGTTTCATATAATTTTTTACAGTTTTTAGTAACTTTGTTTTATGTGTTTAGTTGATTTAAACATTAGAAAATTCAAATTCAAATCAGAACACAAATGTCGTATGATCCATTGAGTTTAGTGGGACATAAGACATGTGGTTTCTAAGATTTAATGAATGTTTTTCTTTTAGTTTGTGTTTACAGTTTCTAAAAACTTCCATTTTTTTATTTAAATATCAGAAAATCTCCGCCTCAAAAAACAAATGCCGCATATGAGTTTAGTGGGACAAACTAAATCTGTTTTTTCAGAATTGTTGAATTTTTTTTGAATATTGTGGCCAAAAAATGTTCTTTCAGTTTCAAATAAGTTTTCATTCATTTTTGTAATTTTTAATTTAATTTTTTTTAATTTTTAATTTAATATTTTTTTAAATTTCTTTGTTTGACGAATTTTTTTACGTTTAGTCGGTTGAAACATCAGAAAATTGCCACCGCAGAGAACATATGTAACATGTTTCATTGAGTTTAGTAGGGCATACGATATTCGTTTTCTCAAATTAGCTATATATATTTTTTAAAATTTTTCCTCCCTTATTATGGTAACCTATACATCTGTTAGTGAACAGTTCCAAAAATATATTTTTATGATGGTTTTAAATTAATTTGTAAAAGTGATTTTAAATTTTTTTATTGAAATTTGATTTTATCATTTTATAACAATTTATTAAACAATATTTGTAATATTTTGATATAAAATATTCAATCATTTGTTTAACTCAGCAAATACACAAAATAAATTAAAAAAAATAGTGTATAAAAAAATAACTCAATTGATGTTTTATTTAATAAACGAGGGTGGTCGGAAAAGCTTCCGGCCCTTAAAAGGAGCTTCGGTGTTCATACCCCTTACAAATATTTGAATCTTGCAAATATTTGGATTGGCAAATATAGTTTAAACTGGCATTGAGCTCAAAAGTTGTGTACGTAAACTGAAATGAAATCCTATGTTCATCACTGATCTGTTTGCGCCTTTTTTGAAAGATACTCACCAAAATTTCAGCATTTTAAGATGAGCATTTGTAGTTTGAAAATTAATTGAGTCAGTCAATGTGAGTGGTTTTTAAGAAAATGGAAAAAAATCGACAATACAGCAGTCATTAAATATTTGTTTTTCAAGACGAGGAACACACAACCATCATTTAGTACCAAGAAATTTTGTTCAACTGAACTCAAACGTGGCCGTACCAGCTTGGTAGACAATTAACGTTCCGGACGTCCAAAAACTGCAACCAATGACAATAACAGCATCCAAGTTCACATAATGGAGAAAGCCCCGTTTGCTCATGTTAGACCAAAAATAAACCATGGATGGGTTAAAGAGATAGTTCGAAGTATCGCTAAGAGAATCAAGTATGAGCCTACAAGCAGACTATGCAGAAAAATTAAAATAAATTTGACGAAAAAATGTGTTGTATATTTATTTGTTAGGTCGACAACTTTTTAAACTATCATTGTAGTAATTTGATTTTTTCAGACTATTTACTTATGTAGAAAAATTCAAATAAATTTTAAGAAAAACTGTTTTGGGTCTTTGTTAGTGATTCTGTGGTTTATAGCCAGACACAAGAATTAACATCAAACCAAGGATCAATCGATCAACATTCTGTCATCAGGAAAATCATCATGGAAAGACAGACGGAACATACAACAGCAACCATGGCTGAGCGTCATCTATGTCGATTCTTGGCCACTGATTTCAACTTCCTTTCGCTCGGTTGGATTGTCCTTCTTCAGAGCTCGCAAGGCCTACCGGATAAGATTTTTCTGCCAGCTGGTGGATTCTACTCCATGGCTGTCTTTGCAATGTTGCCATCTTGTTTCTGAGGATTGTAACCTACATTGACTCACCATTACGCCTTCGTATTCAGATATCTATTGTCTTCATTGCTGCTTTCTTAGGCAAATTTCGTATTTAAAATTGTATGTACCTGCTGTGCAGACAGTTCTTACCACAAAAAATTGTCGGTATACTTTTAGGCTGCAAAGTAAAAAAATGAAAACAGCCGATTGTCAGACAACTAACGAAATTATATAATTTCCAATTTCCTCAGAATCCAATTCCCAGCGTTTGTATATTAAATGCATTCTTATACAAATAATTACAAAATGTAAAAAATATTCGGTTTCGGCCGTTTTTTCGGGCATTTTTTGGCCGAAACTGAAACCCAAACCATTTATTTGGGCCGAAACCGAAACCGAATATTCGGTCGGACACTTTATACTGACCACATAGTGTCCGACCGAAGGTGAATTTGTGGCCGACGCCGAAGTAGAATGTTCGGCGCAACTAAAATATTTGGCCAGAAGCCGAAGCAGAATGTTCGGCGCAACTAAAATATTTGGCCGAAAGCCAAAGCAGAATATTTGGCCTAACTAAAATATTCGGCCGGAAGCCGAAGCAAGAATATTCGGTTTAACTAAAATATTCTGCCAGAAGCCGAAGCAGAATATTCGGCATAACTAAAATATTCGGCCGACGGCCGAAGCCAAATACTAATAAAAATTGTTTAAGGAAAAACTGATCAAATTTAGCCATCATTTCTGAGAGTTGTGTTTCTAACAAAAACATAAACTTAACCATTTAATTGATATATTTAAATAGCTGATTAGAGATAATTTAATTTATATCAATAAAACCCCATATTTAATCAAATACTTCAAACAGAGCACTTGCATTACAGGGCGAAAACCTTCGGCTAAAATACTCGAACTTTTGGCCGAAGCCGAAACCAAAGCAGGAGATTTAAAATTGGCCGAATATTCGGTCCCACACTACTGACCACAATATTCAAATATTTATTCAAATCATCTCGTCCAACTTGGTGTCAATTAAGTTAACTCAAATGCATTTGCGTCGAGCAACGTTTGCAACAAAACCAACTACAACGAAATACAATTACTCAATAATAACTGTATATCTATGTTTGAGTGTGAAAGATGGCCGCACATGTAGCGGCAAGTGGAAAATAGAATATTAAATATAATTGAGACCCATTCCGACGGCTCGGCGCATCTGACACCGCAACGCCGCATGTCAAAAGCGACCCCTCACACGAAGCGCATTTTGTTGGTGGAATGGCTGGCATTTAGATTTCGTGCAAATTTCACAAATTTCGTTGTGCGCCCGCTGGTGCTGCGGCTGCTGTTGGCTTCGTGTGTGTTTTTGTGTGTGTGTGTGCGGCAGCTGTGCTCACGCAACACACCGGCTCGACCGTAGGCCGTGCAGCCGCTTACTTCAGTGTCAAAGTGGCAAAGAGAAGGACATTCTTGTGAGGACATTCTTGTTAGCGCACAGCATAGCATAGCACAGCACTGCGCGGCATTGCCGCTGGGGCAGCTTCCAATGCTTCGTCTGCTCCTTCTTCTGCTTCTGCTGTACCAGTGCACACTACCCACACCGCTGCGATGCGCAGGCCCTTGCTTTCGGTTGCTCGTTGCAGGAGAAAAAACGACGATGCTTTGTTGGTCTCCAGAGAGCGGTGCGCCAATTCGCAAGAGTATTGCATTGTGGCAGCGCTCGAAAGTATGCTCTTAAATTTCATGTTCATACTTACAAGAGGGCCCGACGAACAGTGGGATTGATGAGCGATTTTTTGTATTTTAAAAATGTTTAATTGAAAAGTTTTTTTTTGAATTTCCATAGAAAATATTTACATTTATGAGTAAATAGCGAAATTTGTGCTTTAAGTATGCTTGAAAGAAAAAAATTTATGAGCATTAAATTCTTATTTGAAAGGGCAGATAAGCCAAGCTATTTTATATTTATATTTTTGAAATGTAAAAAGAATATAAAGGAATATTAAAAAGAAACAAAAATAAACTTAAAATGGATTGCGATTGGTCTCATTTTAGGTTAGTTGGACAGTTCTAGTAGAATGCTGCATAAACCGAATTATTTTTTAATAGTTGGCTTGCTTGGCTCGCTTGGCATCGCCTCCTTTTGAACGGTGAAGCTTCGGCAAAAAAGATGTTCGACGCGGTGGTTGCAGGTCGATGGCGGAGAGAGAAACATTGTCTCTAGTGGAAGGACCAAATTGAAGACATCCTAATATCTCTTGGTATGACCAAGGCGCATGCAAAGCAGAGACGCCTGGAGAGAACCTAGACGGTTCCCGGTACCGTAACCGCATACCGGGTTGTTATGGCCAGTTAAGTAGGAATTTTTTTAAGCTCACATTGCAGCTTACACCTAGGATAATTTAAATAAAAAACTTGGAATTTGGAAAAAAATTTTAAAATGTCATCTTCATAAAAATTCGACTTTAATTTTTTTTACAAATTCAAAATCCGTGGGGTAGCCAGCTAGCCCTTAGACGCCAAGAATCATCTGTGGTAAAATCGAAGGAACTTCACAGTTGCCGTACCTCGTTCCAAGGCATAAGGTACCACTGGGTCACTCTTTGCTTAGTTCCGGGCAACTCGCGAGCGGCCAGAAACGAAACAGCGTACGTGATGGCAAGAAGGACCATCGCTTTGCTCATTACCGAAGTGAATGCAATATCTGCTTTGTATATGAATATTGACAGGTTGAACAACAAAGATATTGACTCCGTATGGTATAGCAGAATCACCGGACACCCGCTATTCGATCTATGCTTATCAAATGGCGCCTCTTGCCTCTTTCGTTGCCTACCCGGCTCAGAAGAGGTAGAAAGAACACTTTCTGTGCCACTTCCCGGCTCAGTAGGAACTCCGGCTCCGCTGTGGATACGAAAACGAGGTAGAAAGGACACTTTCTGTGCCACTCCTCGGCTCAGAAGGAACGCCGACTCCGTTGTGGAGACGAAGAAGAGGTAGAAAGGATACTTTCTGTGTCACTGCCCGGCTCAGTAGGAACGCCGACTCCGCTGTGGAGACGAAGACGAGGTAGAAAGGAATGCCAACTCCGCTGTGGAGACGAAGACGAGGTAGAGAGGACACTTTCTGTACCACTGCCCGGCTCAGAAGGAACGCCGACTCCGTTGTGGAGACGAAGAAGAGGTAGAAAGGACACTTTCTGTGTCACTGCCCGGCTCAGTAGGAACGCCGACTCCGCTGTGGAGACGAAGACGAGGTAGAAAGGAACGCCAACTCCGCTGTGGAGACGAAGACGAGGTAGAGAGGACACTTTCTGTACCACTGCCCGGCTCAGTAGGAACGCTGACTCCGTTGTGGTGACGAAGAAGAGGTAGAAAGGACACCTTCTGTGCCACTGCCCGGCTCAGAAGGAACGCCGACTCCGCTGTGGAGACGAAGAAGAGGTCGAAAGCACACTTTTTTTGCCACTTCCCGGCTCAGAAGGAACGCGAACTCCGCTGTGAAGACGAAGAAGAGGTAGAAAGGACACTTCCTGTGCCACAGCTCTGCTCAGTAGGCACTCCCACTCCGCTGTGGAGACGAAGACGAGGTAGAAAGGACACCTTCTGTGTCTCCTTTATTAAGACGTCGAACTAGTTTGTCCTGGAATCAGACTGTCGGTTAGTTCCTGAGGACAATAAGAATTCATCCCATCTTATTTTCCTCAGGGGTTCACAATGAAGGCATTTTTGGCCTCCGAGTGGAAGTGCTATCTGTGCTGCTGACACCCTTTTCTACCTACTTGAATGTTCATGACAGCATCACAGCTTAGGTTAGTTGAAAGTATTGTAACTTTAGTACCTTATCTCATAGCTAAAAAACTTCCCCTTTTTAAAAATATATCTACTAGGTTGTCAATTTGATGCAACTGTGCCGCTCGTGTCCTCAATACGGTCACTATTGCACAGTGCCCGTGACGTCATTTCTAACACACATATCCGTAGCGCATGAACAAAAACCATTAAGCACACTTCGGCAAGCTAACAGCCGAGAGCCACACCAGCTGTGGCTGCAACACTAGCCGCCCGAAAGTATGCCACAGTGTCGCAGTGGCCCGTTACAGCAACAGTTTGACATTTAATGCCATCGCTTGTTAGTTCGGATTTTAATGAGCGCAACTGCGGCCACAGCTCAGGTTACTCCCGCGAGCTGTCGAGCTCGCGTCTCCAGTTGGATTTCGGCGCCAGCTGTGTGCGTGCGGCCGCGTGCACAAGGCGGCGAGAGCGCATTGCATATAAATAGGCGCCTGTGCTGGTGACAATAGTCAGTACGACTGCAGCCAACGCAACGAACGCGCGTTCGCAACGAAACGTTAACGAAAACCAGTGAAAACTGCTAAACTTGTAGTGCGCGCGCCTTTTTATTTGGTTTCTAAAAATTTAATACTTCCACTAAAGCATACTTTTCGGCGTCGAGCGTTTTTATTGAGTTTTTTGTGCATTGCTTCTCTCGGGCCAATTTTCCGCTGACAGTGTAATCTTTCGAAATCATTAAATTAAACGCGTTTAAATTTTGTGTTAATTGTGGTGCAACGATCAAGTGCGACGCACACACACACGCGCGCACGTACACACACCGAGGAAAGCGCAACTTCGACTGCAGCCAACCAACAGCAACGACGAGCCGGAGCGACAATGCAGACAATGCGTTCCAGCACGCTGGCCGTCCAGTGCCGGGTGCCTTTGGCCATGCTGCGCCTGTGGCTGTTGCTCTGCATGCTGCTGAGTGCAGTAAGTGAATTACGACTTGGCCGCGGCCCCCCCTATCTCACGATTAACTAACCCATTCGCCGGGCGGGACGTGCAATTTATGCGCCATTCGACCGCGAACAATGGCAAGGCGGCGCTGGGATATTTGTACTTTTTATTAAAGCGGAATTGTTGCAAAATTGGTTTATCGCAGAGACTGTCGCTGTGGTCGGCGCCGCTTTGCCAGCTGCAAAATTCATTTATGGAGATTATT